>JAOTQR010000002.1:6995217-7022343 GCA_025774065.1 Solanum ossicruentum
GGTCCCATCCCCCAATTTCAAATTCTTCTCTTTCAACTCATAATCAAAGTGAACTTAATCACTACACTAAGAATTAATATCAAAATTAATAGGAAAACTTACTTGGGAGGACTTCTTCTTCCCTTCTCTTCTAACTTCCAACGTTGCTCTTCTCTTCTTTCTCACCCTCCAAATTTTTCTAAGTGTAAGACCAAATATTGGTCTTACAATGAAATAAGAGGGGGGTATATATAGGAGGTTCATTTTTCAAAATTGCACCATAAGGGCTTCTAGTTAGCCCATTGACCATTTAAGTCCCAAACTTTTCTATTTTAATCCAATTAAGGACGTCCGACTTCACTTTAATTTTTACCCGCCAAATTCACTTGATTCCATACTCACGCATCATAAATTAGTTACATTTAAAATATACCTCAATAACAATAATTTTTTCGAATGAGCAATTGACCTCCATTTAGTTAATTACGGGGTCTAACATCTTTCTTCATAGAATTTACCCACTCATTATCCTTTAGTGCTTCTTCCACCTTTTTTGGTTCAAGTTGAGATATAAGAGCGATGTTGGCATTTCTTTTGCTCGATGCCTTTTTTCTCATTCTATCATTAATGTCTTAGATGATAAACCTTCTGAGGTAGTCGGTCTTACTTCTCCATTCATTGGGAATAATTTCTACTATTAGTTGGATTTCTTTAACAATAGTCGATTGATCCTTTTCTGCAAATGCTTGTAGAGTTACTGTATTACTGTTAGTAGCATCTTCATAATCTGAACTACATATTTTCTCAGAAATGGGATTAGGTTCATCAAAAATAATATGTACAGATTCTTCAATAGGAGGTACGTTTTTTAAAAACTCGATAAGCTCTACTAGAGTTAGAGTGACTAAGAAAGATACCTCTATCCTTGCATTATTGTGAAGAAAACATAGGCAGCCAAATGGATAAAAGTAGCTGATATTTGGTTTCTTTTCATTCCATAGTTCGTATGGGGTCTTCTTGAGAATGGATCAGATTAAAAACCTATTAAGAATATGACAACCCATACTTACCACTTCAGCTTAGAAATGATGAGGAAGAGAGTGTTTGCATATCATGGTTTGAGCCACGTCTTGAAGAATTCTGTTCTTCCTCTCAACTACTCCATTTTGTTGAGGAGATCGAGGAGCAGAAAAATTGTGTAGGTGCCCTTCTTCATTGCAGAAGTTTTCAAAGGCTCTGCTTTTGGATTCTCCTCCACGATCTCTTCTAATAGAAGTGTTGTAGTAGCCCTTTTCCCTCTGTACTTTCTTACAAAACAAAAACTCAAAATTTTTTCTTAAGGTATCATTCTTATTAGCTAACAACATAACCCACGTAAAACGGGAATAGCCATCAACAGTAACAAAGGAACACTTCTTGCCACCAATACTTGCTGTTCTAGTTGGACCAAAAAGATCCATACGAAGAAGTTGAAGTGCTTTTGTAGTAGAGACATTGTCTTTTGACTGAAAAGAGTTTCTTGTTTGCTCACCCATTTGACAAGCATCACAAATGTGATCCTTTGTATAGTCCAGTTTTGGGAGTCTAATACCCAGTCCCAATCTAGCAAGATTTTCAATTAGTCTCATGCTTGCATGACCTAAATTTTTACGCCACATCCAAGGATCTTCAGAGATGGATGCCAGACAAATGTGGCTTGTTGATCTCTTTACTAAGTCTAGTATGTAAATATTTTTGTCCCTGCTTTCCAGAAGAATTGCCTTTCCTGATACATCTTTAATATTGCATCTAGTTTTCTTAAATCTTACTTCCAGATAGGCATCACACAGTTGACTAATATTGTACCTTAATCCCTTCACATGATATATGTTAGTTACTTCACAATTTTCATTAAAAGAGGTAGTTGTAATACCAATGAATGTTCCTGTTGAATTGTCACCAAATCGAATTTTTTCACCATTAAATTCAGCAATGGATTTGAACAAATATTTTTCGCCTGCTATGTGATTTGAACATCCACTGTCAAGGTACCATTTGCCTTTAGATTTAGTGTGATTTTCCTGCAAGATAAGATCAGTTTTGATTTTTTGGTTCCCAAATAGTTTTGGGTCCTTTTTGGTTAGCAGAGCTCTTAACTTTCCAGACCATGTTGGAAGGCTTTGAGCGACAAAATCGACATTTGGAGTAGGTATGTACAGAATTTCCACAGTAATGACATGATAATTGACTAGGTTGATCAGAACCAAAATGGCTAGGAAAATCATTTTGAGAAATAGTTGACTTGAAAGATCTTTGGGGGCTAAAATATTTTTGAACAATTTTCAAGAGATTTTTAAGATCAAGGTTTTCTTCGTCCAATAAATCTTGTTCAACAGTGCAAACTTCGAGTTTAATTTCTAATGCATTTTTTTCATCTTGTATGGATCTAAGATTCTCAAAAGATTTCTTCAAGTCTATAATGGCTCGATCTAAGAGATCTTTCAAATTAAGATAATTTTTGCAGAAATCATTGTTTACCTGGCTGCTTTCACCTATAGCCATGAAACAAACACTTGCATTGTCTTCATTGTCATATTCTGATGTATCCTCATCACTCCAATAGCTGAAGGCTCTGTTTTAAATTACCCTTGAGGATACCTTCTTTTGGCTACAGGATATTCACTTACAATGTGTCTTATCTTACCATATTTATAACACATGCCATCATTTCTGTTGTAGTCAGTAATCTGTTTATTTTTGGGATAGTTTTGCTTACCTCTTCTTTGGTTTTGGTTGCATATGAAGGTTTCCATCACTGATTTATTAATTAATGTAATCTCAGCTTCATTTATATCTTCATCATCATCTTGGTTTTCATCAGTGGCCTTGACTGCAACAGATTTTTTCTTGTCATCCTTCTTTCCCTTCTTATTTAGATGTGTTTTCTTGAAAGCAATCACATCACGTCTGACTTCATCATACGTGAGGTTTTTAAGATCCATTCTTTCAAGAGCCATAACTTTTGCATGCCATTGAGGGGGAAGACTTCTGAGTATCCTTCTGATATGATTAATGGGAGGATATTCTTTTCCTGAAGCCTTGAATTCGCCAATGATCTTGCTGAGGCGAGCAAACATACTTTTCATTGATTCACCTTCCTTCATTTAGAACAGTTCATATTCATAGACCAACAAACTGACAATTTTTTCCTTAACTTTGTCAGCTCCTTCATAAGTGACTTCCAATTTGTCCCATATTTCCTTGGCAGTTTCACAACTGGAGATCTTCTCATATTCCTCTGCACTGATAGCATTATAAAGAATATTCTTTGCCCTGGAGTTGATTTGAATGACTTCCATTTGCTCGTTTATATAGTTCTCCAAACTAGGTGTGACAAATGCTTGGCTACCTTCAGTTGTTGGTTTGTCCACAAGAATGCGAATGTCACCCAATTTGATGACTCTCCAGACCTTCACATTATAAGATTTAATGAATATTTCCATTCTTATCTTCCAGTGTGAGAAATATTTACCATTGAAGTGGGGAGGTCTGGTTTGAGAAGTTCCCTCTTGAAACAAAGCTCCAAAATCTTTGCTGTTGATTTGCCATGATGGTTTCTCACTTGTAGTTAAAAAGAAGATGTAGTGAGACCAAGCTTTGATACCAATTGAAAGTTCAAGTGGGGGGGGGGAGGGGGAGGAATTGAGTTTTCTTCCCTTTTTTTTAAAACTTAAACCTGCACCCAATTAGTCAACTAATATAGCACGTAGTCAACTATGACATATTAAATAAGAATGCAGAAATTTAAAGAGCATAAAAGAAAAATTCAACATCGGATATTTTTATACTTTTTTAGATTCAATGTGAATCCTAGGTCCAGTCCCCTTGGGTTGTAAGAGATATCTCTTCAAGCCTTTTGTAAAGTAGGAGTTATAAGAATTTCAACTTAAACTATACTCAGATTTTTTCTCTCCTTTTTTTAATTTTTGTTTTTCTTTTGAAACAAAATTCTCTTTCAATTTTTTCTTCTTTTCTCTCTCTTTATCTAACACAGTAACAAAACTAAAGGTTACAATGATTTTCTCAAGATGAAGATTATTGAAGAAAGGCTTGCAATGTAGTAGGCTTGTATGAGTCTTGAGATATCCTGGATGCCTCCTTTTATGTAGAAGAGATGGCATCCCAAGGAAGTTGATCCTTGGATTGAGGCTTTAATGGATCCTTTTTCGAAGAATAAGGTAAGACTTTTTAGGTAGGCAGCTAGATCAAATCTTCCTTCCTTGTTTAGCTCCTGACCCAGATCTTTTATTGATATAACTGTCTTCAATCTTGGATCTTTCATGGTATTGATCTTCTAATTGATTTACTGAATATTTAACCAATCTTTCTGTTAATCTTAGATTTTTTCATGGTAATGATCTTCTGTCAAATCTGTGATTGATTTGCGATAACTTTAGTTACTTATCTTTTTCCTTTTGTGCTGAGATTCTCTCTCTTAAAAATGCACTTTTCCTTTTGCGACTTGAATCTGCCAAATCTTGATTGTCTTTATTCCTTATGAAGATATGTTTCCTTTTTGATACATTACATGTAAGCAATCTTTATTCAATATAACTCTAACACTAATAAAGTGGATCTTCTAATCTTCTTATTATATGATCGATTCTTTTTTCAAGACTAAGACTTTTAAAGAAGGTAGCAGCAGAATCTTCTCAGATCTTTCCAATCTTGCAGCAGTAAGATCTTCTCTTGATTGATTCTCTTCAATCCAAAGATGCTTGATTGATTTTCCAGGTTCTTTTCCTTTCTCACTGGATATTTGATTTATTCTTTCCAATTCAAATATGCTTGATTGCTTTTCCAGATTTATTTTCCTTTCTTGCTTAGTGTTAGATTGATTTCTTCTAATAATTAAGCTCTTAGTGCCTCCAACTAGATTTTCTTGATAGATGCCTCCATGTCGTACCTTAGTTGAATTGTTTCCTTTTTGATATTTTCTACAATTTGTCATCAATCAAAATATATTAGCACTAACAATAGAGGTCTTAGTCATGAGTGAATTTCCTATTTTAAAGTCTAAAGATGTTATTTCGGATGAAGTCAAAAGACCCTCTCATCATACTCCTCTTATGCAACTATCTCAAGATGAGAGCATTAGTACCAAAAGCGATAAATGTTGGAAGAGGTTAAAACGGCCTTCTGACACGCCAAAATATACTAATCTACATGTTGTAGAGATTGCTGAAGATAACATTAGTTATTTAAGAACTTTGACAGCCGTCAAAGAGGTACTGATTTCAATTTCTCCATTATTTTGTGGCATCAAATTAGGTCACTAATTATTATTTTCTTTTGTTTAGGCTAACAACATCAATATATTGGAAGTTTCTAAGCCACAAGATAGTAATGAATCTGTAGAGAGTCCAAATTTAAGAAAATCATCTTTAACACTTAACTCGAAGCAAGAGGCTATTTTTGTTTCTCATGAAAGAATTACAAGCAACCAAAGTTCAATGCTCGCGAACAACCAACAGTATCCATGTCTATTTTTTATGGAAGAAAGATCATTTCGGAGCTTCGAATGAATTTTGTCAAGGAAAAAAGGGCTAAGATACGTTCTAAACTCATTAACCTTACTGCAAAACATGTTTAGTCCCTAGAGGATGATGTCCAAGTAATTCTCGAGGATATAGACAAAATGGGCGTGGATATTTCTCCTTTAAAAAACTTATTAGACTCCTTCGCACTTGCCACCTTTTATGACCAAGCACGATCATCCCTTGCTAATAAAATATTGGAGCTTGAAAAGTCTGAGCCTTATTTAAAAGCCAAGGAAGATATTGCTCTTGTTTTGGATGAAAAGAGCGAAAAGTTGAGGAATTATATGCTACTTTCAATCCCTTAAGGAGGCAAAAAAGAAAGTGAAAGAGTTAAAGGCTCGTCGAGATGCTGTCAAGAAAGAAGTTGAATCTAAAGTTTTAGCAACTGAATAGGAGTACAACAAATATGCCAATGCTTCCCTAGCAACCTAAACTTCCTTGAATGAGGTTGAAGAGAAGAAGAAGATCTTAGAAGCCTCTCTTCAAGAATTGACTAACTATTAGTTATGATTACATTAGCCTATAGGAACACATTTTCTTTCAAGTGTTATGCTTTCCCTTTTAATTTTTTGATTTCTCATTGATGTTCTCTATCTTTTTATTTAATATCAATAGAAAGGAAACCTTTTGATTGCTTTATATTGAATATTTTCTTCAATGCTCCCTTTATGCTTGAGCTTCAAGATTCATTTATTCAAATTGATGCATTGAAAGACTAAACTAACGAGATTTTTGCCCCTTAATAAAAGGACTCTCAAGACTATAACATATAAAATAAAATCTCTCCTAAGACTTATGAATTTATACAGATCTTTCTTTAAAGTTAACTAAAATTTTGTCTTGCTTGAGCCTCTCTGGCTGGCATTGAACTATTTAGTGAAACACCGTGATGCTCTGCTCCTTTTCTTTTTTGTTTAGATTTATGAGGATAAACTTAGATGTAGCGCTAAGTACTTGCAAATCTCAATGAAAAGGATCAAATGGGGAATATGTAGTTTTGACACTCATGCGACTGAACTTAGAATGTAACTTCTATGCGCCTACGTACCTCAGTGAAGTGAATCAAGTCAAAACGTAGCTCTGAAAGAGTGAATTTTTTTTTGTTATTTTTCCTTTTTTTTATGGGGCCATACACAGTTTATGCTCTTGTTGGTTAGGAGTATAATACAGTTTGTGCTTGTTCCTTAAGGAGTGTGCCTCTTTTTTCAAGTATAGTATCTCTTCATGAACTTTCCATTGATGGGGCCAATGCGCAATCCTTATGAGTCAACCAATTTGTAAGCGCCATTTGAGTATACTTCTTGTACATCATATGGTCCATCCCATTTAGCAGAGAACTTGCTTCTAGATCAACGAAAAGTAATAATAGGCCTTCTTACTATAAGAAATTTGTTGCCTATTTGAAAGCATCTAAGATGAACCTTTTTATTAAAGGATCGAGCTAGACTAGCTTGATAGCATTCCAGACTTTATTGAGCTTCTGGCCTCTTTTCATTAAGAGCCTCCAATTCTTCGATGCATAATCGAGCATTTTCTTCATTAGTGAGCCCTTCTTGAATAGCAAGCAACAATGATAGAATTTGACGCTAAAGTGGAAGGACCGCCTCAACTCCATAAATAAAAGAATAAGGAGTTGCTTGTGTTGGCATGTGATAAGTGGTCCTATATGCCCAAATAGCTTCTTTAATTCTTTTATGCCAATCTCTCTTAGATTTAGAGACAACATTCTTCAAGAAGTTGAAAAGTGTCTTATTTAATGCTTCGACAAGGTTGTTAGCAGCAACATAATACATAGAGGAATTGTGTTGCTTGAAGCCAAAAAGATCACAAGTTTTTGTCATCAACTTATTATCAAATGTCTTGCCATTATCTGTCAATATATATCGAGGAATACCAAAAGATTGATAATATTGACGAGGGTGAAATTGACGACGTTCTCCTTCTTTACTTCTTTAAGTGAAATAGCTTTCGCCATTTTGAGAAGTAATCTGTTGCAGCTAAGATGTACAAATGCCTACCAGAGGATTTAGGTAATGGGCCAACAACATCCAAACTCCAAGCTTCAAATGGTTATGAAGAAACAGTTAGGTGTAATACTTCTGGGGATTGATGTATAAAGTTTGCATGGAATTTATAAGCTTTACACTTTCGAACGTAATCAAAGCAATCATTCACCATGGTTTGCCAATAATACCTCATCCTTTTTATATGAAAATAAAGTCTAGGCCTTGATTGATATGCCCCATGTACTCCAAAACGTGTTTCTTCCATTGCTTGGATGGATTCTTCTTCCCCCAAAAAACGTAAGAGTACCCCCATCAAATGATCGTCGGTAGATATATTTATAATGAAGAAATGAGGGGCTCGTTGTCGAATTTTTATCCTCCTTCAAAGATTTTCATGCACTATTTCATAAAATAAGTAATAAATTATTGGTTGTCGCCAGTTGTCAATTTCAGCCTCAGAAGTAGCGATAACTTGTTCAAGTTCTTCCTTATGCTCATTTGGTGGCGGTGCTATCCATCCTTGACAAACTGTAACTTGCATTTGATCAAACGATACCAACATAGAAACTAAAGTTGTCAATGCATCAACCTTCTTCTTTTTCCCTCTGGGAACATGTTGAATAGTCGTCTCTCCAAGTCAACTCATCATCTTTTAACCATAGTACGGGAGTAACTAAGGCTTTCTCACCTCATAATTACCCAAAACTTGATTAACCACCAACTTGGAATCCCCAAAAACTTGCAGTTGCAACCCTTTCAGATTAATAACCATTTCAAGTCCAAGCAAGAGTGCTTGATATTCAACAACATTATTAGAGCAGTGTTGTGGCAAAGTAAAAGAATATGGAAAGACTTTTTCATAAGGAGTGACAAACACTACTCTAGCACCAACCCCTTTGCGATGTACAACGCCATCAAAATATATTTTTCAATGCGACTGAACTTCTATCATCATTATGTTTTCATCAGGTAAATCATCAGATAACTCCCAATCATTCAGAATTGGATAACTAGCTAAGAAATCTACCAACACTTGTCCCTTTATTACCTTTTGGGAGACGTATACAATTTTGAATTGTTAAAATTAGAGATACCATCTTGCTAGTCGGTCACTTATGATAGACTTAGACATGAAAAACTTAATAGGATTTGCTTTAGAGACAAGGCATACAACATGAGATTAAAGTAATGTTTCATCTTCTGAATTGACAAAACAAGTGCCAAACATAACTTCCCAATAGAGGAATGCTTAATCTCATTTGAGTCAACATCCTACTTAGGTAATAAAGGGTATTTTCTTTCCCTTCATTATTTTCTTGAGCTAGAAGTGCTCCTATGGACCTTTCTTGTGCTTCAATATATAATATCAACCAGGTATAGGAGACACAAGCACGAGAGGATTCATTAGGTAGGATTTTATGATCTCAAAAGCATCAGTACGAGCTTGGTCCCATTCAAAAGGAACATCTTTCTTCATAAGACAACTAAATGGTTGACATCTCCCAACTAGATTTAAGAGAAATCTCCTAAGATATGCCACCTTTCCCTGTAAATTTTTAATTCATGAATTTTTAGGCTCATACATCTTCAAAATAGCATCTATCTTGTCTTGATCAATTTCAATCCCTCGATGTCGAATAATAAAATCCAAAAACTTTCCTGAAGTAACTCCAAAAGCACATTTCAAAGGATTTATTTTGAGTTAGTATCTTCAAAGTCATTTGAACACCATTCTCAAATCTTGTAGGTGATCGCAACTCTTCCTTGATTTCACCACTAAATCATTGACACAACACTTAGTATTTTTATGGAGCATGTAATAAAAAATATTATACATTACCCATTAGTAAGAAGCTTCAGCATTCTTTAAATCGAAAGACATTACTTTGTAATAATATATGCCTTTAGGAGTGCGAAATGCAGTAAATTCTTCATCTCTTGGTGCCATATGAATTTGATTATATCCATAGGAACTTCCATAAAGGACATATCTAATATCCAGTCGTGTCATCAATCATAAGCTCATGGATTGGAAGAGGAAATTCATCCTGGATATGCATTATTAAGATCCCTAAAATCAACACAAACTCGAATTTGACCATTCTTCTTTCTTACGTGTACAATGCTTGAAATCCATGTAGGATACTTGACTTCTCGTATGAACCTTCTTCAATGAGCTTGTTAACTTCATCTTCGATTAATGGAATTAATTCAAGTATGAATCGATGTTGAGTTTCCTTAACACGATGAATGCCTCATTTCACAAAAAGATGATAGACCGCAACTCTAGGATCTAATCCCAGCATCTCTTTATAACTCCAAGCAAACATATCTCTAAACTCAATATGTAGCCCCATATATTTCTTTTCTTCACCCTCATTCAAAGAAGCACTTACATATATAGTTCGTTGTCATCATCATCCCTAAGATTCACTTATTTTAATATATCAACAGTATTTTTTTACCCTTTCTTCGAGTTCTGGTGATGCATCTTCAGCATCCTTATCTTCTTGAGGATCACCATCATTGAAAGATATATGATAATATGAATGAACATCAACAAAGATATTTTCAACTTTCATGTATGGTGAAGTACATTTATTGTTACAAATTGTGATGTAATATGATGAGCCCACACTTTCTTTATCTTCATTGTACTCCCTAGTATGAACTATGGTATGAGTTTTTGCCCTCATCACCTTTCCACATGAAACTACAAGTTTTGCTTTTTGCCTCATTCTAGAAGGAATCAAACTAGAGCAATTTTTGGGTGGATTGTGCTCTTGAGCATGAACATATTCCCCCATCCTTCCATGGTTCCCTTTGTGCTTGCATTTTTTCTTCATTAGGCCCAAACGATAGAACACTGACGTTCTTGGAGTTGATTCGACAAGTCGATCTAATACAGAAGTATTAGTACTAGGGTCAGTAAGTCGGTCAAACACAAAGAGCCTTTTGTCAGGTATCACAGATTCTTCTACAAGGGTAATGTAATTGATGTTTATTCTCCTTATAGAGATTCAGAAAGGTGTTGGTTGTCTGTGAGCCAAGTCTTCACGAGATTTCTTGAGAGCATACCCTCTTTCTAACATCATTCTTTGAGTAGGATTTAGACCATGATTTCACTTTTCAATAACTTCATGCGGAATCTTCCCCAGTTTATAAGATTTATTTGGATTGTACACTACTTTTTCCAATAAGCATTCAGATCAAAACCCCCATTCGTGCACTTTTTAGGAAGTGCTTCATAGGAAGTATGTCCTGAAGGTTTGACAAATCCTTCTATCACTTTTGAAGGTGACTTGATAGGAAACGTCAATCCCTCACTTTGCAATTTAGAAGGTTAAACTTTAACCTTATTTGCTTTTGGGACATGGAGAAGAGTTCCAGCAACTCCCCTACTTGAAGATGCTTCATCTGTTTTGAGTACTTTGCTCATATCTTGATCTTTCTCCACCATCAGCTCAGCCTTCCCAGTTGCTATCCCGTCCTTTCCTGGGATATCAATATTTGGTATTGTGCTGGTAACTTTGACTTCCTCTAAGGCATGATTATTTAAGTAGAATTTAGCATCTACAAAATGTGCTTCAGCCTCAGTAAAAGATTCATCGTCAACAACTACCTTCTTTTGCACCCGATCCCTAACGTATTTAAAGCATTAATGGTAGGTGGACGGGACAACCTTATTCTCGTGTATCCACGGCCTTCCTAACAAGATATTATATGAGTTCTTCAAGTCAATGACATGCATCCATGCACTCAAACTCATCTCCTATCATTATAGCTAACTTGACAGCTCCAATGGCTTTTTGCCCCCATGGTTGAACCCATGAATCATCAAACGACTTTCAGATAGTTCATCCGTTGAGATTCCAGGTTCTTTCACAGTGCGAATAGGGAGGATATTGACTCCAGACCCATCATCCACCATAATTATATTTACTTTACGTCCTCTCCAAAAACCCACCATATATAAAGGACTATTGTGCTATGGTTCGCCTAACAGAAGATCTTCGTTACTGAATGTTAACCTTGCATTGGTAGTGTTCACTTCTTCAACAAAAAACTTGATAGGATCTTCATGTGATAAGAGTAACGATGGTGGTGAATCCTCCCCTACTATCTCTTCCTCATAAATGTTGCAATATGAAGTCTTAGGATCACAATGAGAAATCTTTATATGGAATCAGCTCGGCAGAAGTTCCTCCAATGTCATTAGAGAACTTGGATTTTGTTAATAATTCTCCTCGACCCTTGATTTCTTCATATTCTTCTTTGCCCTCTGAGTTTTGGTAGTTTCTTCATCTTTACTTTTGTAACTTTCGTACTTGGCTCTCTTTGTAAGCTCATCTTCTAGCATCTTCGTTGTGTTACCAGATTCCATCCTTCATTATCAATATGATCATCACAAGATTGGTTTCCCACTAGAGATTTTTCTTCTAATATTATTTCATTCATCAAAGGGAAGAACGATGGCATACTGATATCAATTAGTTCAAAGTCACCAAATTTGATCATCATTGGTACATTGTGGCTAGGACATCTCCACAATCACGCACTTTAATAAAGTTGCAAAGAACTATAGGATCAAGTGAGCTAAAAAGTGACAGAGATCTGATTCGAAGTCACTTTCTCGTCTTCAAGTAATATCTTTCCTTCTGGTGCCAAGTCCATGACCTTTTCTTTAAAATAAAATACTTTTCAATAGGATGGCCTATTAAACGATTATGTTTATAGTAATTTGGATCATTAGTTTTTTCAGTTTTGTTTGGCCACTTCATTTCAGGTAACTCAAAGAGTTTTAATGCCAAAAGATCTTCAAAAACTGCTAGAACATTTGAGTCCGAGAATGGATACTCTTTTGCTTGCATTTCCTTCAAAGTTAGCTTTCTACCCATATTATCCTGAAAAGTTGTAGCCTTCATGTTTTGCTTTTTGCTTAGCTTTGTGGTAATTTTCAACAGTGCGGCATTAACATTCATTGATACTTTATTTTCAGACTTGGTTGCAAACTCGCCCCCTTTCTTCACCTCCATTTTGTCTTTTCCCTTGTGAGGCTCAAAGACAGGTGGTCCTTCATTTTCATTTGAGGACATGGTCAACTCCATAACATAAGCACGCGTAGCTAGTTCCTCAAATCACTTGTGTTTAATGCCCTGTAGGATATAACAAAGTCCTCAATGCATTCCGTGAATACATATTTCTATTCTAGAAGACTCACTAAGTCTATCCTTGCAATTAAAGCTCTCATTCCTCCATCGATTGATAAACTTGATAACTCGTTTATCCTTCCATTGATGTGTGTTCGTGAGTTCCATCATGCTCACGGTATGCCTTGTGCTATAAAAATGATTAAGGAATTCATGTTCAAGTTGCTCCCAACTATCAAATGCTATAAAATTGATTAAGGAATTCATATTCAAGTTGCTCCCAACTATCAATGGGACCAGCCTTGATATTTGTGTTCTAGTCAAAGGCATTTTCTTGTAGGGAGCACACAAATTATTTAACCAGATAGTCGCTATATGTTCCAGCATTATTTCAAGTTTCAATAAACTTTGAAATGTATTTCTTTGGATTTCCCTTTCCATCAAATTGTTGAAACTTTGAAGGTTGATAACCTGCAACCATCTTCAAAACATCTATTCTTGATGTGTATGGCTTGGAATAGGTAAATGAAGGTCTTGAAGAAACATCATACTTATCCTTGATACTTGATAGTCCCCATGATGAAGTCCTTCAGTTGATGAATGGAAATGTCCCCCTTCCGTAGGTACTTGTAATTTATCACCAATATATATTTGCTTTGTAGATGACTCTCCCTTTTCTTGTACTCTGGCATGTTTTCTGGGTGCATGATGTGAATCCTTTTCCATAAGGTTTTCAAATTTGTTCGCCAGCTTGACAATTCTTCTATCTTAATCTTGTACATATTTCGTCAGACCTTCAATTGCCTCTGTGAAACTTCAGTTGTTCTTCAACAATCAAAGTGTTAGTCACCATTGCCTGGATGGCCATCAAGGATGGAGTAAAACATGAATTTTCCCTCAAACTAAAACTTAATTGGGACAAGTTATGAGGAGTGACTAGAACAGATCTAGTGATTAAGATATCATCTTCTTCTTGATTAGTATGATCTTTTGTATTAAATAAACTGAGCTGAGCCAATGTTTTTTTTGACAATCTTGACTATATTTTCTCCTTCTTCCGGTTTATTCGTAAAGAATTTTACTCCCTTTGAAGATGGAAGGCTCACAATAGGAACTGAAGCGGATGACACTTGAAGTGCTTGTTGTCCTAGCAAATTTACTTTATTCCTAGTGATGGGTCCCAAACTTTCCATGGTATCATCTAGTATGTTTTCCACCTCAGAGGAAAATTTGAAATCAGTAGCCTTAGTAACGATAGATTTGGAGTCAAACCTCTTAGATTCTATGTTTAGCATTCTTAAAATTTGATGATCGATGTGAAGAGATGAGAGGTAGAGAGGTGCCACTGGATGTGCCAAAATTTGTACGCAATAAATTTTTGAGTCAAGAAAAATAAATGATCAAGACAGAAAAAGTTGGAGTAACAAATATATTGTATTGAATTACAAAATGTAGTGGGTGTTACAATCTCTATGATAATCTTCTAATTCTTCAAGTAATAAAAAAGAACTATGTTGAACTCTAATTAGATCCAAGGGCGTGAGTAGCTTGATCTTGAATCTTGTGTTTGAACTTGAATTATCTGTCACGAACCTTTGTATGGTTATGAAGAACAATTAGTGTAAGCAAGTATCTTGATCTTGAACTTCTTGATTTTTTGCTTTATTCTTGATCTTGAGCTTGTATTGTAAAGAATTTGTAATCTTTGATCCATGAGCTCTCTTCTTGCTTTTTGTTCTTGTCAAAAGCCTCTTTTGTTGAATAATGAGACTCATATTTATAGTTGTAGTGAGTGGTGTACTTGAGTGATCTAATTGTTCAGTTTGAATTGACCAATCACATTCCTTAGTGGAAACTTTTAATGTGATTGGTCAAAACATATCACATATACACATGTCATTATTTTGGTGGCTCATTTAACTTGATTCGGACTACCACATGAATTTGACACATGGTGTGATTTTAATGACTTATTTAATTTGACTTGGATTGTCACATAAATTTGACACATGACGTGATTTTAATTATCTATTTAATTTAATTTAGACTGTCACATAAATTTGACAAGTGGCACAATTTTAATGGCTCATTTAATTTGATTTGAATTGCCACATTATTTGAACTATTTTCTAAAATTTAATACAATCCAAATTAATTTATTAATTTAATTTCAATAAAATTTCAATAGTTGCATGTGTGTGTGTGCGTGTGTGTGAGGAAGAGAGAGAGAACGAGAGAGAGATTATAATCATAAACATATGTATCTTATTAGAAAAATAATGAGAAGCATTAAAATCTATGACATTTCAACGTGCAATACAAATCTAAAGAAAATTGTATTACTTTTCTTATTTATATTGTTTTATTAATAGTTATGTCTTAATTCTCTTGAGTTTAATACAAGTGCAATCATGATTAACACAAACAGGCTTGCCAGCATGAAAGAATGAACAGTATGCTTCGCAATCTTTATCAACATTACATGTGTGTAGTCCGTCGTAACGTGCTCCTTCTGCTATTCCATCCCTAAAATGATATCCTGAAAATTATTTTACTAAATATATTAAATTGACTAATAATAGATTACTTCTTATCTGTTTCAATTAGGGTCGGCTCTACAGGTTTTAAAAAAAGTCAGTTTTCTCTAACTTCTTAATTTGAGGGCCTCATCTCTTATAAATAATAATAGATTATAGGCATTTTGTGAAAAACAAATTGAGTATTATCGGTAAAAATTATAAAATTGTTCATATAAGAGAAAAGATTATTAGAAGTTTAACAAATTCAAAATATTATGGCTCAAGAAGATTGAATAGATTGGTTATAATAAATTTCACAAAAACGTATTTAAAAAAAATTAAGACAACATTCAAATTTGGGGTTGAGGTCACTTATATATATAAGTCGTCCCTGGTTTCAGTCCAAGGATCCAATCATGTAACAAATAACATAACCAAATGAAAAAGTAAAATTTAAGAAAAAATTATTGTTTGAGAGAATTAAGTGATAACAAACCAGTTGCAACAAGCCAGAAAGCGACTAAAAAGAGCAATTTCCTTGAAGCCTTTTCCATAATGACTTGTTGTTTACACTTATATTTTATTGTGATTGTGATTAATGAAGTTAGTGTAATAGCTATTATATATAGCATAATAAATGCAGGATGAAACACAAATTAAGTAAATATTTTATATTGGCTGATATTATTAGATATGTTTATTAGCTTTTCTTCCAAATTAATCCATTCAATTCTTTTTTTCCATTTCAGGTCACTTTGACCATCTCAGTTCAAAATCAATTATGTCAAATATCTTAATTAATTATCAAAATTAATGCCTCTAATGAATCTGTTCATATTTTTGAGGTTTTTTTTAATGTTTAAAGTAGTTAAATTGTTCAAAACTCAATATGAATATTTAAATTTTTTTCATATTTGTCATTTTATTTATTGAAGTTTTATATCTTCTAAAAGATAAATTACACTACATATTTATGATTTCACAAAGAGCACTAGTTCAAAGTATGATTTAAATTTTGTTTTTGAATGTTGTTCTTAATATGTGCACTGCGTTACAAATTCAATTAAAATAGGGCGAAGGGAGTAGAAAAATTTCTTATGAGTAATGATAGATCTGTATTAATTAATACTAATTTTATTTATTTTGGATTTTAATTAATTTTTATCATTTACTATGGAACAATTACCTAGGAATCCTATTAGAACTTTTCTTTTTTAATTATTTTCGCAGTTTATAATGATTGATTTTTTTTAAGGAGTCGGTTATTTATGGTGTCTGATATATTATATATACCTTTTGTTATTTGTTCCTTTTTTTTATGATTCTTTTTATATTAATTTTTTTCAAAATAATTTTTTTGTAGTCTTCATGATCAATAATCAGTTTTTGATTTGTTTAACTTTTTATGGATTGCATATCTGTAAAACATTATTTCTATTATGATTATAAATTATTTTTCTAAACAATACATATTTTCAATAGGTAGATATGTTGACACTAAGTACTTACCATTTATCACAAAATAATTATCTAGGAGTCCCAGATAATTCACCCAAATAAATGGTAAATTTTTTTTGTTCCGGTAATGAAATACAAATATATATCAAGTTAATACAGATACATTTTGTTTTGCATTCTCAACAGTAAAGAAATCGAATATACCACAGTTAAATGCCAAAAAAAATCTTGATAATACCTAAATATAGACACAGTTTTATACAATACTACAGATCAAAAGAACAAATACAACAAGTGCCATTAGTTTGTAACTATATTACATTACATAAATAAAATATATATATCAATTATATACACAAATAATCCCAGTAAAAGTATTTATTTGGATTCACCCAAATAAACAGTAAACTTTTTAGTTCCTGTAATGAAATTCAAATATATATCAACTAACTACGAACTAAATTTTGTTGTACATTCTCAACAATTTTAAAAGAAATTGAATATATCACTATAAAACGCAAATATGAACCTTTTTTGTCAATGTTATACACAATGGCTACTTGTTAAAGAATTTGGATATCAATTTGGAAGGCCAGATACCGATTAGGATCAAGCCATAGCATAAAAAGATGAGAGAAAAATATAAGAGAAATTTTTTAAAGTCCTGTAGCCTCTCGAAAAAAAAATAGAAGTGTCTCTGAACCATTCCGTAAGACTCCACTAGAATTATTTTTGTACAATGATATCAACGAGCCAAAGCTCTAATACCACCTTCTATCATGTCAAGACCCACGCCTGGGGCCTAGACGTGACACGACGAGTAGGGAACCTGAAGGGACCCCAATCAGGCATCTTAACATATCATTACACATCCTTGGTCGAGGAAGCAATTAAACAACAACAAGAGACTCAAAATGGGGATAAAGGGACTAAGAGAATCCTTTGATATCATAAAACATGAGGAGTCAAGCTTATAGCATAGATACATCGTATTATTCCAACAATACCTCTAAACTTAGAATAGAGCAAGGCCAAGACACTTTTCGGGCTCACCCTCACCTCATAATTGTCAAATATCAACATACAAAGTTTAAGAAATAAAAAGAGAAAGTAGATAGTGTCCTCGAACTTGAGGACTCAACAATCACCTTCAAGATGTCAAACTAGCCACGTGGAGGAGGATAGTCAAATAGAGCTCTGGTTCCTACATGGTAACATCATGTAGACATAGAGTATGCATTAGTACATTTGAAAGTATTAAGTATGTAGGATGCAATGCAACAAAGGATAGACAACATGATCAAAATGCGTAATTATAAGCAAAGGATAAGTAAGATATCAATATGTCATGCATGAACGATGCTTGAGGTAAAGCATGCTCGAAAATAATCATTCTTGCATAGCTTGTTCAACATAATAAGGTGATGTTATTAGATCATCCAAACACCTTATACTAGAGGGTGAGTGGTATAACATAGGTCATAACACCTTCTAGTAGGTAATGGTTAGTACATGAGGGTAGAGGAATATCATAGTTCATAACCCCTACATGCACATATAATATAATATGAAGTGTCAATTCATACATGAGGGTGAGGCGTACCACATAGTTCATAACCCCTTCATGTAGGAATTGACCTTGTACTAGAGGGTGAGGCATACATTGTTTATAACCCCATCTGGTAGGCTTTAACATAAACCATCACATAAGAATTCAATAATTCATAAACAACCGAGACTCGTAAGAACCATAGATGATTTCATGATTTCTAAACATACTTTGTAGCCTACAAACATCATGAAGTCACTTGACTTGTAAACCATGCATTAGACCATCAATAACTCAAAAATCCTAAACAAGACAATTTATCAAACACTTGGCGGGTATGTAATGCTAGTATAAAACCATGCAATTCAAGAGCGAAATCATGCAAGAAAACTTGAAGTAAATCAACTCACCAATACTTGATAAAACCCTCATGTGAAATGCATTGAAACCCCTATCGAATATCAAGGTAGATCACAGGTCTATAGCGTAAAACATGCATAATCATAATAGACAAATCATATTATGGTATAGACTTAGAAATGAGTAAATATGTGTTTTCAATCAAATTTTCATGTCAACCCATTATAGTATATGATCGTAATCACTAATGAATAATACCCATAAGCAACACAACTTGGAAACATGTAATTTTCCAAAAAAAAAAAAATGAAAGATTGGGCTTCATGGGTGAAAAGTACCCATGAATGAAACCTGCATACCTTAGGCTTTGAGTTTCTTGAAATTGAGTTGTGAAAGACTTGAAGTTTAGAAGTGGGTCTTGGAATTCAAAGCTTGCTTTTGAATTTCCTTGAATTTGTATTGGGATTTTGATGAAGGCTCTTGAGAGAATTTAAGAATGTTTTTGAGATGAGAATAATGAGTTTGATACTTTGGAATAGGGTTTAGGTCTTTTAGGGAGGTTAAGATAGCATTGGAAGTCTAAAAAGGTCATTAGAGTAAATAAAATTTACGAAAACATCATTAGTGAACGGATAAAAAAATTGACAAAGTGCCACCTCACTCGAGGTTACACTAGTCGTGTGGCACTCCACGGGTCATGTGGAGTGCCTGGGAGATGATACTTAGTCTAAAAATTGGGATCAGAACACTTGGAAAAAAGTTATCATCATCGGCACTTTGACAGGCCACTTTCATGGGTCGTGTGGTACTACACGGTTCGTGTAGTGGTCCGTCCAACTACACTTAGTGAAAAAGTTGCCAAGCAACCCCACACCCAAGGCTCATGAGTCGTCTAACCTGCCACGGAGCGTCAAAGGTGCCCGTGGCACCACACTTAGCCAAAACTCCTCTTTTTCTCACTCTTCCTCACACTCACACACTCCATGACCAACGACACGTCAGTGGCAAGCCAACGGCCCGTGCCATTGGCTGTGCCACATGCCTTAAACCAAAAATAGTCTTTTCCAGCTCAAAACAGTCCACACGGTTTGTCCAAGGCCACACTGCCCGTTAAAGAGCCCGTGTGACATTACTGCACGGGAGGGTCTCACGAAGACGATCATAACTCCTTCATTAGAACTTGGAATGAGATAAAACCAAGTGTGTTGGAAAGCTAACTCAAAGGGATTTCATTTGACATGTCACGGGCTATCCAGTTCTATGTGTGCTAAAAGTTATTCTCGTTTAAATTTGACCCTTGCATGAACCAACACCAAAACTCAACTCGTAGGGAAGTCTTGAACTTTTCCAAGTACTAGAAGTCTACCATAACCCTAATACACTCCCTACCTACTCAAATGAGGCTTGAAACATGGATTCATAAGAGCATAGAATTACGGGTGTCACAATATGTCCTTCTTGGAAACATTCGTCCCCGAATGCCAAAGAAACGTACACAAGGAAAATAATCATGAAAATTTAGACTAACATGGATGCAACAAATGCACTTAAACATTATTTTCAAAAGGTCTCAACATGAACATAAAAAATTACCATAACCTTGCCAACATAAACATGGATGCGTGTAAATGATATAAGGGTTGAAACTTAGAACTTGAAAACACATAGGGGAACTTAAATCAGTACTTTAGGCTTAAGTAGAGTGGAAGAGATATGGATATCATTTTTGCATGTCCACCTCGGCTCCCATGTGGCACGTTCAACTTGACGATTCTTCCAAAGGACCTTGACAAGCACTACATTCTTATTAAGCAACCTTCCCACCTATCCATCCAATATCTCCATCAGGACCTTCTCCTAAGCCAACTCATCCTCCACAACAAACTCAGAGAGGTTATAACACTTGAATCACCAACAAATCTCCTCAACCTAGATGCATGAAGAATCAGACAAACCATAACCATATACATAGGCAACTCCAATTTGTAGGCCACCTTTCTAATTCTCCTCAACTACCTATAAGGACCCTCACGCCTTGGGCTTAATTGTCAACCTTATACATACCTAGCCCACCTTGGTATCTAAAGCCACCATCTCCCCCTTGGGAGTGAACCCCCATTATCAACTTCACCCAATATCATTCCTAACATTGTCAACCGGTGAACTTCTCCAACCACCCCTTTTTGTCACCGCAAAAATTCTTAATTCTTACTTCCCATAATTAGCAAGCAACCTCACATTCATCAAAATTCATAACATCACCCTCAAATGATCCTCAAGCTCTAAATAAGTCAATACTCCATCACTAGAGACCACCACAAGCATGACAAGACAAGGTAGGGTTTTAAGACCCTATTTACGAAATCAATAAACATAGCCGGTAGATAATTCAACCAAACAACTCCACCATGACTCAAAATGTTTGCTCCTAGTCCGATAGGACACCTAGGGATACCACTTACCCTGATCCTCACTTGGGGACAAAACTTGAATCGAAGATCAATCTTAGAAAAGTGACTAACCCATTATAGTTGACCAAATAGATCGCCTATCCTTAACTATCATATTACAACCTTATGGGTTCTACCCTCCTTGAAAGCATGATATGCATGTAGCCAAACCACCGAAAGACTTCCAACCCATCAAGCCAAGTTCACAAGACAATACTCTATACAATAAGAACATGGAATAACCCTTATAAGCCTTTCTAGTAACAATAGACTCACATAGGCAAATCTTACTAGCAACAAAAAGTGATAATGAGGGAAATAGGAACACCCAAACCTTCCCATGAATACACATCAAAGTCAAAGAAAACTTTAACATACTAGTAGCTACATCCACTCCTTGAGACTCTTGATCAACATGATCACCTTTACCTTTGATGAGTTTATGAGGAAAATCCTTCCTCTTATGCCCCTCTTCACTACAACCGAAGAAAGCATTGGTGCCCCTCAAACATGGGCCTCTATGTATCTTACCACACCTTAGGCACCTAGCATTAGGCATCACACCACCACCACGACGTTTGGGACTTTGGATCTTTCCTTTAAAACGGGCCCTCTTGGACCCTCTCTCTTCCCTCTCACCACTTGAAGTCTTGGGGGCACTCACTTATTGACTGAGTTGAGTTGTCAACTTTGTCACCGCTTTGTCCAATATCCATAGAGCATTGAGAACCTCCGCATTCGATATATCACTGTCCCGAGTAGCTTGAGACATATTTTGAAATGCAATGATTAAAATAATAAATAAGCCTTAGGGGACTTAACTTTATAGCACGACATTGATCAAGAAGAAGGAAAACATTTCCTAAAATACCTCATAGCTACTCATTCATAGTCGTGGCGTACTTCACAACCATGAATAAGACTCTAATTGACGTTATGTATTGGACGTCGAAGACCATTAACAACCTAGTGTTCTGATGCCAAGTTTGTCACGACCCAATCCTAGGGCATAGATGTGACACGATGAATGAGGAACCCGAAAGGACCCTAATCAAGCCTCTTAAGATATCATTACACATCCCTGATCGCAAAAATAATTGAACAACAACAAGAGAGTCAAAATGGGGATAAAAGGACTAAGGGAATCCTTTGATATCACAAAATATAAGGAGTCAAGCTCATAGTATAAATACATCATAATATTCCAACAACAACTTTAAACTTAGAATAGAACGGGAGCCAAGACACTTTCCGAGCTCACCCTCATAATTGTCAAATATCAACATAAGAAGCCTCATAATTGTCAAATATCAACATAAGAAGTTTTAGAAATAATAAGAGAAAGTAGATAGTGTCCTCAAACTTGAGGACTTTATCTTCAAGATGTAAAACTAGCCACATGGAGGAGGATAGTCAAATAGAGCTCTGATTCCTACATGGTCACATCATGTAGGTATAGAGTATGCATTAGTACGTTTGAATGTACTAAGTATATAGGATGCAATGCAATAAAGGATAGGAAACATGATCAAAATGGGTAATTGTAAGCAAAGGATTAGTAAGATATCAATATGGTATGCATGAACGATGCTTGAGATAAAGCATGCTCGAAAATAATCATTCTTGCATAGCTTGTTCAATATAATAAGGTGATGTTATTAGATCATCCAAACACCATATACTAGAGGGTGAGTGGTATAACATAGGTCATAACCCCTTCTAGTAGGTAATGGTTAGTACATGAAGGTAGAGGGATATCATAGTTCATAACCCCTAGATGCACACATAATATAATATGAAGTGTCAATTCACACATGAAGGTGAGGCGTACCACTTAGTTCATAACCCCTTGATGTAGGAATTGACCTTGTAGTAGAGGGTGAGGCACATATAGTTCATAATCCCATCTAGTAGGCTTTAACATAAACCATCACATAAGAATTCAATAATTCATAAACAACCGAGAATTGTAAGAACCATAGATGATTTCATGATTTCTAAACATACTTTGTAGCCTACAAACATCATGAAGTCACTTGACATGTAAATCATGCATTAGACCATCAATAACTCAAGAATCTTAAACAAGATAATTTATCAAACACTTGGCGAGTATGTAATGCTAGTATAAAATCATGCAATTCAAGAGTGAAATCATGCAAGAAAACTTCAAGAAAATCAACCCACCAATACTTGGTAAAACCCTCATGTGAAATACATTGAAAAACCCCATCGAATATCAAGGTAGATCATAGCTCTATAGCCTAAAACATGTATAATCATAAAAGGAAAATCATCTTATGGTATAGACTTAGAAATAAGTAAAGATGTTTTCAATCAAAGTTTCATGACACCCCATTATAGTATATGATCATAATCACTAATGAATAATACCCATAAGCAACACAACTTAAAAACATATAATTTTTAAATAAATGAAAGATTGGGCTTCATGGGTTAAAAGGTACCCATGAATGAAACTCACATACTTTATACTTTGATTTTCTTGAAATTGAGTTGTGAAAGACTTGAAGTTTAGAAGTGGGTCTTGGAATCCAAAGCTTGCTCTTGAATTTGTATTGAGATTTTGGTGAAGGCTCTTGAGAGAATTTAAGAGTGTATTTGAGATGAGAGTAATGAATTTGATCCTTTGGAATAGGGTTTAGGCCTTTTGGGGAGGTTAAGATAGCATTGGAAGTCTAAAAAGGTCATTAGAGTAAATAAAATTTACAAAAATACCATTAGTGAATGGATAAAAAATTTGGCAAAGTGTCACCTCACTTGATGTTACAGTAGTCGTGTGGCACTCCACGAGTCGTATGGAATGCCTGTGAGATTATACTTAGTATAAAAATTGGGATTGGAACACTTGGGAAAAAGTTATTATTACTTTGACGGGCCACTTTGATGGGCCGTGTGGTGATACATGGTCCGGTTAGTGGTCCGTCCAACTAAAATTTGAGAAAAAGTTGTCAGGCCAGCCCACGCCTAAGGCTCACGAGCTGTCTGACCTGGCATGGCTCGTCAAAGGTGCCTGTGGCACCACACTTAGCCAAAACTCCTCTCTTACTCACTCTTCCTCACTTGCATACACTCTACGACCAGCCACACGGCCCGTGCCACTAGCCTGGCCATATGTTTTAGACCAAAAATGGTCTTTTCTAGCTCAAAACAGCGCACAGTTCGTCCAAGGCCACACTGCCCGTCAAAGAGCCCGTGTGACATCACTGTACGGGAGGGTTTCACAACAACGGTCATAAATCCTTCATCAAACCTTGGAATGAGGTGAAACCAAGTGCATTGGAAAGCTAACTCAAAGATATTTCATTTGACATCTCATGGGACATCCAGTTCCAAGTGTGCTAAAAGTCATGTTCATTTAAAGTTGACCTTGCAGGAACCAACATCCAAAACTCAACTCGTAGGGAAGTCTTGAACTTGTCTAAGTACTAGAAGTCTCCCATAACACTAATACACTCCCCACCTACTCCGAAAATAATATGGACTAAGATAATGAATAAATCCATAGTAGTTTGAAATAAGCTGCCTCACCTTTGGATTCTGGAGTCAACGATCACTTAGCTGAGGTCTATTTGCAATCTCCAAAAGTTGTTCTGTACTCAACAAAAAATGATAAAATACAATATCAGTACACATAACAATATTGTACTGGTAAGATCACGCATCTACTCCAATAAACATGATACAAAACAAGCAATTAAGACACAATAAATCATATACATACAGAAATTAATACAGTATTCACAATAATACTCACATAATACCAGTTTCAGTTCATCAATTCAATGCAATTTCAATCAAGGTCTTCTTAAAGAACCCAAACCTAAATAACTTATGTTTCAAAATATAACATCTAATCTAACAATATATCATCTTAAAACACCCAATCTAATAATATGTTAGAATATGACATCCCATTTATTAATATGTCGGGACGCGATACCCAATGCAATAATATATTGAAATATGATACTCGATCCAAAATATGCTAGAATGTGACACGCGATCCACAATCACAAGCATAAGTACAATCACAATCATAGTCACATCCATGATGAGTTATGCACAACCAGCCTAGTTCAAATAATAGGTTCATTGTATGAAATAGATTATGGTGGGTTTTCAATTAATTTATATCATCATTACTTTTTTTTGCATACATACAAGAAATATTATGAAATAGTTAACATGTGTATATCACATAAATGGGAATTAGAAACTATCACCTATCTCAAATTCAAGACATGAAATCTATAGGACCAGAGCTTTTCCCTTTTTCGAAGTCCCACATCATTCTTGGTCGATAAAGAATCAAGGAATACACATAATCAACAATAATAGCTTAATTTTTTTTTTTTCAATTATAGTGAAATCCTAACCTTTAACCACTTTCATAATCATCTTCCCCAATTGGGACTTTTTCTACCATCAATCACATGCCTAAATCTTGTCCTATATTAATTCTCCCTAGAATTTAAGGTCTAGAAACTAAAATACAATTTAGAAAAATGATTATCTTACCTTTAGTAATGAAATTGATGAATAACTGAAGAGAAATAACCCTAGGTCATTTCTGGACTCTCAAGGACGAAGTTGGAGAAACAGAAATGAACTTGTGACTTTTTTTTTTACTTAAAATCAACATATGTCTCTCCATGGAAGCACTGCCATAGCAGATTGCGCAAAGACAGAAACTTTATAAACTCATGTCCCAACCCTTTTTGTACAGTATAATCTCAAATCATGACATTAACTGATTTACCCTTTCTGTCCAGATCAATTTTGAGAGTTCTACTTGCTTGAATTCACTTTCATAAAGCTGTTCAAGCACCTTCTAGGCTTAGCTATCAACTCAAATAACCAAACTTACAATCCAACCCCAATCATTCGAAGGATTGCCCTAGACCTCACATGATTTAGATTTCATCTGAAACTGACCTAGGTTCAAAATTTCTCAATTACTACTCTAAATTTTTGTAGCCCCATTTCCTTTTTCATTGACCTAACCATGGTGATAGGGTCAGGTCGTTATAGTTTCTCACCTTAATGGTCATGTAGAACACGTGTGTCTACTTATTCACTTGATAAAAGCTTTAATTTTTATTTGTGCACACCTAAAATTGAAGGGATTAGTTGATAACTGAAACCAAGTTAAGACACTACATTTACATAATAATTATATATCTCTTATTCTTTACTGTATATGCAAATAAATGAAGTTTAATTGACATTAATAAAATATTTTTAAATTATAATTAAAAATTTATTTTATAAAATAAATAGATAATCTTGTAAGAATTATCATGAAGTATCTTAATTTTTATGAATTTATTTTATTACATGCATCTCAATATGTTTATAAAGTTATCACATTATAGTCTTCATTAAAATTAATAACAATATTTTTTTATTTTATTCATTTATTTCATTATAGAATGACATTGATTATATACTCAATTAATTTTTTTTATTCTCTTTTTGATGAAATTAATATTTTTCTAATAAAAAATATGTTATATAGATAAAAAAAATTAAAAATTATGATTCTAAAAGAATTAATAAAAAAAGAAAATAAAAGTTGATAATGGAGGGGTAGACTAGACATTTTAAAAAAACTAATTAAAAAAAAGAGAAGAGAATAATCATTTCTCAAAATAGAGAAAGAAATTTAATTATATTTTTAAAATGGAAAAGGGTCTGAAATGCGCTTGAACTGTTGGAAATGATATAAAATGCAATTCATTTCTGTCGGGTCTAAATTGCCCCTATCATCAACCTTTGGATCCAAAAATGCACTTCATCCTCTTGAAACTAACTACCCTGTCACACCCCTCCCTGGGGTCGTGACTCGTGCCCGTTAGGGACACGTAAACAGCTATCTAGTCGAATCTCGATCAAATCCTAACTTAGGATTCTACCAAAATTTCGGCAGAGTTTCCTCTGTTTTATTGACTAACCCACCTGAAAAAGAAAACAGCAGCTCCCAGAAACATACATACGATGCATATATAAACTTAACAATCAGCAAAAGCGGGCTGACAAGGTCTCCGCTGCG
>JAOTQR010000002.1:7022443-7041077 GCA_025774065.1 Solanum ossicruentum
AGAAAAATCTTCCTTTGATTTGGAAAATCAAAAAACCTGATACCCCTCCTACTCCTCCTTCTGCGAGGGACCAGGTTGGAACAAACAAAGGGGAGGAAAAAGCTGTTGAGGATATCCAGGTTATGAATAGGGCTTATTATACCAGAGGAATGCACAAAAAATTACTGAATGATTCTATGGAAGCCAATAAATCTAATGTTGCAAAGAAAATAAAGGTAAAAAGCATTACTGTGTTGGATGATGAGCAGGTGCCTGAAGATCAGGTTGTTGATGTGGATAATGAGAAGGATCATAGTGAGACTAAGTCTGATGAGGACTTGGTTAGTCAAGTTATGCACTGAGATAACCAAGTCTTCTTCTAGGGACCTGAAAGCTCTAAGGACCCAAGACTTGAAAGAAAGATATGGGAAAATCCAAAAGGAATGACCCTGCTTCCAGTCGGGGACCGGATTCACACAAAGGGAAAATGGTAGAGAAGATAGTAACAATTAAGTTGTTGGAAAAACAAAATGTGTTAAGTGGCGTGTGTTTGAGCCTGAGGCCAAAGAGAGCCCAATAAATGCGAGAATTCGTAGATGTTGTGGACCTCCAAGGATGGACCCACTTATTTGAGTAGCCTCTTCCATACCTTCATGAGTGGGAGGTTCGTGAATTTTATCTCAATATTGGAAATACAGGAGGTTGGGGCATTCTTGACCAATGTTAGTGATACTTCTTTATCTTGAAGGTTTATAGATAAGGTGTCTGTACGGTGATACACAGGTCCCCTTCAAAGGGTTTTTTCTTGATTCTGGCAAGGTACACAATCTGAATGCCTCTGCTATGCAAAGAAGCTTCTAAAGGGCCAGTACCAACTGTATTCAAATTTGTCAACAAGGTTCTCCTGCCACAGACTGAGAGAGAACAATTGCCACTATGGCAGATCTCTATTTCATGGAAGCTCTCAGCACTTTGGAGGACATCAACTTGCCATCCCAAATGATAGAACACATGACTAAGGTGTTAACAATGAAGGAAGGAAGACATGGCTTGCCCTATAGGTATCTCCTCAACAATGTGTTCAAATATTATGGCATGAGGATAGGAAGGGGAGTAGTTGGTACTAAAAAGCAGGCTTTTTCTCAATCCACTCTGGTAGAGTGTAAGTGTAGCCAGCTCCGAGCTGGGACCAGAAATTCTCCTATGTCAGAATTTCTAGATTAGAAGGAGGCTTTAAAGAGGCAAGTGGAGGAGCTGACCACTGCCCTAGCAGGCAAGGCTGCTGAGTTGGTTTGGCTGAAGGCTAAGCTGGCCTCGAGGTAGTACGAAGGGACCATGTTTTGCAGAATTGATCAAATTGATAAAAGAAAATACCAAGGCACTGGAAATTAAATCTCTTACTCAGCAGATTCTTCTGGCATACCAAGACTCCAATGTGTGCATAACCTTGCTTTTGCAGTCCTTTGCTCTTAAGCCCTTTGGTCCTAGGTTTTCTAGCTTATGTCTATCTATTGTTGTTCTACTCCTGTTCCAACTTTGAAACCGGGTACTGGGTTGGGCTCTTTATGTTTTTTCTATGTTAAGATGCTGACTTCAAATGAAATGACAACTTGTTTTGATTCTCTTAACTTGTTCTTGTTCTTTAATTTCTATGCTTTTGCTCAATTATTCTATCTCATGTACCTGGAATTTCTTCATTATGGTTATTATCTCAGTTTACTGTTTAGATTTTTTATTATGCCAAAGGGGGAAGATAGCTTAATGGACAATAGGTGTATACATTTAAGAGGAACAGGTCGAAAAGGGTTCATATGTTTAGGGGGAGCAGGAACTGCGTAAAGAAGGGGATAACAGTTTTTCATCATTAAAAATAGGGAAAATGTTAAGTGAATGTTTTGATGATTAACAAACTGACTTGAGGACTAGGTAGCCCATTAGAACAACATGCAGTGTTTGTATATGTGATACAATTGTTAGATCCTGTTGATCTTACGCGTATTTATGTGCCTAATTAGCCAATAATTCCCATAAATAGAGTGAATTTGGAGGAAAAATTAATAGAGTCTAGGTGTTTAAGTGTCATTTTGGCTTATTTTGCTAACATAGGGCCGAGTGCGCCTATTGGTTGTGTGTTTGCAAGATTTTTCTTGGATTGGAGAAGATCGGAGTTAAACCTGAACATGAGGAACAAACACAACCCAAAAATCACAGGATGAAAGTCAGTAGAAGCAGCCAAAAGACCAAAACTCCACGTGGTAGACCTGGGAGCAAGGTTGCAGAAGCTGAATGATAGAAAAAGGTGTGAAGCCCAAGAGAGTGCAAGGTCCGCGTCGCGGACCTGTGCAAAAGTTTGCAGGATTGTCCTGTTAGCAATTTAAGCTGAAAGTCAGAGAAACACGGGGTTTGCATCGCGAACCTGAGGACCCAATACAGAAAAGTCTAATTACAGGATTTTTATTATTACTCTATCTTAGGCTTTAGGTTTTTTATGTTGGTTTTATGCAAGGAATACTGTAGAGGTGAAGGAGAACTCTTTTCCAACATACCTTGGTTAGTTTAATCTTTAGATTTTGGGTTTGGATGTTTTTCACTTCATTTATGATGTATTCCATGTCCATGAGTGACTAAGTCTCCATATTCTGGGGCTATAGCCATAGACCATGCGTAGTTCTTAACTTTTGACATATATGAATGGTTTCTTTCAATTATTCCAATGTTATTTATGTCTATACTTCAGAGTCTGCCAACTAGGGAGTAAATTTGTTCTTCACTTTGAATTCAAGAGATGTTGGAGTGGATAGAACACAATAGCGTAGGGAGTTTGTTCAATACTAGGAAACTAGGTTGATTCGTGTAAGAGAGACCTGTGATAACTGCCCTTACACCTTGCTTGGTTCATATATGGGAAGGTAGCTTTAATATATTTTTATTGGTCTGTCTATCCCCGCTCAACGATGTAGTTAGGAAGTCAATAACGGTAGGCCGACAGAGGCATGCAACCCTGTTCAGGTAAATTGAACCCCATGAATCAATAATCGAGAAACCAGACATGGATAGATGTTGTTAAGACTAGACAAAGTCGAAAAGGCTACAATCCTGGAATTGCATCTCTAATTGATATCTTGCGTGAAAGTCATCTTAGTTTACTAGAAAGTTATTTCTTTTAAAATTTATTTTCCCTACAACTAAAACTCTTTTTACTAAAACACCACGACCGTGATAACCGAGAGAAGCGACTAGATACATTCAAATCCTTTGGGTTTGACAACCCGGCTCTATAATTAGGGCTACTATATTACTTGTGAGATCGCGTAAATGTGTGTGTGCTAAGGAAGCAACAAATTTTGCCGCCATTGCTGGGGATTTGAAATGAATTGGTTGATTTTCGAAGTTATCTTCTTTTGTGGTTATCGCTACATTTGATCTTAGCAGTGTTTTTATGTTGGAAAGTGAGCTCTTAGCTAGAAGATCAAGACTCTTATTTTCATTAATAAAAGAGGAGAGTAGGAGTTTTGTTTGAAACACCGCCAATTTAATTGGTTGAGCTAGAGGATCAAGAGTATAACACGATGGAGGTTGATCCTGTTGCAGCGAACATGGCAAATAAAAACTCGCATCTGTAGCACCCGCTGCTGATACACCACCAATACCGAGGCCAATGAGGGATGCGGAAATCCCAAGAACAACAAATGTCACAAGCTGCTTCATTAAACCTGAGCCAGGGGGATGGTGGGAGCTCAAACAGAACATGGTCCAGTTGCTACGCTCTACTGGGCAGTTCACCGGGCTTCCCATGAAGATCCGTAGTTCCATCTTCAGAAAATTCTTGAGATCGCTGATCTTTCATTCCCACGGGGGTGAATCGTGACTACGTGAGGATGATATTGTTCCCCTTTTCACTGATAGGGGAAGCTCGGAGGTGGTTACAAATTGAGCCACTGAACTCCATGGCATCCTGGAATGATTTGGCCCAAATGTTTCTCACCAAATTCTTCTTATCGGGCAACAGAGCTAAGTTAAGAAGTGAGATACTGAGCTTCAAGAAAAAAGTTTGGGAGAATTTATATCAGGCGTGGGACAGGTTCAAAACTCTCTTCATAAATAGCCCACACCATCGCCAAGCTAACGAGGTATTGGTTCATACCTTCATTGAAGTTTTGTAACCCAATACCAAAATTCTTCTTGATTCAGCTGCAGAGGGTCAAGCACTAGAGAAGAAATAGGATGAGCTATATGCTCGTCTTAACAGAATAGCCCAAAGTAATCCAGAATTGAATGGAGGATCTAGACGATCGATAGTACAAAAGCAAGTGGAGGTGTTAGAAATTGATGCAATAACGAGCTTTCAAGCTCCAACGGCTGCTATGCAGAACATGATAACTACAAACTTTAATAATTTAGCTTTGGGTTTGAAATAACATGTGCCATTGGCAGTAGGATAGCAGGAAGCCCTCGTTAATATGGTACAATAGCAGCAACCGGGTAGGTGTAATGTATATGGGGGAGGAGATTACATGGCTGAAGCTTATGGATCTAATCCTGAGGCAGTGTACTTTGTGGGCAATGCTAATAGAGGGGGTTATCAAGATTTCAAGAACACTTATAACACAAACTGGAGGAACCACCCAAACTTTTCATGCAGTGGCAATCAGCGAAAACATGGGCCACTGCAGCAAAGACCACATGATGGAAATGCGTATTAGAATTAGCCAGCCAAGCAGCCATCTAGGCAGGCCAATCCAAACACCATGACTGATAGTGAGGTGTTGTGGCAGATCTTAGCAAATCAGAATAGGCAAGTGGAGGAAGTTCAGAGGAATAAGTGGAACTTTGAAAAGCAGTTAGGACAGTTGGCCTCCTCAATAAATTCGAGCCTCAAGGGGGCTTACCAGGAAACACTGATCCCAACCCAAAATAGGTGAATGTAGTCAGCACAAGGAGTGGGAGGCCTTTATTGGAATTGATACCCAAAAAGAAGAATGGGGAGCATCAGAATGCTACACAGGACAATAAAGCTGGCAATCCTAGCCCAACTACTGATGAGGCCACCACAATACCAAAACCCTCTCCTCCATTCCCACATAAGCTTAAGAAGAAGAAGGAAGATGATTGTTCTCAGAAATTCATCGAGTTGCTGAAACAGGTACAAATTAACTTACCTTTGATTGATGTTTTGCAGGGGATCCTGAAATATGTTAGATATGGAAAGGATATTATTGCTAACAAGAAAAAGTGGGCAGAGTATGATATTGTGGCACTGACAGAAGCTTGCAGCTCCAATATTCTCAATGATCACACTTGCTAGCCAAACTGATAGACCAGGAAGCTTCATTGTGCAAGTGACTATTGGGAGCCGTTTAAATGCTAGGGGCTTGTGTGATCTTGGGTCTAGCATAAACCTCATACCCACTTCTCTGTTCTCAAAGCTGGGGCTTGGAAAGCTGAAGCCCACAATGATTATGGTACAGCTGGCAGATCGATCATTGGCGAGGTCGGATGGAGTTATGGATGATGTCTTAGTCCAAGTGGGATCCCTCATTTTCCCCATGGACTTCGTCATCCTATATTTTAATACAAACCCTAAGGAACCATTCATACTTGGTTGCCCATTCCTAGCCACATGAGGGACATTGATCGACGTTGTAGTAGGGAGGCTCACCATGCAAGCCCATGATAAATTGGAAGTGTTTGATATGTACAAGGCGATGAGCTACCAGCTACATATGAAGATCTGGCATCTATCACGGTGATAGACATTGTAGTGGCTGAGAGTAAGGTTGAGAATGAAGATCCACTAGCCAGAGTGTTGCTGAATCAAAGGCTAGTGGATGATACTGAAGCATGAGAAATTGAAAGTGTGCTAAATACTCACAATATGAGTATCCTGAAAAAGATAAATAAACCTCTGAACAGGGTGTTGGGACTACCTCCCAAACCCTTAGTGGAAGAAGATCCTCCATTGGAGTTAAATCAACTACCAACTCATCTCAGGTATGAGTTTCTTGGCAAAAATAATACATTACCTGTAATTTTGTCTGCTTTCTTGACTTCAGCCCAGGTTGAAACACCTATTACGGTGCTAAAGAAATGAAAGGGAGCAATAGGGTGGAAGATATTTGACATTTATAGCATCAACCCAGCCCTATGCATGCACAGAATATTCATAGAAGAGGGTCATAAGCCAGTGGACCAATCGCAGAGGAGGTTGAATCTAATTATAAAGGAGGTAGTAAAGAAGGAGGTTATTAAGTGGCTAGATGCAGGGATCATCTTCCCCATGTCAGACAATAAATGGGTAAGCCTAGTTTAATGGTCCCCAAGAAGGGCGGGATGACGGTTGTCACCAATGAGAAAAACGAGCTGATTCCAACTAGAATGGTAACGAGGTGGTGAATCTGCATAGACTACAAAAAATTGAATGAGGCCACTAGGAAAGACAATTACCCCATTCCCTTCATTGATTAGATACTGGACAGATTGGCTGAGCAAGAGTATTATTGCTTCCTGGATGGGTACTCGGGATACAACCAGATCACTATTGCACCTGAAGACTAGGAAAAGACAACCTTTACATGCCCATATGGGACGTATTCCTTTAAACACATGCCCTTTGGGTTGTGCAATGCACAATCCACATTCCAAAGGTGCATGATGGCTATCTTTATGACATGGTAGAGAACTTTGTAGAGGTGTTCATGGATGATTTCTCTATCTTCAGTGAATCATTTGAAAGCTTCTTGCAAAATTTGGACCAAGTATTAGCGAGATGCAAGGAGACTAATCTCATTCTTACTGGGAGAAATGTCACTTCCTAGTTAAGGAGGGGATAGTCTTGGTCCACAAAGTTTCCAAGATGGGTTTGGAAGTAGATAGAGCGAAGATAGAGGTGATCGACAAGATACCACCACCGATTTCGGTCAAAGGAGTTCAGAGCTTTCTGGGACATGCGGGTTTCTACCTCAAGTTTATTAAAGATTTCTCAAAGATTGTGAAGCCGTTGTGTACCTTATTGGGGAAAGAGTTACCATTTCACTTTGATGACTCTTATTTGTAGGCATTCGAGACACTAAAAAAGAAGGTGGTGGAGGACCTGATCTTCGTAGCACATAATTGCGGTCTCTCGTTCGAGCTAATGTGTGATGCCAGTGACACCGAAGTAGGAGCGGTACTAGGGTAGTGTAGAGACAAAGTTTTTCACTCTATATATTATGCCTACAAGACCTTGGATGCAACACAAAACAACTATATAGTTACTGAGAAGGAGATGCTGGCACTGGTATATGCATTTGATAAATTCAGAGCTTATTTGGTGGGGACCCAAGTAGTGGTGTTAAAAAACCACGCGGCAATGAAATATTTGTTCAACAAAAATGATGCCAAGCCGCGCTTGATCAGACGGATCTTATTTCTCCAAGAGTTTGATATTGAGATCAGGGATCGTAAGGGGAGTGAGAACCATGTTGCTGATCATTTTTCCTGTCTGGAGACTGATGCTCTCAAAGGTGAGAAATTGCAAATCAGGAAGAGTTTTCTGATAAGAAACTGTTAGCCATTGAGGTGGAACAATTACCATGGTATGCGGATATTGCAAATTACTTGGTAAACGGTGTGTTCCCACTTGATGCAACTTACCAGCAGAAGAAGAGGTTGGCCCACGATGCTAAGGCATATATTTGGGATGAGCCATACCTATTCAAACAAAGAGCTGACCGCATGGTAAGAAGGTGTATTCTAGAGGCAGAGATGAGGCAAATTCTAGAGAGATGTCATGCATCTCCGTATGATGGCCATCATGGGGGTGACCGGACAATGCATAAGGTATTACAATCTGGTTTCTTCTGGCCCACCTTGTTCAAGGAAGATATCAATTCTTCTGGGCCTGTGATCTTACCAGAAGATAGGTGCTATATCCCGGAGGCATGAGATGCCCTTAAGTAATATTTTAGAAGTGGAGATTTTCGATGTTTGGGGCATTGATTTCATAGGGTCATTCCAATCATCATTCAGTTTCCATTATATTTTGGTCATTATAGATTATGCCTCCAAATGGGTAGAAACAGTAGCCCTTCCAATAAATGATGCTAAGGTGGTAAGCAAGTTCCTCCGAAAGAACATCTTCACACGATTTGGTACTCCAAGGGCCATTTTAACTGATGGCAGTACCCATTTTCTAAATCAAACCGTGAAGAACTTTCTTGCAAAGTATGGGATAAGGCACAAGGTGGCCACAACATACCACCCGCAAACTAGCGGGAAGGTTGAGGTATCCAACCGGGAGGTGAAGTAGATATTTCTAAAGACCGTAAATGCCACCCGAAAAGATTGGGCAAAAAAGATGGATGAAGCATTGTGGGAGTATCGAACGACATACAAGACCCCAATCGAAATCTCTCCTTATAGATTGATGTATGGCAAGACCTGTCATTTGCCTGTAGAGCTTGAGCATCAGGCATATTGGGCAATTAAAAAGCTAAATCTTGACCCTGAGCTCGCTGGCAGGAAGAGACTTAAGCAATTGGAGGAGTTGGATGAGTTCCGGCTCCAATCGTATGAGAATGCTAAGCTTTACAAGGAGGGGACGAAAAAGTGGCACGACTGGAACATAATCAAGCAGAACTTTGAGCCGGGCCAACAAGTATTGTTGTTTAACTCACTTTTAAATTTTTTTCCAAGGAAACTGAGGTCCAAATGGAGTAGACCATACGTTGTGGTAGCAACCACACCCCATGGTGCAGTGGAGCTAAAGGACGTGACCATGAACCAAACATTTTTGGTGAATAGTCAATGTGTCAAGCACTATTGTGGTGTGGACATGAATCAAACAGTGTAGGCCATTGAGTTGGCCAAAGATGATTGAGCATAGAATGCGTCGTGCCACGATGTTAAATTAGGCGCTGCACGGGAGGCAACCCGAGGTGAGGTAACATAGTAGTGTTTATTTTCCTTTAAAAAAATCAAAAAATCAGGACCCATACAAAAAGTGTGAAAAATTTGCACAACCATAGGTTTGTGATGCCTCCGCATCGCCGACACTGCACATTTTTGTATAAATTTTTCCGTCCTCGATTCCCCATGATTCGTTAGGAATTTTTTGTGTTTTGTTTGTCTAATACATTTTTCCAGTGTTTTGAAGCATCTCCAGGTGTTCGGGGAATTTTTCGGTGCCCGAAGCTAAAAATTAGGATTTAATTGAAGCCCAAAATAGTGACCGTACGCGTTAGTTCCGCGACGCGGACTCATCGCAGATGCCTACTATTTCTGTATCCACGTGAGAATTTTAGCATGTGTAGGTTTGTGTTGCCTCCACGTCGCTGAGAAAATGCTAACACTTACTGTGTCTGCCCCCAGGTAAGCAAATTTCCTTAGTGTGACTTTGCATTCTCTTTGCGTCGTGGTATGGACGCGGAGGCCTACTGTTTCTGCACTCGCGAAAAAATGTTTCCAAGTGTTGATCTGCATTCACTCCACATCGCGAAGGGAAAGCAAATATGTATTAAAATTGCCTAATGCAGACGTAGGCCCCCACCCTCTTAATTTCTCTAAACCATTTTTTTATTCTATCTCTTCCCTATTTTTTGCATAAACCCGACCCCATTCTCCTTATCCTCCAATTTTCTCTTCTTCTTCTTCTTCCCTCGTTCCCCATACTTTGGAACTCCATCGCATCGTGCCTCACGTGGGTTATCCACAGCTACAAGAATTCACCCTCCTCATCAAGTATGTACTCTTGGTTTTAATTTTTGCTTCTTTTCAAGACCCCATGAGGAAGTTCCTCATGCTTTATGGGTAAATTCGAAGTGGATTCGTGCTTTATGTGTAATCTAGGTTGTGGGGGTGAATTATAGGTGAATGATTAGTGCTTAGGTGTGCACTTTGTGTGTGAATTGTGTGGGTGAAAACCTAGGTCAAGTTTGTGCCCTAAATTGGGGAAAAGTTAGGAGGTTATGTGTTCTTCCACATGCCTTATGTGCATATGGTTGTTTCTATGTTGGCTTATGTCAAATATTCACGTTTGGGGTTAGAGTCAAACTTTGTGATGATGGTTGTCCTTTCAACTATCTGAAAGGGGTTGATGGGGGCTCTTCTACACACTTCTTGTTGGGTTTGAAATCTATTTGGGTATTCATGTAAAAGTTGCAAATGTGGGGTTGAATCCTTGTGTTTGATTGTGGGGTTGATGCCTTTTTGTTGTTAGGTGAATGTGTTGGACATTGAGATGAATGTGCAAGGCTGCTTGAAATCGTCGAACATAATGAAATGGGAATGGGATTGTGAAATGATGTAGCCTGTATACCATGGGGAAGTTTGAGTACCCTCGCTAGATAGGCATGAGTTTAAGTGTGGGGTTATGGGCTTTGAGCTTAAGCACTAATTTTGCACTTTTGTTCTGCAAGTAATATGTCTTCAAGTGCGCCACGAGGTGGTCAGTCTATTAGGCAAAAGGCCACCAACACAAAGAGACGGCCATGAGATATCCTAGATGTGGCCCGGGACACCAAGAGGGGCCAGCAGCCTCAATAAGGGGCCAAGGTAGTTAATCATGAGGGAAAGCTGTGGTATCAGTCTCATGATGAGACAAAGTACTACCCCGATGTCCCTATTGACGTTGATTCCCTTCGGAACGAGTACCCCCAAATCTTAAACCGTTACAACCAATTAAATTTGGGGTTCTTGTTCCGACCACCTATGCCATGCAATCTGAGCTTGGTTATGGAATTCTATGCTAATATGACCATGAAGCCGAGGTCCCAATCGGTGATTGATCGAGGATTGGAGGTTAACTTCTCACCGCTGGCTATCAATCGGATCTTAGGCACCCCCGAGAAGTCCCCCCTTTAGTTTTTCAAGAGCTATACAATCTTACTCGCTACCAAGACATCAGGCACACTATTGCAGAGTGGAGGTCCATGGCTAAGTGGGTCAGACATGTAGAGCGAGGCTATCACCTCTCATTCCCGTTCGCTCACATGTCTAAGGAAGCTCGGGTCATGGTCAAGATCGTGACACACTCTTTCCTTCCTGGGCAACACTTCACAAATGTCACGAGAGATAGAGTGTGCCTCATTTATGCAATCATGAGGGCCATGCAGCTGAATTATGGAGCGATATTTCGGCTAGCGATGAGGAAGGCCAAGACCCATAGGGGTCGCAGGTATGCTTTTAGGGGCCTTATAACTGCTTTATATCGTGATGCAGGTGTCATTGAGGAGGAGGCCGATTACTGCATGGTCATCCAGGCTTCCCCTATGTTACCACCAACATTAAGGGGCCGAAGTGACCTTGGGCCTAGTCTTGACTATGGCAGAGAGGGCTTATAGGGATGAGTTGATTGTGTGCCACATATATGACGTAGAGATGCTACGAGATTGAACTGGTGGCCGGCCCTCCATGAGGGAAGAGTTATAGGAGGTTGAGGTTGAATACCCTCTTAATGACCATGCCATTTCATGCTTCACATCAGACCCCAATTTGTTAAGCCAGTGGAGGATGACATTCCTACGAACCCAGGGGAGATGCACGAGGATACATATAATGATGAGGCTAAAGAGGATGATATAGTTGATGAGCCGCCGATGTATGTAGGGGGTGAGCCCATCCTCCCATGCCTTGGTGATGCTTGAGAACCACAGTTCCTACCTTGCAGGTTATGTATGGTTAGCACTGAGGGAAGTGCTAAGTTTAAGTATGGGGTGGGAATTCAGTTGTTCTATGATACTGCTTCTATTATTCTATTATTGGCATGTATTAAGACTATTTTTATTTTCTGCTTTAGGTTTATGTCTGAACATTTTAATGTACGGTTGAACATCTATTAATTTTGTTGGGTCTGAAAATATATTGGGTCTGAAAATACTAGTTATATAATACTTTGATGTATAGACGCTCTTATGATAATATTTTGTGAATGCATTTGGTTGTTGGTAGTTGTATGTCTGTTGATATTAGCTGTATTAGTCATAGTTGAGTGATGGGGGCCCTATGATGGATGGATGAGGATCGTTCTAAGTGCATTCATCGAATCGAGTTCATATAGAGTGAGGTAGTGTGCAAACGAGCAACGAGCGCGAACCTATGAACGTAGTTGAGGGTGCTCACTTAAGCCTTGTGAAGCACTATTGTATGCATGCTTAATTAAATGAATTCATGTGAATACCACAATAGGAACTGTAGTGCTAACCTTGGGATGAAAATGTGCCATGAGCGAGTGAGCTAATTGTGAGTCTCGATTGTGATAGGTTCGAGAACTTGCCCGGTATGTAGAGTAGACTTGGGAGGAATCAAAACTAGATGAGAGGATCTAGTCATTCTTTGATAGACAAATATAACCCTAGTTAACCCTTGTTGAGCCTTACTCTTTTCTTTGACTAACCACAATTCATACCAATCCCTTTTTCTTGCGGAAGTATCCATTTTTGATCCTAATTCCCTAGCGTTTGAGCATGACGAATAAGAAAGGAGGGAACTTGAGTGGATGCCCGAGAGTTGAAAAATAGTAGAGTGTCAAACAAAAAGTTAAGTTTAGTTAGAAATTGGTGACCAGAATAGTATGGGTCCGCATTGCTTATGCGTCATGGAACAAACGCGAATGCATACTGTTTTAGGCCCATAATGTCCCAGTTATCCAATCTGGTCCGCGATGCCTCCGCAATGCAGATCCATTGCAGATGCACACTGGAATAAAAAAATAAAAATAAAAATTTATTTATTTTCTTTCCCTTTGCTTAGTCATTGTTTGTTTAGGGTGTCCACGTGTTTATAAGGGGTTTATTTTGTGCTTAGATTAAATAGATAAGAGTACTCATAGCTCTAATTTAAGATGGATAACAAAGGGTTGTGAGTCAAGGGGGCATGAGAAGAGGTGAAGTATATTCTACGAGCGCATGAGAATTGAACCGTGTCAGCCATATCCATAAATAAATCCCACCTACCCGCAACCTACATTACAGCCATATAAAGACCTACGCGATCCTCTAAGGAAAATTCCAACTAGGTCTCTATTTACATAAAGGGCAAGCTTATGGAATCTTGAAGCAATTTGAGACATCTTTTCAGAGAGTGAGAGTTGTTTGTGTACCCATTCTTGATCTACTGACTAGATTCGTAGTGGTGTTCATGGGTAATTTTTCTTGGTGAGGGCACATAATCATTCAGGGTCAGGAACTAGATGAACTGCTAAATATTCTCCATGAGTCCCCATATATACATGAGTGTAAAGAGCACTTGGTTTTACCCAGGACACCAGAAGTATCACTATGGTTCATAGATTTCGATCGCATTATGTTTGTTGTACACACTACTGCAGGGAGTCTCGTGCATATGTAGTGGTTTGCCCAAGGACAGACAAAACTCTAAATGTGGGGTGGTGATCTTAGGCATATTTATACACCTAATTAGCCAATACTTCCCATAAATAGAGTGAATTCGGAGGACAAATTAATAGAGTATAGGCGATTGAGTGTCATTTTCACTTATTTTGCTAACGTAGGGCCGAATGTGCCTGTTGGTTGTGTTTTTTTGGATTGGAGAAGATCAGTGTTAAACCCAAACATGAGCAACAAACACAACCTAAAAATTAGAGGATAAAAGTCAGTAGAAGCAGCCAAAAGACCAAAAGTCCACATGGCAGACCAGGGAGCAAGGTTGCAGAAGTTGAAAGATAGAAAAAGGCGTGAAGCCCAAGAGAGTGCAAGGTTCGCATCGCGAACCTATGCAAAAGTGTGCAAGATTGTCCTGTCAATAAGTGAGAAACCAAACATAAATAGATATTGTTAAGAATAGATAGAGTCAAAAAGGCTACAACCCTGAAATTGTATCTCTAATCGATATTTTGTGTGAAAGTCATCTTAGTTTACTCTAAAGTTATTTCTTTTGTAATTTATATTCCATACAACTAAAACTATTTTTACTAAAACACCACGACCGTGATAACCGAGAGAAATGACTATCTATATTCAAATCCTTTGGGTTTGATGACCCGACTCTTTAATTAGTGCCAGTATATTACTTGTGAGACCATGTACACTTGCTTGTAAGGAATCAACACCTGTTGTGGTTGGTGAAATGTCACCCTCATTTTTACTGAAATACCGGTGGTCCATGCGATGTCTCTATTGTAGTATAAAAAGAGCATGTCTAGGGAACAAAGAAAACTTTTGGAAAAATCACAAATTGAATATTCTTGTTGCTCCAAAAGCTTTCTCTTGGCTCCTAATGTGAAGATACAGTTGTTGCGTTCAAGGGACATGATAGAAAGCTTCTATATTTTTCTTCTATGTTATTGATTATGTTGTGTTGCAAATTGTAAGGTCACTCTTTGTCTATAAAGGAACATGACCATTATTTGTATTACATTCTTGATAGTTGTTAAACCTGGTTGGTTAGGTGTAGCCTTGAGGTGTAATGGTGGTGTAGTCTAATTTTATCTAGGAGGTGAGAGTGTAGACTAGTTGTTGTTGTTGCTGCTAATTACTTGTAATGGGGGTTGCAAGTGGGAATGGTGAGAAAGTGAGGAAAATAAGTCGTGTATGTTGTATTTGCTTACCTTGCTCATTCATTTAGTGGATTTTGGGAAATCCTGTTGGATAGGTCATGGTTGTTCCTCCTTTGAGCAAGGAGTTTTGCATGTTAAATGCCTGTGGTTTGTTCTTTGCTATTTGACTTCTTTAGTTTCTTCATATCGTTTCAAAGGACTTGATTCCTTACTGTGGTAGACACGTATTTCATTCAACAATATGCCTTTTGGGATATGATAAATGAATGAAAAGACTTCTACTAAACCTTCCTCTTTTTCTCAAAAGTTTTCTAAATTCCAACAGTGGTATCATAGCCTTTCTTCTTAAGGGATGTGTGAGGAAAAAGGCTAAGGTTTTCTCTGGTTCTTTAAAGGTAAGAACTGAGCAGTAGTAACATGGCATTCAAGAGCTTCCTGGGTGTAGGCCGTTCCATGTTTACAGAAGAAAATTATCATATATGGGTGCTTAAAATAAAGGCTTATCTCAAAGCTCTTAGTTTATGGGAAATAATTAAATCTGAAGATGATCGTCTTCCAATTAGGTTGGATGCACAAATGAAGATTTATGAAAATGCAAAGTCAAGAAAACCAAAGGCCCCTATATGTCTTCATTCAAAACTTTCAGATGTGATTTTCACAAGAAGAATGGGTTGTGAAACACCTAAACAAGCATGAGAGAAGCTAATAAAGGAGTTCGAAGGAAGTGATTGAGTGAAGATCATCTAATTTTTAACTCTCAAAAGAGAATCTGAGATTTTAAAGATGGAAGAAGGAGACATATTTGAAGAGTATTTTGCCAAACTTATTGAGATGGTAAACAAAATAAGGTTGTTTTGTGAAACCTTTCCAGATTCAAAGGTGGTGGAGAAGATGATGGTAAGCTTATCAGCAAAGTTCGAGTCCAAGATTTCTGCAATAGTGGAATCTTGTGATCTAAAAACTCTTTATCTGTAGCGGGGGTGATAAGCGAGTCCAGATTCAAAGGGTTCAGTTTCCTTTCAAACTACACAAGATACAAAGTTTATACATGATACATTATATGTCCCTTATTTAGCATGAGACTTGTTATGTGTGGCTCAAATGATGTCTAAAGGCTATTCCTTTTTTTTAAGGGAAAACACTGTTTTGTTATTTATTAAAGATATTCCAATTGTTCAAGTAGAAATGGTGGATAAGACTTTTCCTTTAGATGGGAAGTTTGATGGAGCAAAGTTTGCAAGTATGGATGAGTCATGGTTGTGACACAACAGATATGGTCATTTTAACTATGTTACTTTAAAATATATGTATGAAAAGGGCTTGACTATAGATTTGTCTAAGATTTCACTATCTAAAGATGCTTGTGAATCATGTCAGATGGGTAAGGTGCACAAGAAAGCATTTCCCAAAAATGCTACATGGAGGGCAATCGAAAAACTTGAGCGAATTCACACTGATATGTGTGGACATATGGGGACATCATCATTGGGACACAATAATTATTATGTTCTCTTTATTGATGACCTAACAAGGATGACATAGGTGTAATTTTTTGAATAACAATTCTCAAGTATTTTCAGTTTTGAAGAAATTTAAAGCTTTTGTAGAAAGGTAGAGTGGCTGTAATCTAAAGGCCTAGAGGTCAGAAAATGGTGGTGAATACATTTCAAATGAGTTCAATAAGTATTGTGAAGATATTGGGTTTGATCACAAATTGACAGTAAGCTATTCACCCGAACAAAATGGAGTCTCAGAGAGGAAGAATAGGACAATTGTTGAAATGGCTAGATGTTTGTTGCTTGAAAAGAAAATACCATAAAGCTTTAGGTTGAAGACGTGTTTAAACTCCAGTATATCTGTTAAATAGGGTGCCAACTAAAGTTGTGGAAGAAAGGTGTGACATCCCAAAATGGGTCATGAATGGCACCCATACCTAACTTCCTAAGTGGGCAAAAATTGATACAAGTACCAACCTACATTAGCAGTTCAACTTATGAAATATGATAGTAATACGAAAGTTCAAATTTATTGAACAAGAAAAACAATAATCACTAAGTCTATTACATAGTGTTCTCCAAAACTGAAAAGTCCTCACATGGCGGACATCTAATATCAAATACTAAGTCTAAGAGCAGAAACACAAAAATAGATAAATAAAATATTTTATGTTCGAAAACTAAGGACAACATGTCATAACTGATAGATTCCAACATGAGCTAGAAAGTTATCTAACCTTGAAATATGATATACCGACGATTGGCTAGAGCTATGGGCTAGTTGAAGTCAATGGAGCATTTGTTGCACTCCACAAAAGCAATAACAAAGAAACATACAAATAGGGGTCAGCACAGGGCAACATGTACTAATTAGGTATCATTGGCCTACTCAAACTAAAAATCAATTTACATAAAGTAATAGCAGAAAATCAACTACAACACTTAACAATGGCAAGCAACAAACAACAAGTATAAGTGATAACATAATGAAAGAAGTATATAATCTGTCAATATATCAAGAACACACATGAGGACTCACAACTCCACACCATGCTTGTTCTGAGAGATAAGTTTTTTGAGATTAATTATATTAAGTCATTTTCATAGTTGTCCTTTAAAATGATAATGCGGGAACATGGCATCCGCTCCAATATAAATATTATGTTGGAAGTATACATATTATGATGGAACGTGGCATCCGATCCCATAATATCATGTTAGAAATTAGTATCAGATCCAACTATGTTGTATCAAAACATGATACCCGATCCAAATATATCACGTCAAAACGTGACACCCGATCCAATTATATCGTGTCAAAACTTACACAACTGATCCAAATATATTTAATTAATCATTCTTTAATATTACTTTCTACTTCATTAACAATATTTCATCAAGACTTCTTTATTCAAGGCATCACTTTCATAGAGTAAGTTTATGATTATGGATTTCATGGTCTTGAGATTGCAAACCAATCACAACTCATATCAATCATCCAAATAACAATAATTAAATGCATAGAATAATTTCACAACATCACTCAATGAATATCAATTATTGTAAAGAGTCATAGTAACATAGAGAATAAATCATAATCTACCTCAAGTCGAAGAACCAAAATTAAGCAAACTAATTCACCAATGTCTTTCCCTTTTTCAATGCCTCAAAACATTTTCAATCTATCAAATATAATCTCCATAAGAATACGAATCCAATAACACCCATATATCTATATTTTTTTCGATTAAAAATCAGGTCAAAAAGTCACTCCGAGTCTCCGAATTCGAATACAAAATTTTTCTTTAGATTATATCTACATATAATAAAATAAACGCAGACGCCAAATTTCAGCTATATTGGATCGCTATTCGACCCTAAAAATCAAGATTTTATTCTAAGAACCCTAGGGCTATATTTTTAGTTAGCTCCTAAACTTGTAAATTCAAATTTATGTATGATTTAGAAGGAAGTTGGAACCTCTCTTAATCACAACAATTTCACTAGATATTAATTAATGTCTCATGAAATATGGAACAACAAAATAACTTCAAGAAATTTTCTTTCCATCCATATTCAAAAACCACAGATAATAGATTCTTGTCATTTGGCCCTTTCTTAAACTCCACCTAAAGCAAGAGCTTGTACATTGGGTTGGTCCTCCTTTTTAAATCCATATTAATTGCCACTTTATTACTAAGTAGAACCTTTACCCAATCTCTGGTTAATTTAGCCCGTTAGTTTTAATTTAGAATGGTGTCCCAATGCACCTCAAATCATTAGGTGGCGACTCTTGAAACATCTTTTTCAAACTTCAATAAAGAGTTGTCCATGACGTCATACAGGATACCGTTTTGCAAAAAAATGGGTCATGACACAAGGTAAGACATCTGGACCAACAAGGAAAAAATATATCGCTTCTTCATTCAATGCAAGTGTTAAGTGAATAATCAACGGCCAAAAGAAATGAAAACGTGTTGAGGAGGATACAAAAATTCGCTTCTTCATTATTATCAATTCAAGTTTGCTCATTAAACTCAAATTATTGCTGGTGAATTTGATTCTATTCAAATTTCTTTTCCCGTTTAATCTACATCTTTGTACAAGTATATCTCAATCTAGTTAAATTTGATTCAAGTAAAGCATAACGATGGTAGGAAAACAAAAA
>JAOTQR010000002.1:7041177-7053043 GCA_025774065.1 Solanum ossicruentum
GGGTTTGGGGGGGGGGTGGGAGGGGGGAAGGAAATCATAGTTTGGATGGAATAAACAAAATATTTTTATTGACTGTTGGAAGGAAGTCATTTTTCTTACATACGAGAAAAATAAGCTGATTTAAAAAACATTCTTCAAAACATTTTTAAACCAACCAAACATGAGAATATTAAAACATTTTCTGAAAAATATTTTTCTCTGTACCAAACACACCCATAGTTTCTTAATTAAATATAATTTTCACTTTACTAGCAAGTTAGCAAAAATAAGGAAAATACGTCAATTATCTTAAAGAAATTTATGTCGTGCAAATAACTTATATAATCATATAAGATAGTTTCAGGTTATTTTGAATAGCATTTATGTAATTTTCAATAATTTATACTTATTCACACGAAGTACATGAGTAATGAATGTTCCCAGAGTCTAATAATCTAAACAAATATATATAATGAGAAGCATACAAATTATATGAATTTTTTTTATTTTTTATATGTGTTAGTTCATGAATTATTTGATGATTTAATTTTTGATTAATTTCTTCACAAAAATTTTATAAATTATCCGTAAGAACTTAAGAAAGAATTTCAATAGTCCCAACTCAATTCACAATTTATTTTTTTTTAAAAAAAATAAATTTAAGGAATGAAAATGGGGAATATAGGTCTTTAGCAAATCAACAAGTAAATAATCTGAGAAACATTGATAGGTTTGTAGGCACGAGGACCACATCGATGTGCAATGCCACTTGGAAAAATATTTTCTCCACTTTCCCTAAAATCAGATTTTAATGTTTCAAAAATATTTTTTTTAAAAAAAAAAACCTCATATGACTGTACGTTCTTACTATCTAATATAACTTTCCGTCTCGTTGGAAAATTTTTGAAATTCACCATCATTTTCAAAAAATTTTGACTCTTATCAAATTTCTCCGTCCACCAGATTCACTTTGGGCCGTCGATTTGCTATCAACACCTCATTAACTACAGCATGTTACGTCATGTTTTGGGGGAGATAAAAATGCATAGTGTTTTTTTTGTTTTGTTTTTGGTAATAAAATGCATAGTTTCTAAACAATAAGGTTTATAGTAGAAAATAAATATTTCTGAAAGTAGCAAAATTTATTATAAAAATGTTTTTCAAAAACTATGATTAAAAATATTTTTGAAGCGTTTATGGTTGCTCAAATTACTCTTAAAATTTATTCACCAAACTTTAACATTTTCTTCTTAAAACTAATTTTTTTTAAAAGCACTATTAAAAAGTTTTCTAAACAAAAAGTCTTTCAAAATAAATTAATTTGAAAATTTGACCCACCAAATTGTAGAATTAGTGAAAGCTCTTGTACAATGTACGCAACTCACTCCATTATTTTCAATTCGGAACATAAATATACTAATGAAAAAAAATCAAAATTTTCAAAAATAGTATATTTTAAATCTATAATTTAAAAATAATATGCTGCTCCATCTATTATAAAAATGATTTACTTTCTTCTTTAGTTTGTTTTAAATAATTTCAAGTATTCATGTTATATGTTTAAGATCATGAGATTAAAGAAAATTTTGATATATTTAACTTAACTTAAATTTAGGACCACAAAATTTTTAAAAATTTGGCGAGATTTTTTTTTAAACCAAAGGTGTAATTAATTTGATCTATTTAACATATTAAATATAAATTTTGGTTTCACATATATGTGTAAGTAATTTGGTCTATTTAACATGTTAAATATAAATTTTGGTTTCCACATATGTGTTACTCCCTCCGTCCAACTTTACTTGGCCCCTGTTAACTTGACATAGAAATTAAGAAATATTAAATGATGGGGTAATTTTACCAAATTACTCTTTGAATATAATTATTTCCACAGCCGGATGGAGCCAAAGATTTACTATTTTTTGGCTTTGGGGTATGATGGAATAAAGCAAAATGTCTCTTTAAACTGTCTGCGCTTCTTTCAATTGTGAAGTAGCAGTTAGTCAATGCAACTTTCGGCGCTCATCATGGGTCATCCGGAAACAGTCGATCTATGTTTTAAACATAGGGGTCAGGCTGTACATCCGACCCTCCCTTACCCCGTAATAGGCGGGAGCCTTTGAGGCAATGGGGTAATGTTATTGTTGTTACTCTTTGAATATAATAAATATTATGTCTTGAAAATGTAATAGGGAAATGACTATAATTAATGATAAGGGTAATTTAAGAACTAAGTGTAACATTATTTTTTGATTTCGTAAAGTGGACAAGTATTGTTAAACATCTCAAAATAATATAGGTGTTAAGTAAAAATGGACAGAAAGAGTATAAAATTATCTCTTGATTTTATAAAAAAATAAATATTATTAAATATTTTAAAATAATATAAAAAATAAGTAAAGATACACAGAAAAAGTAAAGTATGTTGTATTTTCATTTCACCTGTATATAATGATGAGAAGGGCGTGGGATTCGGTATATACAGTTGGTAATGACAAAAACCAATATAACAGGAAAAACTGCACACTTTTGGGTCTATTTGTTATTGGCTATTTGTCACATCAAAGGCTGGAGAGGTGGGGTCAGATATGTGGGAAACCAAAATTTATATTTAATATGTTAAATAGACCAAATTAATTACACCCTTATGTTAAAAAAAAAAACAAAAAACTTGGTTTGAGATAGTAACACCTATGTGGGAAACCAAAATTTATATTTAATATGTTAAATAGACCAAATTAAATACACCCTTGTGTAAAAAAAACCTGGTTTGAGATAGTAACACATATGTGAGAAACCAAAATTCATATTTAATATGTTAAATAGACCAAATTAATTACACCCTTGTGAAAAAAAAAAACCTTGTTTGAGATTGTAACACATATGGGGGAACCAAAATTTATATTTAATATGTTAAATAGACCAAATTAATTACACCCTTGTGTTAAAAAAAAAACCTGGTTTGAGATAGTAACAAATTTATATTTAATATGTTAAATAGACCAAATTAATTACACCCTTGTGTAAAAAAAACCTGGTTTGAGATTGTAACTTATATATGGCAAAACCAAAATTTATATTTAATATATTAAATAGACCAAATTAATTACACCCTTGTGTAAAAAAAAATGGTTTGAAATAGTAACACAAATGTGGGAAACCAAAATTTATATTTAATATGTTAAATAGACCAAATTAATTACCTTCTTGTGTAAAACGAAAAAAACTGGTTTGAGATAGTACTCCCTTGGCTCTTATACTATTTTGGGATGTCTAATAATACTTGTCTATTTTATGTAACCAAAAGATAATTTTATACTTAATTCCTAATTTAATCTTATCATTAATTATAGTCATTTTCCCATTACATTTTTCAAGACATTATATTTATTATATTCAAAGAGTAATTTGGTAAAATTACCCCATCATTTAATATTTCTTAATTTCTATGTCAAGTTAACAGGGGCCAAGTAAAGTTGGACGGAGGGAGTACATAGTTCCAAATTTACTCTTACCATTAATTATAATCATTTCCCTATTACAATTTTCAAGACATTGTATTTATTACTCCCTCTGTCCATCTTTACTTAACCCCTATACTATTTTGACATGTCAAACAATACTTATCAACTTTATGAAATCAAAAAATAATTTTACACTTAATTCCTAATTTACCCTTATCATTAATTATAGTCATTTCCCTATTACATTTTTCAATACATAGTATTTATTATATTCAAAGTATACTTTGGTAAAATTATCTCATCATTTACTACTTTTTAATCCCTGTGCAAAGTCAACAGGGGCATATAAAATTGGACGGAGAGATTATATTCAAATGGTAAATTTGATAAAATTATCACATCATTTACTACTTCATAATCGGTGTGCTAAGTCAATAAGAGATGAGCAAAGATGAACGGAGGTAGTACATATCATCTCCGTTTCAAAATAATAAAAAACTAGTGTATTTTAAAAGAATATTTTTGTCTTTTTATTTTTTGCAATATTTAGTTTCTCCTCTTCAAGTAGGATATTAAGTTCACAAGATTGAAAGATATTTGAGTAACTGTTTCATTTAAGAATATAAAATTAAAAAATCTTTTTTATTTTATTAAAATTCGGTGCTAATTTAATTTAAATCATTTTTTATGTTGAGGAAGTATTTTTTATTAATCTATCACGACTTACATGATCCATACGTACAGCTGTGTATGAATGTAATTAACCAATCATTGTGCAGAGAGTCAATACATGATACAGTTGCACTTTCTGCAACTATAAAAAGGTGCTCTGAAGCAAGCTTTTTAAAAGTGCACAAGATATCTTTTTTTTAGTCCGACCCCTATTGCATAACTGGAGAAGTACATTAACTGAGAAGCCAATTTTGAAATCATGAAGCTTTCTTTCAAATCATTACCCTCATGCACTTCGAAAGAAAACCCCCAACAACATAGACTCCAGTGCGTCACCATTACTCAACGACCAGATAAGTTTACAAGAAATTTAAACCTGAAAACCATCAAAAATTTAATTCTTGGCTGGAATAATAGTCCAAATTTAGCTTCGACATCTGCTTGGACGGTGCCTAGTTTCCCGGAGAAACTAGGCAAAAATTGGATGGAGTATCAAGGAATCAAGAATTGGGAAGGTTTGCTTGATCCGCTAGATGATAATTTACGTGGAGAAATAATCAGATACGGCCATTTCGTTGAAGCTGCTTATAGGGCTTGCAATTTCGATCCTTCTTCTCCTTCATATGCAATGTGCAAATACTCAAAGAAAAAACTATTGCAGCTTTGTGGCTTTCCGGGTACTGGATATCGTGTTTCTAAGTATTTGAAAGCTACTAGCGGGATTAAGCTCCCAAGTTGGGTTGATAAAGCGCCTAAATGGATGGCAAAGCAATCGAGTTGGATTGGTTATGTCGCAATTTGTCATGACCATAGAGAAATTGCAAGACTAGGAAGAAGAGACGTTGTCATTGCCTTACGAGGCACAGCAACTTGCTTGGAGTGGCTCGAGAATCTACGAGCCACGCTCACTCCTCTCCCTGATATTAATTGTTGTTCAACCATATGTTGCCCAATGGTCGAAAGTGGTTTCCTAAGTTTGTACACATCCAAAATGGACTCACATCATAGTCTACAAGACATGGTGAGAGAAGAAATAGCCCGAATAAGAAAAGCTTACCAGGGTGAAACATTAAGCTTCACCATCGCAGGCCACTCGCTTGGGGCCGCGTTAGCCACTCTAACAGCATACGATATTAAGCAATTTTTCAGGGAAATACCCCTCGTTACTGTCATTTCGTTTGGCGGTCCAAGGGTCGGAAACGACAGCTTCCGTTACCATCTTGATAAACAAGGTACCAAAATTTTGCGCATTGTTAACTCAGACGATCTTATAACCAAAGTCCCAGGCTTTGTCATTGACAATAACAAAGATAATTTTACTGAAAAAAGTGGCCATTGGATGCAAAAGCTTGTGGAAGATAGTCAATGGGTGTATGCAGATGTTGGATGTGAATTGCGGTTAAGTAGCAGTGATTCACCATATCTTAATGGGATTAATATTGCAGCTTGCCATGAATTGAATACTTATCTTCATTTAGTTAATGGTTTTGTTAGCTCAAACTGTCCTGTTAGAGCTACTGCAAAAAAAATTATGCAGAAAGGTAACAATGTAAAAACTACGTAATGGACACCAATGTAAAAAATTAACATTAACTTTCCATAAAGTCTATTCCTACTTTTCACCCACCAGCCGTCCTTCCATATTCCTCTACTCATCATGACCCACTCTAAAGTCGAAACTCACAAAAGCAAAAAGGTTTTTTGCAGCCTAGCTAGCATTTATTTTTCACAATTAGATTTTGAAATTTATGTTCAAATATCTATTTCTCCATAGATATTTTCTAAGTAAAAATATATCTCTAAACACAATTTTAAATTCTAAAAATTGCAACTTGAAAAATTAAAATTTCAATTTTTTAGCTTTAAAATAAATCTATAATCAAACAGAACTAAAAGTACCCTTACAACTTATATAGTCTTCATTATGACATTTTTATATATTATATTAAGGATAAATTGAAAAATTTAAAGTGAAAGAGTTTAAAAATATGTCCTTTTATAAATAGATTTAAAGGACAACGTATTAAATTAAATTCAAATATCATCTCAATCACTATTTTAAAGCAATTATACTATAAAAGAGTATATTCTCAAACTACTAGTAACTAATTCAAATTCACATTGAATGAAGAACGAATGATGCCTTAACAGGTACCGCAGAAAATCATTGATTACTTCGTTTAGTATTGACTTGTGTGTGTATATAGACACAACAAAGAGGTAATTAAATTGACAAAATAAAGGTATATGTAGCTAAAGAAAGTCCAATGAAATTGTACGGACAATAATGTACAAGAATTATGTATAAAGTGCTACACCCTTAGGCTACGTTTGGTATCGGTATGGTTTTTCATAATTACTATCCTCTTTATTTTAATTTATTTGTCATATTTTGATTTGATATGAAATCTTAAAAGTTAAAGCATATTTTTTAATTTTATCTTCTTAAACATGTTATATCAAAAGTTAAACTTAAACGGAGTAAAAAAATAAGACAAATAAATTGAAGCACAACACTATAATTTATTTATTTATTTTAAACGAAAACCTTTTCGTAAACAATATCTCTACCTCTATAAATAGTGGTAAAGTGTGTATATTTTACCCTCCCAAGACCCACTGTATGAGAATTTGCTGGGTATGTATTATGTTATTTTAAAAGAAAATGTATAATATTTTTATTATTGTAAATGATAGGCTCCTTAAATTTGGGGGCGTAAATAGGTGTCTTACCTTTATCTAAACTCTCCTAATATTTGTCTAAATTATATATAAATAGTTTTGAAATAGTATTTTTTTATTTAGATATTAAATATAAGGGAAATAAGAAAATTTCATATTTTCTCAAAAAAGGAAAAAGTATTTTTGAATAATATATTTTAGGTGAATTTTTTTTCTTTATAGCTAACACTCCCTTAATGTAAAAATGAGAAAAGTCGTTCCTTTATTTTCTTTGGTAGAAGGATATTAGTGCGCGCCGTCCGTGATAAATCAATGCTTCTTGCCATACTTATTTAGGATTATGATATAAAGTGCAGTCGCATAATAGAATTCATAGCGTGGGTGGTCTCCAAAAGCTTTGTTTTGTTTTACCTGAAGCAAAACATGATGGGTAAATATGAGTTTACGACATTACCCTTAATGAAAATGGCAATTACCTAGACTGCCATTCAAATCACCGACCCCGTTCCAATACTGTAGGCGCGCATGCAGCAATCTCTTTCGCTCTATATCGGGCGGCCGTCCATAGTCCATACTAAAATTGGGGTCCAATCTGGATGAATGACATAAACGCCCTCCTCACAATAAGCTCCATCTCTTTCTTTTTTAACTCGTTGGGTCATAGTTTCATGCAAATACGTAAAAGAGAATGAAAAACTGATATGTTAGGTGTAGTCATACTAAATATTAGATACTTCAAAAATATGTAAAAGAATAAATAAAAATATTAAAATATATTAAGAATTAGATGGGTTGGGTAATATCGCCCGATTTTTAGCGATTCAGTCCAACACATCCGGCCAACAAGCAACTTCTAGGAGTGTTAGCCATCAACTCAGTTATTAATAAAGTTCATTTTAATCATTCATCTAAATTCAGCTTAGTCAATTTATTTGACGCTTTTAAGTTTATGAGAAAAGTATTAAAAACACCTCTAAATTAGACATGAATTATTAGTTTCATTCTCAAACTTTTGATAGTGTTAAAAACATCCTTCTACTTGACTAACAAAACTTATATAAATTTTTGATCTTGTAAGTAGAGTGAAATACACACCCTAAATTCTTGACAAGTTAAGGGGTGTTTTTAATACTATCAATAGTTTGAGGGTGTACTTTAGTTTAGTTAATCAAGTATATGTGTGTTTTTAAGACTGTCAATGATTCGAGGATGAAACTAATAATTTGCACCAAGTTTAGGGGTGTTTTTAATAGTTTTCTCTTATATACTCCATAGAATAAACACTAATTAGTGCAACATAATTAGAGTTTGCCCTTGTCTTTTTTGTTTTAAAAATTTTCAATCGGTGTTAGATGCCTGCATTGGAGTTCGAATATTCCGTATTTTGTATCATGTAGGGCCCATTCGAGGATAAACACTCTTTATCAAGATTTTTTTCATACTTTGGACTCAAATTCAAGATCTTTAATTAGAGGAGAAACAATCTCATTTACTGCACCATATTTGCCCTTTCGCAATTAGAGAAAATAAAATTTCGGTTTCCTAAATCATATATTTTTATTGTTCTTGCTGGAGCCATGCAAATTTAACATTTAGAATAAGTATTAAAAAAAGCAATGTAGTGCACTAAGTTTTTATCATGGAGGTCCAAAAATTATATGCAATCTTTCTACATTTAACATGAATATTATTTTAGTTAAATATATTTTGAACTTTATTAAATTGACATTAGTTTTCGTTTGAGTAAATTCTTTAATCAACCATATTTGAAAAATTGTGCAGTAATATTATTTTTATTTCTTTCAGAACTACAATATCATACAACTGTCCATATTTTTCTCAAAATATTCTTGATATAATAAAACATCAGTCTCTCTTTATGAGATGCCATGTCATATTTATTTTCCTTTTTAACAATAATTTTTTTTATTTTGATTTTTTTTTAACTCGGGTTATTATATTTACTTTAGTTCTAGAATCTCCATATAGGAAAATTTTAAGTTTCTATTTCCTCCCTCCATCTTTACGTATTTACTTGTTAAGTATCAATTTGACACTTCTTAAGAAATAATAACTAGAGTGATAATTTTATCATATCACAGTTCGCAACAAATTTTCAAAGCATTGAAAATTAACTATAACAAAAAATAAATAAAAGAAAGATGTATTTTCCTTTATATTGATGAATTTTGTGAGTACAATTTTGTTACTCTCTTGATCTTTCTCCGAAATTTTTTCAAGATCTGAGGGCTTTCAGTAGCGTATTTCTCAAATTGTTGGATGATTTGAATCCCTTAGAAATGTATTTGAACCGCCGAAAGTTTTGTTCTTCGAGAAGATCTCTGGGAAGAACTCCATCGATCACTCCTTGTAAGAAATGTGTAAAAGATGATGTTGTAGCTTTCCACAATACTTGCTCAAGTGTTTGTAGAATCCCTTTGAATGTTATATCTATCCCCTATTTATAGTTGTAGGAAATGGATAAGGTTGTTTTTGATTGGCCTAATGATGTCATATTGACACCTGCCAAAGTGTGATTAGTTCTTGTATATGGTTTTATCACATCATCTGGACAAGTGGCATCATCTTGTTGGTCTTGGATGCCTCATCATCATGACAAGTGTCATGAATTTGGGCTTTAAGTTGAGATGAACCTTGGACTTGAACTTAATAAAATGGACTTTATCTATTTTCTAAAGCCCAAATTAATTATTTAATCAAATAAATATGGATTTAATTCAAATTTCATATGAATTTAATCCAATGAAATTTATGTGTCCACAAATGCCCCTCACTTCGAGGCTTGTCGATGTGTAGTTTGCCGAAACTTGACGACGAGACTTGAAGTATTCATGATTTTTTTTGAGACTTGTCAATGTGTAGCCTTGCTGATATTTGACAACAAGAGTTGAAACATTCATGATTTTTTTTTTGCACTTCAAATCACTTATTTCTTGTCGTCGCATTCTAATTGAGCTACTACCTGAGAATTATTTACCATTTCTTCTTGTACGGGGTACTTCATCAAAGTGGCCAATAATTTCTTGTAGTGATCCAAACAAAAATTACTATGGCTAGTCAATAATGTGAAATTTTCATATGGACTTGACATCAAAAGTATGATAAGTGATCACATTTCCTTCATGTGTGTTATTAGCAAGAAAATTGTTAAGAAAAAAATTTTAATCTAAAAAGAAATATTTACTTTCCTTTTGACAATTAAAAGAGATTAAAATTTTCTCAAAATAAAAATCTCTCTTAATATGATAATTTCTCTTTGATGAATCATTCAAAGATTTTCATCAAAATTTTCTCAAAAAAAAAATATATCTCTCTTTGATATAGTAATTTCTCTTTGATTGGTCAATCAAAGATTTTCATCAATTTTTCTCCCAAGAAAAATATCTCAAAATATGGTAATATTTTCTTTGATGAGTCAATCAGAGATTTTTATCAAATTTTCTCCCAAAAGATCTTTATCAATATGGTTAATTGCCATTGATGTATCAATTATAGATTTTCTCTTTTTCAATCTAACCACAACTTGCCATATCGATGAATGAGAACTTTCACAAGAACTCTTATATAATCTTTTCCATTATTGAAAAGATTCATCAAAGAAAAAGTTTCATCAAGGAAAAAGCTTCATCAAAGAATTTACCATAAGGTTCTGCACTTGCTCTTTTAATTTTTAGCCATGATGTGTTTCAAGGATTGTGAGACGACATATCCTTGTCTTGAAATTATGGATGACAAGTAAAATTCTCTTGTCACGACCCAATCCTAGGGCCTAGATGTGACACGGTGCAAGGGGAACCCGAAGAGACCCCAAGCAAGCCTCTTAGAATATTATTACACATCCCTTGCAGCGGAAGCAATAAAACAAAAATCAAGAGATAAAAATGGGGAATCCGGGGCTAAGGGAAAACACTTTCATATCATCATAATCAAGAGACAAGAGTCAAGCGCATATCACAGATACATAACATATCCAACAACACCTCTAATATATAGATAAGAGCAGCGGCCAAGACAAAGTAACTGGACTCACCCTCATACCTCAAAATATACAATAATGAAGAATGTCTCAATACATAATAGGAGAAACATAGACTAAATTTTCGAAAGTGGAGGACTCACCAACTAGCTTGAATAACACCGAACTAGCCATTGGAAGGGGATGATCAACTTGGGCCCAGTTTCTACATGGTGACATCATGTAGGCATATAGTATGCGTTAGTACATTTGAATGTACTAAGTATGTAGGATACAACATAATAAGAATTAAGCATCATAATCAAAATGCATAACAATAGGCAATAGACATAATATAACAATATGGCATGCATGATCGATATATAAGTAAAATATGCTTAACTAACTCATGCTTATATAGGATATCATATGTGTAGAAAAGACCAAGCTAGATTTTCAAATGTACAACCCTTTGGTAGGTTGGTGATGATGCCACCCCATCACTTAAGTGGATGAGTAGAAACCCTCATCTAGGTTGGTGATAATGCCACTCTATCACCATGGTGGAGAAGTACAAACCCCCATCTAGGTTAGTGATGATGCTTCCCCAACACCATGTGGAGAAGTACAAACCCTTCCCTAGGTTGATGAATACAAACCTCCATCTAGGTTATCCGGGTTCTTAGTCCCCCCAAATTGGGCATGGTCTAATGCAACACTTTATATAGAATTTATTATGTACATAGGCTCATTTCATCATCATATTGTCATTCATATCATATCTCATGCTTTGGACCTTCAACTCCTCAAGAAACCATATTCGGACATTTTATCAAACATTTTATGAGTGTGTAATGCTAGTATAAAAATGTAAAATATAGAGATGAAATCATACAAGAAAATCCATTGTAAAACCATCAATCAATATCTTGCAACACCCTCAACCAATATACATCAAAACCTTTCATCAAATCTTACAATAGATTAAAGATTTATAGCTCAAGACATAGCAAAATAGTCACAACTTTACATAGCTTTAACATAGTGTGCAGTGAATTTCATAATAATCAAGACCCATTTGTAAATCAACTTT
>JAOTQR010000002.1:7074325-7097036 GCA_025774065.1 Solanum ossicruentum
AATCTCATGAAAATCAAAGTAAAGAGTTTGGGGTCTTCCTAGTTGAAAGGGACCATGAATAAATCTCATATACTTTACTAACAAGAAGATATTAGAGGAATATGAGTAAAGAAGAAGTCCCTTCCTTAAGCTCGAAGCTAATCTCCAATGGTTCACTTGAGAAAAGTCATATGATGAGAGAGTGCTTGAACAATTCTATGTGTTGAATTGAGATTGAATGAAGAGTATAGGTATTTTGAGATGTCTAGGATATGTTAGAAAATCATAAACAACCTTTAGGAACAGCCAAAATTACAAGAAAGCCATTAACGAAACGAGTGCCAAAAAGCTGTCACGGTCTTATAAAAGGGTCACATGGACCATGTAGGGGTTGCACAGACCATGGGGCCATCCATTAGGATTCACTTAGAAAAATTATCCACTGAAGAAGTTCCCAGATAATGATTCCATACTTAGAAAATTCTCACACCAAAAAAATTCGGACACCAACACCCTTACGAGCCCTTCTCATGACTAGTGTAGGAGTCACAAGACTCGTGTGGGATTCATGTATGAAGTGCCTTGGCCAAAATATGGTTTTCAAGGCCAAGGATCCTATCACGAGCCACCACATGGCCAGTGAAGTGTCAATTTCATGTGATGAATGTCTTGGTATTGAACTCCACCTTAAGGCCAACACTCTACACACAAGGCCAAGGGCCATCTCAAGGCTCCTCCGCATAGCCAATGATAAGTCACACGACCCGTAAAGGTGGCCATGTGGTGTCACCTTGGTCAAAAGCTTTCCAAGATCAAATTCCATATACCATTAAGTCCTAACCAAGTCACGGTCTTTACATCATCTCCCCCTTGGGAACATTCGTCCTAGAATATGCTAGAATAAGGCTTGAACATGCAACATCAAAACACAAAGATATAATGCTTATTTCATCACTTAAAAATCATTAAGTAATTAAAACTCATATAAAAATATCTTTAAATCATTCAAAACATCATTAATCATTTTCGTGCATATGTATGCAATTCATGTCATGAAACTCAAGAGTGAATGAATTAGGACCATTTGGAATAGAAGGAACCTAATACCTTAGGCTTGACTAGATTGGAAAAGATAGGGATATCATCTCATCATGTCCAACTCCACCTCCCATGTAGCACTCACCACATGTTGATTTCTCCAAAGCACCTTAACTGAAGATACATCCTTGTTGTGAAGCTGCTTCACTTGCCTATCTAAGATCACAATCGGGACTTCCTCATAAGATAAGTTCTCATCAGCCTGACATTTTCCAAAGGCACACTTACACGAGGATCACCAATCAATTTCCTCAACATAGACACATGGAAAACTAGGTGAATAGAACTCAAATCCGAAGGTAAATCCACTCTATAAGCGACATTCCCAATTCTCTCAACAATCTCATAAGGGCCTACATATCGGGGATTTAGTTAGCCTTTTTTACAAAAATGCATTGCACCCTTCATGGTTCAGACCTTCACATATACCCAATCGCCAACATAAAACTCATGATCCCTCTTCCTAACAACCGAATAATACTTTTGGCAACTTTAAGCCGCTTTAAACCTCCCCCTAATCAACTTCACCTTCTCCATGGCCTCCAATATCAAATTCGGGCCAATCAAAGCCATCTCTCTCAAACCAAACCATCCCACCAGAGATCTACATCTTCTCCATACAAAGCCTCAAACATTGTCATACTAATGCTAGCATGAATATTGTTGTAAGCAAACTCCATAAGTGGTAGATGGTTATCTCAATTACCTTTGAATTCCAACACAAGCCCTTAAATTGTACTCCAAGGTTTGAAATGTCCTTTCAGCTTATCTGAGGTACTTACCTTCACCCTAAATTAGGTGCCACGATCCGATATGATAGACCTAAGAATACCATGCAATCTCACCAACTCTTAGATGAACAACCTTGCATAATCTTTGGTATTGAAGGTAGTCTTGACTGGTGGGAAATAAGCCAATTTAGTCATCTTATCAATAATAACCCAAATTTAATCAATTTGCTTTCGGGTCTAAGGCAACCGAACCACAAAATTCATGTTTCCATCTTTCCACTTCCAAGTTGAAATCATGATATATTGAGCCAACCCACCGGGGCATTGATGTTCTACCTTCACTTGTTGACAATTATACAAACTTGGTTGTATTTTTCTTCACACCATGCCACCAATACACCTCCCTCAAATATCGATACATTTTGTTGGATCCCGGATGAATAGAATAATGAGAGTTATGGGATTTGCAGATGATCACCTCCTTAAGACCATCAACATCTGGAACACACAACTGACCTTGATACCGAAGCACACCATCTCTCTCTTGGGAGAAAACCTCTATTTTCTTTTTGACAACTAACTTCTTCAACTTAACCAATGATGGGTCTACATCTTGTTTAGCCTTGACATCAACAACCACAAAAGATTCATCCCCATTTTAAACATGAATACTACCATCAATAGAGTCAGCCAATCTAACACCCAACCTAGCCAAACTGTGAACATCTTTTACCAAGTCCTCTTTTGTTCATCAACATGAGCCACACTCCCCATAAATAGTCTACTAAGAGGGTCATCTACAACGTTTGCCTTGTCGAGATGATATTAGACACTGATGTCGTAGTCCTTAAGGAGTTCCAACCACCTCCTTTGCCTCAAGTTAAGGTCTCTTTGGGTAAATACATATTGCAAACTCTTGTGATAGATGAAAACATCAACATGAACACCATACAAATAATGTCTCCAAATCTTCAAAGGAAACACCACAGCCGCAAGTTCAAGATCATAAGTTGGGTAATTATGCTCATTCAGCACAATTGACTTGATGCATTAGCTTACAATGCTATATAAGCACATAAACCAACCTAATTTGAGAAGCATCACAATACATCACATACTCATTTAAGCCATCTGGTAGAGTCAAAATAGGAGTCGATGTAAGCCGATCCTCCAAAGTCTGAAACCTCCTTTCATATTCATCCAACCATACAATTCTTTTGAGTCAACTTGGTCAATAGAGATGCAATGGATGAGAAACCTTCAACAAACCTCCTTTTATCTAGTCAATCCATCAAACCTTCGAATATGCAAGGGATTCAATAGTCTAGGCCAATTCTTCATGACCTCAGTCGTCGTTAGGTCAACCTTAATACCATCACTGGATAACATATGAACAAGAAAAGCTACCTCACTAAATCAAAACTCAAATTTGCTGAACTTAGCATACAATTGCTTCTCCCTCAAAGTCTGAAGAACTAATCTCAATTGATCCATATGCTCCCGCTTACTTCGGGAGTAAATAAGGATAACATCGATGTAGAAGACCATAAAACTATCAACAAATGGCTTGACACCAAATTCATAAGGTCCATAAAAAGTGCCAGCATATTAGTCAAACCTAACGACATTACCATAAATTCAAAGTGTCCATATCTTATTGAAAAGCCATTTTGGGACTATCACACTCCCTAACCTTCAAGAGATGATAACCGGAACGGAGGTCAATCTTTGAGAAATGGGTGCCTCCTTGAACTTTATCAAACAAGTCGTCAATTCTTAGCATTGGGTATTTATTCTTGATAGTTACCTTCAGTTTCCTATAATCAATGCACATTCGAAGAGACTCACCTTTCTTTCTTACAAATAATACTAGAACACTCCATGGTGATATACTTGATCTGACAAAGCCTTACTCCAACAAGTCCTTTAATTGATCCTTTAACACCTTCAATTTAGTCGGTGCCATATAATACGGAGGAATAGAGATATGTTGTGTATTCAGGAGAAGATCTATGCCAAAGTCTACTTCTATTTTCGGAAGAATACCAGGAAAATCATTGGGAAACACTTCCAAAAACTCACTAACTACTGGAACTGATTCAATAGCATGTGACTCAAACTCCGTATCTTCAGCCCTTACAATAAGATAGATACATTCCTTAGGAATATTTTTTTGGGCCTTGAGGTAGGAAATAAACTAGCATTTAATAGTGGAGTCACTACCCTTTTATTCAAGCATGGGATCATCTAGAAATTAGAATTTGACTTTCTAGGTTCTACAATCTATAGAGGCATATGATGCATGTAAAAATCCATCCCAAAAATAATATAAAAATCAAATATCTCAAGTTCTAGAAGATCACATGAAAGGACTTTTTACAAAATAGAGACAGGGCAACCTTGATAGACTCTTTGGTCAACAGTAGACTAACCTATGGGAGTATAAACCGCAAAGGGCTACCTTAAGATTTCAGGGGTCAAAGCAAACTTAACAGCCAAAATAGGAGTCACAAAAGGTGAATTTGCACCCGAATCAATCAAAGAATAAGTATCAAAATCAAAGACGTTGAACATACTTGTTCTAACATCCGGCGCCTTCTCTACTTCCTGACGAGCGTGCAAAACATAGAACCTATTGTTTCAAGGGACACTACCTTTTAGAGCTATTTGCTGGCCTTGATCACCTTAGTCTACTTGACCCTAGCCCTTCTGGAAGCTTTAGGATAATCAGCAATCTTGTGGTTCTTATCACCACACCCGAAATAAGCATCTAAGCTTATAAAGCACGCACCTAACTGATTCTTCCCACAATTAGTACATATAGGGCCTATTGGCCAACCTTCAACATGTTCCTTAGGAGGAGGCACTCTAGCACTGGCAACCTTTGCATTAGAACCTTTTCCCTATTTGAAGCGACCATAACTACCGCCCTTGGATTTGGAGAACCCACCATCATAACAAGCCCTATTAGAATCATTCACCCTCTTATCCTTCAGCTTCTCCCCTTCAATTTGCTCATCATATGTGATGATCTTGGAGATGTCCATATCCTGAATGAGCATAGTTATACAACTTTCTTTCACGACCAAATTAAAGATCCTAGAAATAAACTTGTGCATTCCTACACAGGAGTCAACCACTAGCATAGGAGCACACTTTCAGAGCTTCGTAAACTTGAGGGCATAGCCTTCACACTCATACCACCCTATTTGAGGTTGATAAATTCTATCATTTTAGCTTTCCTAAGTTAAAGAGGGAAGAAATTTCCCAAAAAGGAAAATTTGAACTCTTCCAAATCAACCCCATCACCACAGGCCCTCTCCATCAGCCAAATGGGTATACCACACATGAGCTACATTGTTTTATTCATAAGAAGCTAGATCAGCTTTCTCCTCTGAATTCACCCAACAATAGTCAATACCTCAGAGAGTTCATCAATGAAGTCTTGATCATCCTCATAAACCTTTGATCCATAAAACTCCACAGGATTTATCCGGGTAAAATCTCTGACTCTAGAAGTCGGAGTGGAAGCACAGGGAGAAAGATTAGCCTGTCTAGCTTGGGTGATCACCACTTGCAAAAGAATGGCAATAGTAGTATGGAAGTCACCGTGAGTGACTATATCTCCCATACGCTCTTGAGGAACTTGGTCCTTATTAATTGAGGCTTACCTTGGTAGAGGAGCTCTTTGTGGAGTCATCTTTTGTAATGTAGCAAGGACATCATTAGGGTTAGGCATCAGTAATAAATGGTCCAAAGGATGACATAAGACATAAAGAAGTGAGATAATTCATAGAATGTCATCATAGCCTCCCTTTCATAGGCGTGATACACTTCACACCCATGAATAGGACTATACCCGACGAGGTATATTGGGCTCTGAAGATCATTTATAAACTTAGTGCTCTGATACCAAGCTTCTCACAACTTGTACATAGGGTCTAGGAGTGACATGGCGAATGGGAACCGCGAGTCTCAAAAAAGCCTCAAAGTATCCACATTCACATAATTGATTTGGAAGCTTATAATAAAGTAGTATACATATAGATCTGGGAGATGGGAAAGTATGACTCATATTATGCAGATATCATAGGGATAGGGATTTGCGTGGAATCACATAAGAGTAGCATAAAAGAACTAAAGGTTGGGTAAGTATGACTCACTCAACGGAGTAGAATGGGACTTAGGATCTTCCATATTTCAACATCATAACCTAAACAAACATCATAATATTCATGTCCAATAGATAACCATAACCATAATCTTAAAATAATAAAATATAAAATGTATTAGTACAAGAGTTTACATGTTGTCCACAACGCTTCTAAGTCATAGAATAAGACGGGAGCCAGGACATGTCTCAGGCTTACCTCGAAGTAAATATAACATAATCAGAAGCAATATAATAGGTAGATGGATGATGGTTTTTCCTTGGATGATTAGACTCACCATAACAACTTTCACAACTAAAATACCTATCAAACGGTGGATAAATGTAGTCTCAGGTCCATACATGGTTAGATCATGTAGAGAAAAAGTATGTGTTTGTACGTTTGAATGTAGTAAGTATGCGGGTATGCAATGCATAGGATATCATTAGACCTGCATTCAATTCTAGATAACAAGGGCATATATATAGAAAGAAGTATATCATCAAAGAAGAGCAATTTATCTATATACCATGAAATCCATGATGCATGTAATGCCATAATACTTCAATGTAGAGGGGATAAGACATCAATCGACACATAAGACCAAGCAAGCTATTACTTGGAATCTCATTATCCTTCCCACACTAGATAAAGGGTGATCTCTTGCCAAAGGTAGACCATACTTCTCCTTACATCCCTCCCATTTTGGATAAGTAATCTTCCCTACGGGCCTTTCATATCGGATAGGATTTTCATTCATATCATATCAAAGTCATAACTGTACCTTACGAGCCTCCCATTTTTATAAGGATTACCATATAATGGTGGAACATAGTTGTGGGACTTGGGTACTGGACCCTTAGAGATAGCCCCCCTCCCACAAGTTTGCTCGGTGCACTGTCATCATCACACAAGAATACACATACATATTCATGCTTTCAAAAGAGGCACAAGTCATTATATTTCAAATCATTTTAATGCATGCTTACATTTAAAAGCCAAACATTCTTCATAACCATTCATACTTGGGCTAAAGAGTCAAATTATACTTCAAATCAAACCTTCATACATAGGAATAGCCCAGTCACATATATCAAAGTAGTGTAAAACCTGGAGTTGCTCAAAGAGTCATGTCATAGACATTTATGTAATCTTATTCTTATCATAACCAAACTTTCATCAAAATCATATTCATAAACATAATTTGGTCATAGCCCCTTCATAATCTTCATAAAAACAAATGTTCATGTATGCATATGCTATGAATGATGTGACAATAGCATGGGCATTAGAGACTCAAACATATATCAACAATACAATATGAAAATCAAGGAAATCCATAAGTAAATTCACATTTAAATCACAATTTTGATTACCCATACTTAGATTAAATTTTAAGGGGACATTGCATATTCAAATCTTCATATGATTCATGCAATTCAACATAGAGGGATTAAATCACTTAAAAGACAACAACTAAACATAGCCCATATCTCAATTGATTCAATTAAATAATAACCAAAAAGACTCATATTTAACGTAAGCTCAATTTCATGAAAAATGAAATTAAGGGTATGGGGTCTTCATATTTTAAAGGAACCATGAATCAATCCCTCATATCTTAGCTAACCAAGAAGAAATAAGAGGAATTTGAGTACAGATGAAGACCCTTGCTTAAGTTCTAAGATAATCTTCGATTGTTCACTTGAGAGAAGTCTTTAGATGAGAGAGTGCTCGAATAATTCTAAGTGTTGAATTGAATTTGAATGAGAATACAAGAGTATAGGTCTTTTGAGAGGTTAGAAATTCATAAACAACCCCTAGGAATATCCAAAATTACAAGAAAGACATTAATGAAATAAGTGTCATAAAGTTGCTAGGGATCCCGAAAAGGGGTCAAACAGACCGTGTAGGGGTCATACCATCCGTGTAGCCATCCGTGAGGTTTCACTTAGAAAAATTCTCCACTGCCGAAGTTCCAAGATGGTGATTCCATACCTAGAAAATTCTCATACCAACACCCTTACGAGCAACCTCACGACCCGTATAAGGTTTATGTGTGAAGTGCCTTGGCCAAAATGTGGTCTTCAAGGCCAAAGGTCCTCTCATGAGCCACCACACGGCTAGTGAAGTCTCACACGAGTCGTGTGGGATCCATGTGATGAATGCCTTTGCCTTGAACTCCAACTTAAGGACAACACTCAACATATAAGGCCAAGGGCCACCTTAAGGCTCTTCCACACGTCCAGTGATGAGTCACATGACCCGTAGAGGTGCCCATGTGGTGTCACCTTGGTCAAAAACTTTTCGGAACCAAATTCCATGAACAATTAACATCTAACCAAGTACGGGTCCTTACAATCATCAATGTCTCAATATCAACAGCTGGTTCCCTTCAACAATTTTCATTTCATATCTAGCTGAACCATTTCTCTTTAGCTTTTTATTTCTTTTTGTTGGATAGTCAAGGAACCACATAATAAATGCACAATGATCATGTTCATAGAAATAAATATGCCAGATGTCCATATGAATCATATATCTCAAAAATCAAGAATGATTAACTCAATATCATAAATATTTCAATTCCCTCAATATCATCATATCACAATATAAGCACTATCTCGCTAAAACGCCAAGTGAATCACAAGTTAACATAAATTACAACTTCATAATTAAATCACAACTCAGTGTATAGTTACATGAACAAGTATTCAATGCAAGAAATTATGATCAAGCCTTGATGGTACAATTCTACCCCAAATACTCAATTCTATGCATACACAAGCATACAAGGTTCATTCATACTTAATAAAAGGTTAGAAGTTCACTTGCCTCAAATAAAGTCTCGAAACGAAGATAAAATAACCATTTTTCCACTTTTTCGATACTCCAAATCACCACAATCTATTCAAATATGGCATCACAATCACATAACGAATCTAATGACACTAAAATCAATTAATTCATAGAGAAAGGGTAAAATAGTCAACAATCTCATGTTAAAAAATGTCGTCAGAATCAAGAAAATTTTACTTCAAAATGTATTCCTCGTAAGAAGGATTCAAATGGTGAAAACCAATTCAAAAATGGAGCTAGGATGAGGGAGAAATCATCAATTAAAGTTTAGGAATCAAAATCCCAAAAAAACCCAACTTCTACCATTTAAATCCCAAAATTAGAAATTAAAATCACAAACTAATCAATGTGAATCAATGAAATTTGTTGAAAGATATTTATCCAATCACTTTGCCTTAAAAATCCACGAAATCAACAAAGTTTGGAAGTGTAAAAATTGTGAAAATGCATTTTAAAATGTCTTTTAAATGACTGGCACTGTTGAGGGACCAAATACACTCCGTGAGCGAGTAGAAGAACCAGGGTCACCTCCGCAAACATAGAGGCCTGGAACATGAACATGGAGAAGAACCAGGTTCACTTGTATGAATGCGGAAACAATAGGGGACTGCACTAGAAACTTGCATCAATAATGCACAGCTAATATCAAAATTCAGAATAGGCACTCAAAACTGATCTGAACTAGAATTTCACAAACCAAATAAGTATTCATGCTAGAAACAACGAATCTAAACTCAACGGAATCATCAAAAATTGATTTAGAGGCATCCAGGACACATTTAGCAATGCAAGTCAAATAAACTAGTTTAATACTCAAAATACCAAAATATTCACGTAATCTCTAAAAATTACAAAGAAGCTATTTCTAGCGTTAGATTTACCACCCAGAACCATAGGAACTTATAGAATTTTAATACGATCCCTAGAACATTGAATGTTGACCAAAGACAAACCTATGCCTCAAAATGAAATGAAAATGCACCTTTGAGTCTAAAATCTCTATTTTAACTCCAAATTTAGTTCTTCAAGTTTTTCTGGACCAAATTCGACATTCCTGAGCTAATGAAATTGATTAAATTGAATTTTGATGCACAAAACTCGAAATGACTCTGAAACTCAAGATTTCCAATTCAAAGCCTTTTAAAAACTCCTTCTTTTGGAAAAACACCAACGTTTTGCGATATTTTCAAAATTCAACTCTTAGAATTAACCAAAAATGATCCAAGACAACTTTGAGGAGGCGCAAAGTGGTAATTTGATCAAAAATACCAAAAATTATCTTTAGGGTCATTACAAGTCTACCTACCAACTCATTTATGATTTAGAAAATTTTCAGATACTATTTAAATGAGTTTATGTTGTGTTTTGGATTCTTTATCTCCTATGTTGAAATTGCTATTCTTTTCTTTGTTTACTTTCACTTTCTTATATTATCTATACTTACCTCATGTGTGCTTCATATACTAAGAGGCTTGGTTGAACTCCTTCAAGGTTCTAATCAATGTTTCATATCTAAAGCCTAGCTTAGGACATGAAAGACTTGACTTCATATCATAAGGTTAAAGTGTCCTAGGATGTCTACAAAGATTCATCAAGTAGAGTTTTATTCATAGGTGTGAAGAGTGCCACATCTATGAGTAGTAGGCTAAGAGTTGTTTGTGAAATATTTTCCTTTTTTCATGATCTATGTCGTGTGATAGAATATACTCTAAGCTTCTTACATTAGTGATTGTTCTTCACAATTTTCATAAAATGCCTCCTAGAAGAGCTCCAATTCAAAGAGTGAATGCTAATGAGGGATAAGCTCCTCAATCCCCTAATGACCTATTTATTGAATAAGTGACAAATGCGAAGTTTTGGGCCCGTATCTCTGTATTTTCCTAGGACATTACTACTCATGGGAATCACGGGGTGGTAACTTCTCTTAATATTGGCATGGAAGCGAGAAGAGTGATAGATTTCAGAAGGATGAACCTGCTCAAATTTCATGGTTTCAAGGTGGATGAGAATACACAAGAGTTCATTGATGAGATCTTGTCTAAAAGATTTTGGATATTATAGGTGTGTCATCAATGAAAAAGGCAGAGTTTGCATCTTACCAAATAATGGGAGTTGCACGAGTATGGTTCAACTAATGAAAGCAAAGATTATTCAACATTGAGGAAACTTATGTGATTTTTAGTGGGGATGATAGTTAGTGCCTAACTCATTTGTCTGCATATATTTTTTTACATTCAGCACTTTTGGTCTATATATGTATTGATCAGTTGTAGTGGTGGTTTATTTCACTTATCAGTTTGATTGCTTACCTTTATATGTTGGTATCATATTGTTATTGGTTGTGTGGATTAACGTTGCCCAATGATGGATAGAGCGATGACATTATTAAGAGTAAATTGTCAATTGATTGTGGTATTTGATGATCATTCATGGTGAAGTCTAAGTAACCATTGATTTATTGGTCTTGTAGATTCAAAAATATGTGCAAAATATTATTAATATTCTCTTGTACATTTGAGTGTCAATCATAATGAACATTGATGTCTCAAATTATTCTTGTGATAAAAGATATGTTGAGCTCAATCTACTGAGGCACTATGAGTTGCATAAGTCATGTGTGGACTTGTAGCATCTTGATGTGAATGGTATGTTGTTTATTTTGAGTTGTCTGATGATCTTTACACTTGAGAAAATTCAATAGGTTGAATAATGTTGATAATTGTGCTAGAAAGCCATGTATGGTGAGGCTTACCTTAAAAAATGCTTGACAGAACTCGGAACTTGCTCGGTTGTCAAATTGATTGACATTGGTGCAACAAAGAAACGATTTTAGGTATTTTCTTTGAGTGTAAACCGAAAATTGTAGACCTTGTGACTGTTTTTTGATGTTCTTATCACGACCCAAGCCTAGGGTCTAGACGTGACACGGCGAATGGTGAACCCGAAGGAACCCCAACCAAGCCTCTTAACATATCATTACACATCCTTGGTTGTGGAAACAATTAAACAATAATAAAAAATACAAATAATGGAAAAGGGACTAAGGGAAGACTTTCATAACATAAACATCAAAAGAGCCAAAGCTCATAGCATCGATACATAACTTGTCTAACAACACCTCTAATACATAGAATTGACCGAGGGAGAAGACAAATGTTTTCGGGCTCACCCTCATAGTCAAAAGCAAGCATCAAAAGAAGAGAGTCTTTATACATAGCATAGGATCAAAGACATTATCCCCGAAATTGAGGATTCACCAACTTGCTTTGAGAGAAATCGTAGTAGCCCCATGGTGGAGGAGGATGATCAAGTGAAGCTCTGGTTCCTACATGGTAACATCATGTAGGCTTAGAGTGTGTGTTAGTATGTTTGAATATACTAAGTATGTCTGATGCAATGCAAGAAGAGATAGTCAACATAATCAAAATACATATTTATGAAATAAATGAGCATATAGCAATACGGTATACATGAATGATGCTTGTAGTAAAACATGCTTACATAGAATATTTCACATGTGTATGAAGAGACCATCATTAGTAACCAAGGCCTACCACCTCCTTGGTGAGGCGATTGAGGTATATACCCCAAATATGGTATCATGGGCCTACAACCCCCCGAGCTAGGCGATTGAGGCATAAACCTCCCAATATGATTGCACGAGCCTAAGACCCCACCCCCACCCCAACCCAAGCTAGGTGATTGAGGTATATAGCCCCCAACATGGTAGTTCAAGCTTACTAACCCCCGAATGAGGCAATTGATCAACTTCCAACACTATAGATACCATTTATGAAATAAACACATATACACATCTCTTTTATCATCATAAAGTCATTGAACTCGTATGCCATGCATTAGGCCTTCAACAACTCAAGAACTATTAACCGGATATTTTATCAAACACTTGACGGGTGTGTAACGCTAATATAAAACCATGCAATTCAAGAGTGAAATCATGCAAGAAAACTTGAAGTAGATCAACCCACTAACACTTGGTAATATCCTTCTGCAATATACATTGAAACCCTTCTTCAAATATCACAATAGATCATAGATTCATAGCTCAAAATATGCTTAAACAGTCACAAGTTCTTGAAAACCCAACATAGTTCATAATCACATTCATAGTAAGTAGGACCCATAAGTAAATCAACTTAGAAATATGTAATTTGTGTAAAAAGGAAGGTTGGGCACCATGGGTGAAAGGACGCAATTGTTGAAACCCACATACGTTAGCTTTGGAGAGTTCCTTGATGAAGATTGGATTGATAACTTGAAGCTTAAATGAATTCCTTAAGACCCGGAAGGAGATTTGACACTCGAATTTTGAGTGAAATATTTGTCTATGTTTTTTAGAGAGTATTAGGGAATGTCTTGTATGATATGGTGTTGAAATATGGCTAAGTATAGCTATTTTCATGTATGGGAAGACTTAAGACCAGGACCCAAAAGCCTTTGATCGAGATAAAATAACTGGGCAACAAAAACAACACCAAGGCCCCTCTGTCGCATTGCGCTAGGGGCGCACACTGCTCACTGGAATTTGCAACTTTGAAAATTTAGTTTTTGATATGTTCGCTCCAAATTCAGGGTTGGACCCATCTCCCACTCAATTTTTCCCCCAGGTTAAGAATATGAAGCCAGAATTCTGAAATCACGCACAGATTTGGAGATATATGGAAATTATGATTATAGGCACTTTCGAGGCACATTTTTAGGCACTTTTTGGGGTTGTTTCAGTATCTCTCCCTTGAGAACATTTGTCCCCAAATGTCAACGACACATACATAAGAAGGATAATCATGAAAAGATCAGCGCCAAAAAAGAATGCAACAATGCACTTAAACATCTTTCTCAAAAATCTCAACATAAGTGTCAAGTTCACCATGAACTTGTCAACATAAACATGAATGCATGCAAATGACATAAGGGATGATACATAAGACTTGAAATTACATGAAGTACTTGGAATTAGTACCTTAGGCTTGAATGGAATGGAACATGTATCACTTTTGCATGTCCACCTCGGCCTCCCATGTAGCACTTTTGACTTGTTGATTCCTATAAAGGACCTTAACAGAAGCCACATCCTTCTTCCTCAACCGCTTTACTTGTCTATCCAAGATCTTTATTGGAACCTCTTCATAGGTCAAGTTATATTCAACACCCACAACATCCAATGGGACAACAACATTCGGATCACCCACATATTTCCTCAATATGGATACATGAAAGATCAGATGAACCAAGTCTATTTCACTAGGTAACTCTAACTCATAGGCCACGTTACCAATCTTCCTCAACACCCTATAAGGATCCACACATCTTGGACTCGACTTACCGTTGTTACCAAAATGAACCACACCCTTCATAGGTAAGACCTTCAAATAAATCCAATCACCAACTTTAAATTCAAGATCTCTTGTCCTCACATCGCCATAGGACTTTTGATGACTTTGGGCTATTTTCAATATTTCCCTAATTGACCTTGCCTTCTCTATAGCATCCATGACCAGATCTGGATACAACAAAGCTATTTTCCCTACCTCAAACAATCCATCTGGGGACCTACAATATCTACCATAGAGAGCCTCAAAAAGAGTTGTATCAATGCTTGCATGATAGCTATTGTTATAAGCAAACTCAATCAATGGAAAATGATCATCCCAACCATCCTTAAACTCCAATACACAAGCTTTAAAAATATTCTCAAGATTTTGGTTAGTTCTTTTGGCTTGGCCTTCCTTTTGAGGGTGAAAGGTCGTACTAAGCTTTACCTTGGTACCAAGACCTCTTTAGAAGGACCTCCAAAAGTGTGAAGAGAATTGAGCACCACGATCAGATATAATAGACAAGAGCACCCCATACAATCTAACCAACTTATGAATGTACAACTAAGCATAATCTTCGGCACCGTAAGTCATTTTAACCGGTAAGAAATGAGTCGACTTTGTCATTATATCAACTACAACCCAAATAGAATCAAAACCCTTTCTAGTCTTGGGCAACCCAACCATAAAATCCATGTTAATTTCCTCCCATTTTCAAGTAGGAATTTCTATATCTTGGGTTAGGCCACCCGGCCTTTGATGTTCGGCTTTGACTTGTTGGCTACTATGACAACCGAATATAAATTTGACAATATTTTTCATCATACCTCCCCACCAAAACACATCCCTCAAATCTCAATACATCTTGGTAGTACCGAGGTGAATAGAATAAGAAGAATTATGAGTCTCATCAGGAATCCTCTTTCTCAAGTCATCCACTTAAGACACACACAACCTACCTTGGTACCTAAGGGCACAGTCTCCCCCTTGGGAGAAAACCTCTACCTTGCCCTTTCTCACCAAGGCCTTCAATTCTAACAAGGAGGGGTTAAGATTTTTCTTTTCTTTTACCTTATCAACCAAGGAAGATTTTGAACCATCAACTACCACAATACCACCATTATCAACCTCTTCCAACCTAAACCCTAATCTAGCCAACCAATGCCCCCATCATCAACATGATCTAGGATACTCATAGACACCCTACTAATCCGCCACAATATTAGCCTTAATGGGACGATAATGCACATTCATATCATAATCCTTAAGAAGATCTAACCACCTCTGTTGCCTCAAATTGAGATCTTTTTGAGTGAACACATATTGGAGACTCTTATGATCGGTAAACACATCAACAGGCACTCCATACAAATAATGACGCCAAATTTTCAAAGCAAATACCACGGCGGCTAATTCAAGATCATGATTAGGATAATTCTTTTCATGCACTTTGAGTTTTCTAGAAGCATAGTCTATCACCTTACAGTTTTGAATCAAAACACAACCCAAACTAATTTGAGAGGCATCAAAATACACAACAAACCCTTCTAACCCTTCCGGTAGAGACAAGATAGGAGCGAACACAAGCTTATCCTTCAAAGTTTGGAAACTCTTATCACACTCATCGATCCACACAAATTTAGCTTTCTTTTGAGTCAACTTAGTCATAAGAGAAGCAATAGAGGAGAACCCATTTACAAACCTCCGGTAGTAACCCACCAAGCCCAAGAAGCTTCTAATATCCGATGGGGTCAAAGGTCTAGACCAATTTCTAATCTCTTCCGTCTTTTTAGGATCCACTTTAATACCATCCCCCGATGCCACATGGCCTAGAAAGGAAACCTCTTTAAACCAAAATTCACACTTCTCATACTTAGCTACAACTTCTCTTCCCTCAATTTTTGTAGCACAACCCTCAAATGGCCCACATGCCCCTCCTCACTAAGAGAGTAGATCAAAATCTCATCGATGAAAACCACAACAAACAAATAAAAGTAGGGTCTAAAGACCATATTCATAAGATTCCTAAAGATAGTTGGTGCATTGGTCAACCCAAAATACATAACCACAAATTCATAAGCCCATACCTAGTTCGAAACACCATCTTAGGAATGGCATACTCCTTCACTTTCACTTGATGATACCCGAACCAAAGATCAACCTTAGAGAAATGACTAGCCCCTTGAAGTTGGTCAAACAAAGCATTAATCCTTGGTAGAGAATACTTATTCCTGAAGGTGACTCTATTAAGTTACTGGTAGTCAATACACATTCTAAGGGACCCATTTTTCTTTTGTACAAATAATACCAGTGCACCCCAAGGTGATTGTCTAGACCTAATAAAACGATTCTCCAACAAATCCCTCAATTACTCTTTCAACTCCTTTAACTCCTTCTCGTACATACGGTAAGGAGGAATAGAAATAGGTTGAGTGTGGGAAGGAAACTATGCCAAAATCTATTTCCCTTTCGAGAGGAACACGGGGAAGGTCATTAGAAAGATATCAAGGAACTCATTTACCACCAAAACCGACTCTATGGGAAGGACTTTGGACTCCACATCCCTAACACTCACAAGATGATGGAGACACCCCTTAGAGATTAACTTTTGGGCTTTAATACAAGAGATAGATCTACCCTTGACAACAACATCATGACTCTCCCACTCTAGGACGATTTTATTTGGGAATTAGAACTTGACCCTATAGGTTCTACAATCAATAGAGACATGATAAGCATGCAACCAATCCATCCCAAGAATGACATCAGAATCCACCATACCCAATTAAACAAGATCACAAGGCAAAGTTTTATGCAAAATATAAATGGTACAATTTCTATAGAACTTTTTAGCAGCAATAGATGCACCAATGGAAGTAGACACCTCATAAGACTTACATAACAATTCGAGTTCAACATGAACTTTTTGGCAACAAAAGAAGTAACAAAAGAAAGAGTGGCACCCGGTTCTATCAATATATACACATCAAAAGCAAAGACTTTTACCATACTAGTGACGATATCAGGCACCTCATCAACCCCTTATCTCCCTTGGAGTGCATAGAATTGACTGTGCTTTAGGAAACCACCTTGTTGAACTCTACTCCCCAAAGGAACCGCATTAACATCCAGGCCTTGTGGACGAACATCTTACCCTTGTTGCGATTATGTAGACTATCCATTGCCTTATACCCCACATCCCCATAACTATAACAAGCACTAGTATACCTCAAGCATGGGCCACTATGACCCTTTCCACATTTTGGACATATAGCATTAGGCACAACACCACTATCACCTAGCGCCCTTGGGTAGTCATTGGCAAACCTTCCTTTAGGAGAATGAGAAGACCCTTGGCCTTCATGAAACCAACTACCCTTGGGACATTGGAACCTCCCATCAAAATGGGCCCTCTTGGCCTCATTACCCCTCCACTTTCTCAACTTCTCTCCTTCCAATTGTTTGGCATAAGTCATTAGGTGGGAAAAGTCCATGTCAATAATCAACATAGCAGGCCAGCGCTCCTCATTTACCAAATCGGATACACCCATCACAAACTTGTTCATCCTAGACCTCGGGTCGGCAACCAAGTATGGAGCATATTTAGAGAGTTCGTTGAACTTGAGGGCATACTCCCTCACACTCATAGATCCTTGCTTCAAATTCATGAACTCCATCATTTTGGCCTCCCTAAGCTCTAGAGGAAAGAACCGATTGAGGAAAGTTGTCTTGAACTCCTCTCATAGAATTATATTGTTGTTCCCCTTCTCCTCCTTCCATTGAGTATACCATATTTGGGCCACCTCCTTGAGTTGATAAGCCTCCAACTCCACGTTCTCTTCCGATATAACACCCATGATAGCCAACACCAAATATACCTCATTAATAAATTATTGAGTGTCCTCATCCACTTTAGACCTATTGATCTCCGGTGGGTTCATCCTCACAAAGTCCCTCACCCAAGATGCCAGAGTGGAAGCATGAGGGGCTTGGGCCCCTTGATTGACTTGATTAGCCATGGCTTGAGCTAGCAAGGTTATAGCATCTCGGAGCTCTCCATGATCCAGTTGTTCCTCGGGTGTGTGGGATCTTCTTCCTCTTATGTTAGGCATGATCTTAAAAATGTAAAGAACATTCATTAGAGGGGAAACCTTACCTAACTTTCATAGAATGACATAGATCATGAAGAAGGGAAATATTTCTTAAAATGTGTCATAGCCTCTTATTAATAGTTGTGGTGCACAACACAACCATGAATAAGACTCTAATCGATGAGGTGTGTTAGATGCCGAGGACCATTAACAACCTAGTGCTCTGATACCAAGTTTATCATGACTCAAAGGGGCTAGACATGACACGGTGAACGAGGAATCCGAAGGAACCCCAATAAAGCCTCTTGACATATCATTACACATCCTTGGTCGCAAAAGCAACTAAATAACAATAAAAGAATAGAAATAAGGAAAAAGGTACTAAGGGAAGACTTTCATAACATAAATGTCAAAAGAGACAAAGCTTATAGTATCAATACATAACTTGTCTAACAACACCTCTAATACATAAAATTAGGCGGGGCCAAGACAAAATTTTCCGGGCTCACCCTCATAATCATAAGCATGCATCAAAAGAAGAAAGTATTTATACATAGCATAGGATAGACGACATTGTCCCCAAAATGAAGGACTCACAAACTTGCTTTGAGAGAAATCGTACTAGCCCCGTGGAGGAGGAGGAGGATCAAGTAGAGCTTCGGTTCCTAAATGATAACATTATGTAGGCATTGAGTATACATTAGTACATTTGAAAGTACTAAATATGTGCGATGTAATGCAATAAGGGATAGGCAACATAATCGAAATGCATATCTAGGCAATAAACGAGCCTATAGCAATATGGCGTGCATGAATGATGTTTGTAGTAAAACATGCTTACATAGAATATTTTACATGTGTATGAAGAGACCATCATTAGTAACCAAGGCCTACCACCTCCTTGGCGAGGCGATTGAGGTATATACCCCCCTCCCCTTCAATATGGTAGCATGGGGCCTACCACCCCCTGAGCTAGACGATTGAGGTGCAAACCCTCCAACATGGTTGCACGGGCGTACCACCCCTCGAGCTAGACAATTGAGGTATATACTCGCCCCCCCTCCCCTCCAACATGGTAGTTCGGGCCTACTATCCCCCAAACTAGGCAACTGATCAACTTCCAATACTATAGATGCCATTCATGAAATCAACACATATACACATCTTTTTCATCATCATAAAGTCATTTAACTCTTATTTCATGCATTAGGCCTTCAACAACTCATGAAGCATTAACCGGATATTTTATCAAACACTTGGCCGGTGTGTAACACTAATATAAAATCATGCAATTCTAGAGTGAAATCATGCAAGAAAACTTGAAGTAAATCAACCCACCAACACTTGGTAATACCCTCATGCAATATACATTGAAACCCTTTATCAAATCTCAAAATAGATTATAGGTTCATAGTTCAAAACTTTCTTAAATAGTCACAAGTTTTTGAAACCACAACATATTTTACAGTCAAATTCATTAAGTAGGACCCATAAGTAAATGAACTTAGAAAAATGCAATTTATGTTAAAAAAAAAAAAAAAAGGAAGGCTGGGCACCATAGGTGAAAGGACCCAATGGTTGAAACCCATAAACCTTAGCTTTGGAGAATTCCTTGATGAAGATTGGATTGAGAATTTGAAGCTTGAATGAATTTCTTAAGACCTGGAAGGAGATTTGGCAATTGAATTCTGAGTGAAATATTTTTCTACGTGTTTGAGAGAGTATTGGGGAATGTCTTGTATGATATGATGTTGAAATATGGCTAAGTATAGGTATTTTCATGTATGGGAAGACTTAGGCCCAAGACCCAAAATCCTTGGACTGAGATAAAATAATAGACTAAAATAACACCGAGGCGCACCCCAGCCGCGTCGCGCTAGGGACGCGCACTACTCACTGGAATTTGCAAATTTAAAAATTTATTTTTTGATACGGTCATTCTAAAATCGGGGTTAGACCCATTCCCCACTCAATTTTACCCCTCGATCAAGAATATGAAGTTGGATTTTTGAAATCAAACCCGGATTTTGAGGTATATGAAAATTACGATTATGGGCATTTTCGAGGCATATTTTCGGGCACTTTTTGGTATCGTTTCAGTTCCATCCCTGTGAGATTGTGAGTCCAACTTAGTACCATTTGACCCAAAGTTGTCCTTCTTATAGAACTTAAACCAAAATTTGAATTAAATTTGTAATAGAAAATACTCTTGTTGTGCTACCTATATTCTTCTCGGTGTATTGGCTTGGTATAAAAATTTCAACTTTAGGCCAAATGCTATGTTGAGAGTGTGGCAGCTGAATGAACAAAGTGAATCATAGGTTGATTAAAAAAGATGTTCCTCAGAATGGTATATTGGTCTCGCAAAGTCTTAAACTCCTCCCTTCTTTGTATATTGGTCTAGCAAAGTCTTGAACTCTTCCTTTCTTTGAAAAAAAAGGGGGGGAAAAGAAAAGAAAAGAGAAAAGTATAAAAGAAATGCAAACTTTTGTTTTTTTATACATATAATAATCATTGTCATTATTTTTTTTTAATTGATTTTGATTTTCATATTTTTGTTTTGTCATCTGGCTTTTGATTTGTTTCTTGCATTATTAGGATACAATTTGAAATTTTACTTTTAATAATAAATTTATGTTTTAACATATTAGTTTAGGATTTAGTGGTGTTGTACTGACAATGAGGTTTGTCAGTACAATTTTGAATTTTGTGTTCAATTCTTTTATCAAGTGAGTCCTCAATGATGGATGAATGACAACTGTCTTGAGCAAATACGTCTTTAGGATACTGAAAAGTAACCCAAATGTATTTTTGAATCCTAGGTGGTTAATGTAGAATTACAAGATAACATTTGTTAATTCTGGAGAAAAAATCTGCATAAAAGGTATATTTTATTGGAGACACGAGGATCTACGCTTGATTCTAGACAAGTGGACATAAAAATATTTTCAAAAAATCAGCTAAAAATAATGAGAAAATGCGTGACAGGTTTATACTAGATATTGGTGTGTCTGATAGCATGGGCCAATATATGTCATTTTTATATCGATTTATGTGATATAGATAGAATTTAGAAAAATAATTAAATTTTAATATAATTTTTAAATATTTTAAATTATTAATATTGTAAATTATAGTACTATTTTACATAATTTTAAAATAATATATGTTTCTCATCTTGTCTCAATTTATGTGGTAGCACTAAAATTTCAAAAAAAAAATTATATATTTTTTTATTTTTAATTTTTTAATTACTGTGATTTATATTACGTTTATGTCATTTTTAAATAATATATGTTATGCATTATCCCTATGTATGCGACACTGCTTCGGGTATTAATTGAACTTTTTATATTTCTTTTAAATATTTTAAGCTGTCAATTCTTGTGATTTTTAGCATTTTTTATTTAATTTTTATATGTAAATAAATTACTACTAGAACACCCCTCATGTGCTTCAGAATGCCCATAATCGTAATTTGTATATATCTCAAAATACATGCGTGATTTCAGAAATCCGACTTCATATTCTTTATCAGGGGACAAAATTGAGAGAGCAATGGGTATAACCCGGATTTTAGAAGACCCGTAGCGAAAAAAATTTGCTAATTTTCGATTTCCAATGTCTATCCATGCCCAAGCAGCGACATGCCTGAGGCGTGGGCTAATGTAGATTGAACTCCGCGTCTGGTCCATGTCGCGCCTGGAGCGTGAACTAGTGTAAAATTTTTCTTGGTTTCTTATCTCGTCCAAGACATTGGGGTAATAACGTCATGCTCATTTAAATGTGAAACCTTCCATACTTAGTCATTTTTCACCTCTACAACTCAAAAACCCTCTCTAAAACCTCTCCAAGACTTTATCAATCTCTCATTCAAATTCAAGGATTTCCAGCTCAATTTTGGAGCTCAAGAACCCATTACAAGCTTCACGTCTCCTTCAATTAAGGTATGTGGGTCGTCATCCATGGGTCCCTTCACCAATGGAGTCCAACCTTCTGTTTTAATGAAAATTGCATGATTGCAAGCTATATTACCTATGGATATCTCTTGTTATGAAATATGAAAATAAATTATGTTGTGGTTTTATCAAGTATTGATTGATTATGCATGAATATCTATTTCAACCTCATTCCACGAATTGATTTTGTCTATTGAGACTATCCATGATTTGAGCTATGAAACTATCAACAATTATGAGCTTTTGTGACGGATTTCAAGATACCCTATATGAGGTGTTTTAGTACAATATTGGTAGGTTGATTTACTGTTAGACCCCATAATTCTTTAAATTAAGGGTAACTATACAACTGGAAAATTTTGTTATGGACGTTGGGTAATTTAAACTTAAGCATATTTTCGGTGTTTGATTAGAGTAATAAGTGAATATGGTAGGCATAATTAAATTGGAGTCGGAAGTCCTCAATTGGATCAAAATAGAAAAGTTTGGGACCTAATTGATCAATAGGCA
>JAOTQR010000002.1:7117884-7131611 GCA_025774065.1 Solanum ossicruentum
TTTTTCTTTTTAATTTATAAAAAATCCTATAATTTAATTAATAAGTCTAAGTAGCAGAAGTCGGTTCTAGGGATGTTCTGCAACTTATTATTTGGTTTAATTGTCTTAGTAAATTTGTATTATCATAAAAATGTAGAAATGGAATCATTTTTCTTTTTAATTTATAAAAAATCCTATAATTTAATTAATAAGTCTAAGTAGCAGAAGTCGGTTCTAGGGATGTTTTTATCAATTTCTTTCCATTTGTGTTGATGAAAATTTCAATTCAATTCAATTCAATTTAAGTAGAAAATTCTCTTTCTTCCTCCGTTCATGCGTATTTCATACAGTCTAGATATGAAGTTGGGTAAAATTTCATGTGATTTGATAGTGATAAATAGGACTTAATTTCAGATAGCAAGTGGTTATACTGAGGGAAGCATTAGAATTTGGGATTCCGAGAAAGGGATATGTGAAACCACACTGAATGGGCATAAAGGTGCTGTGACGGCCCTTCGATATAATAAGCTTGGATCATTATTAGCATCAGGAAGCAAAGATAATGACGTTATTTTGTGGGACGTGGTGGGTGAGACTGGCCTATTCCGCCTTCGGGGACATCGTGATCAGGTTCTTACCAGTCATAACTTTCTGATGTCATCATGTATTACTTGTGAATTTCTAATTTTGGTTCCATTGCCATCTGTATTGCAGGTTACTGATCTTGTTTTTTTAGATTCTGGCAACAAACTGGTAACGGCTTCTAAGGACAAGTTTTTGAGGGTATGGGATCTTGATACTCAACACTGCATGCAGATAATAAGTGGCCATCATACTGAAATATGGTCCGTTGATATTGACCCCGAGGAAAGATATCTGGTCACTGGTTCTGCTGACCCTGAACTTCGTTTTTACACTATAAAGCATGAGTTGACTGATGGACCATTGATTGCTAATAAAAGCGAAACAGATGTAAATAAGGACTTGCCTACTGAAAACAAATGGGAAGTACTGAAGTCATTTGGTGAGATTCAGCGCCAAAGCAAGGATAGAGTTGCAACAGTGAGGTTTAACAAGTCTGGAAACCTGCTGGCTTGTCAAGTTGCAGGGAAGACAGTGGAAATATTCCGTGTGTTGGATGAGTCTGAATCTAAACGCAAAGCTAAAAGAAGAATCAATAGAAAGAAGGAGAAGAAAACTGCCAAAGAAGGCCTTGAGGCAACGGAAAAAGGAGAGACAGATATTGGAGCTGAAGGGGGCAGCAGCCCTGTTGTTACAGTCATGGATATCTTCAAGCTTCATCAGACCCTACGGGCTGGAAAGAAGATCTCCTCAATTTCTTTCTCCCCAGTTACTTCAAAGAATGCACTGGCTACCTTAGCTTTGTCTTTGAATAATAATGTATTGGAGTTTCATGCTGTAGAATGCAATTCAACTACTAAATTGAGTGCCATTGAGCTTCAGGGGCATCATACTGATGTCAGAAGTGTTACTCTCAGCTCAGATAACACTCTTTTGATGTCAACCAGTCACAGCGCAATTAAAATATGGAACCCTACTACTGGTTATTGCTTCCACACAATTGATTCAGGATATGGTCTCTGTGGACTCTTTGTTCCAGGTAACAAGTATGCGGTCATTGGTACAAAGGGTGGGACGCTGGAATTTATTGACGTTAGAAGTGGTACTTGTGTGGAAGTAGTGGAAGCCCATGGCAGTTCTGTTCAGTCGATTGCTTTAACTCCAGATGGGACAGGTTTTCTGACTGGCAGTGCTGATCGTGACATTAAATTCTGGGAATTTCAAATGGTGCAAAAGGCTGGTGAAGTGTGTAATCTGACTTTGCTATTTAAATTACTTTGCATCTCCATCTTTCTTGACAGTGTAGTGCTGTTATCTGCACTTCTCTTCCAAATGTTGGGATTTCATGTTGTTGGATGGTTTAGGAGAGGGATCCTTGGATTCCTATTGTTTACACTTAACCACATGTACGAATATAGTTGCTCAGCAGCTATAATGGTGCTCTTATACTTATTTAAAAAGAGGGCTATAATAGTGCTTTTAAACAAAAGAAATAGTAGCATAGAATAACCGATTCCCGAACTTAAGTAATTCTATGGAAGTAATCAGCATATCAGTTCTCACCTGAATAGGAATTTATCTAATATAAGATGCATCAAATCCTTGATATAAAATTGGATTGGATTCTTACGAACTTGCTTTTGGCTTTTTACATGTACTAGTTTCTGCTTGGATAAAAGAACCCCTTTGCGATCGGTCAATAATGATGTGCTGTTCTATCAATATACAGGGATCTAAGCATTTAACTGCATCTCCTGCAAGGAGCTTAAAAATGAATGATGATGTTCTAGTTGTTGCTGCAAGCCCTGATGGTAAATTTATTGCTGCTGCCTTGTTGGATAGCACAGTAAAGGTAACTGTCTGACTTATTTGAATTGTCTATGTTTTGATTTCTGAAGAACAACTTTAAAGTTAGACTTGTCATCTCTTGGGACTTGGGAGTATTCATTATGAAAGTATTTGTGAAATTATCTGGTCAAATCTCTTGGTACCTTTTTTTGGAGTTACTAATTACTCCATTCCTAGTGCTGATTTTTGCTATATATACAAGTTGTTACCTTTTCAAAAATTAAGAAGATGGTGGGTGGAAACATTATTTGGTACTTATGTTTTGAGGAACAAATGCTGCTTGTTGTATCAGTTTTTTAAGGCCTTCCGATTGCGTTGTACACCATCTATCTTTCCATTCAATTCTGATTTAATTTTGATCATTTGCTTACTTTGTTAGAATAGGAATAGTAATAAGAATAATATCTAAAATCTTACTTAGAATAGGATTAGGAATAGTAATAGTATATGGAATCCTACTTGGAAAAGGATTGTATTATAGTATCCTAGTTGGAAAAGGAGTCTAATATAGTATCTATAAATATGGTCTCAATGTAATAATGTAGAAAACATTCAATAATATTCTTCTCCAATATTTCTCACATGGTATCAGAGCTTCTACGGTCCTAGTAGAAAAACAAAGAGCTTCCGCTGTCGGCGGGCGGCTATGACCCATATATGCCGCTCGTTTTGCCAATGATTATGTTAGCCAAAAAAAAAAAAGATTAGGTCACTATGTGTCAATTTTCGGTGACTTTCTAGGGTTGTTTATGTCAACCCCACATCTATCAGTGTTTGTGTAGCACCGTGCCATCATTCCGATGACTATTTTTTTATATCTAATTTGTGTAGCACTGTGTCATCTTTTCTGTGACTACTTTTTCATGTTTATCATGTGTAGCGTTGTACCATCTTTCCGGTGACTACTTTCTTATATTCGATTTGTGTAGCACCGTGCATCTCTCCTGACTACTTCTCATATTCAATTTGTATAGTACCGTGAATTTTTCGAACTACTTTCTCATATCTGAGTTGCACGACACTATGTCGTTTTGGTGACTCAGATATGATTTACGTAGTTCCATTCGTCTTTTCGGTGACTTATCAAATCTACTTTGCGTAGGGTCGTGCCATCATTCCTACCCTATCCATACAATTTCTCTTTTGCGGTAGGGTCATGTCGTCAATATGATCCCACTTATATAATTTCTGTTTTCCGGTAGGGTCGTGCCATCATTACAATCCTATCCATATAATTTTCTTTCTCAGCAAGGTTGTGTCATCATTTCGACCCTATCCATGTAATTTTATTTCTCGAATTGTGACCATTTTCAGCCATCATATCTAATAATCCAGTGCGTGATTTTTTTTATCAATGGGACATTAAGAATGTCCTTTTTATGATGGTCTCAAGGAAGAAGTTTATATAGAGCAACCATCTGGTTTTGTTGCTCAGGGGGAGTCAGGTACACTTGTATGTCAATTGTGTAGGTTATAAAATGATCTAAAACAGTCTTCTCAACCTTGGTTTGGAAAGTTCAACACTGTACTTTAGGAATTTATCACTTTGTGTTTTATCGACATTATGTATCAAATTCAGTATTTCATAAAAAGATCAAGCACATTGAGATTGTCTAGCATTATGCATCAAATTCAGCATTTCATGAGAAGACTAAACATATTGAGATTGGTGGTCAATTTTGTGAACAGATATCTTACCAAGCTCTTCATCGGTCATCGTATTAATTACATTTGTAACAAACTAGGTACATATGGCTTGTATGCACCAGCTTGAGGGGGAGTGTTAGAATAAGAATAGGAATAAGAATAATATCTAAAAGCCTACTTAGAATAGGATTAGGTATAGTAATAGTATATGAAATCCTACTTGGAAAATGATTGAATTGTAGTATTCTAGTTGGAAAAGGAGTCTAATATAGTATCTATAAATAGGGTTTCAATGTAATAATGTAGACAACAATTCAATAATATTCTTCTCCAATATTTCTCGCATACTTATTGCTTCATATTTGCGTATGTTTATTTTTGATGCTTTACAAGCGACCTCTAAGCCAGTGTTATCAAAAGCACTGAAGCGCTCAAAGTGCAGTTTTAAGTAAGCGATTGCTCGTCACTTAAATCCCTTGAAGTGATGCGAAGACGAAGAAGTGGTGCACGCTTTTATTTAAAGCGAGAAAAAGCTTGCTTAAGAACTAACTAGTCTTTTTTTTTAAAATATCTTTAAAATACTTGTGTAAGTTTAAGTTCCCCAAATATTTTCCCTCCTCTTCTGCAACTGTTGCACTGTGAAGGAGTGAAGGTTAGTTCTTCCGCTCTTCTTTTCTTCTCTTCTTGTTTCTATGCAGTGTATTTTCGTGTAGCTAGTTTCTCTCTCTCTCTCTCTCTCTCTCTCTCTCTCTCTCTCTCTCTCTCTCTCTTCTCTTTTTCATTTTCTATTTGTGATGCTACTTAAGTAGCATTACTCTGTTTTTTTCTTTCAATTTCTTTTTGTAATGCTACCTAACAGCATTTACTTGGTATGCTTTACTCTTTAGGATTTTTATTTTCTTATTCAATGGCACAAAAAAGGGATCCAGCTTATTTGTTTCCCTAAGAATTGAAAGATTTTCTTGATATGTTACCTCTATTAAGTTCTTGATTATTTGCCTATGCATATTTAATATTTCTTTGTTTTATGCTAAATAGCACTTTATTTGAAAAAGCTTTGCTTCATGCTTCTCACTTCTTGCTTCTGTGAAGCGAGCCCTCATTGCTTTTTCCCACTTCTCTCTTGGCAACACTACACTAAGCTTATGGAATAGAAAAAACATTTTTCATTGTTACACTTAGTAATTTTCCATGTGACCTATAGGTTAGGGGTTCGAGCCATGGAAGCATCCTCTAATGCTTGCATTAGGGTAGGTTGTGTACATCACATCCCTTGGAGTCTGTCCCTTGGAGTTATGATACCCTGATATGGATCTAGTTATGGGATGCTTCAAGATGAAATCAGATATTTTCTTCTTACGATCTATTGTGTTGGTTTGTTAGGAGAGAACCTACAATCTCTTGAGTTGAAGTACTCAAGAACTGAAACAATTTTGTGCTTAGATTTCACGGATAAACATAGGTTTTAGATACAATACTGTTAAATAAGTCATATAATTACTCCTAGAAACTAGGACATGGTTTCCTAACTTAGTGGGACGTGAAATTGCAAATAACTACTACTGTAAACAGTTGGAGATCAAGAAGTGATACCATTTAGCCTTTCAATGATGAAGGATACATTTGATCTTTTATGTAGAGCTCATCATTTGTGTGATCTATGTTTGCTTGTGATGCTGAAAGCGGGAAACTCTTAAGTGTCGTTTGGTAGGGTGCATAAGAATAATGCTAAATAGAGTGTATTAGCAATGCTTGCATTATTTCTTATCCGTTATCTGGTTTGGTGTATTAAAAATGGCATATGCATTATATTATTTTTTTTCAAAAAATATTAATTTACAAATATAAACAACAACATACCTAGTGAAATCCCATAAGTGGGGTCTGGAGAAGATAAAATGTACGCAGACCTACCCTGTGCAAATATGGTGGAAAAGATGCAAAAAGGTTTTGAGGCTCAATTGAGTCTTTGACATGTTAATGCATGCATTAAATTCCCTTGCACTAACTAATACCATGGATTTCCATGTATTAGTAACACACTTGTCAAAGCAACAATAGTGTATAACTAATGCTTGGTTGAAGAAGTGTACCAAATAAGGTACTACTAATGCACAAAGCTAATCCTTGTATTTTTTCTGCTAATACACTCCACCAAACGATCCCTTACACATCGTAGTATGATCTGAAGTAATAAAAGACCAGAACCTCTCAAGCAAAATCAAACAATGGTTTTTCCGATTAAAGTGTTACGCTAGAAAGCTGAAGAGAAAAAGCTGAGGTTTTTAGCCCTTGGATTCCTTTATAAAAGTCAACCTGCCTCCTAATATATCTTGTTCCCAAACTTACACCCATTTGAACATCCTGGAAAAGATTTGAGACTCTGACGAGATCCAAAATCAGCAACCAAAGTTTTTGTCTTGTTTGATTTCTAGGTTGTTCTTATTACACTGTTTAAACTTTTAATCAGATTTTTTTTCTGTTGCATCATTGTTTTTTGTAGTCTACTGAAGGCTTTTATTCTTTATTTCATGCCAAGGCTCTTTTTTCTGTCTGATCTTATTTAGACCTAATACTTCTGATGTCGTTATGTTTTCAGGTCTTCTATATGGATTCACTCAAGTTCTTTCTATCACTCTATGGGCATAATTTGCCTGTATTGTGTATGGATATTTCTTCAGATGGGGATCTGCTTGTCAGCGGCTCTGCAGATAAAAATGTGAAGATTTGGGGTCTAGTTTTTGGGGATTGTCACAAGTCACTTTTTGCACATGCTGATAGGTACTTTGGTTACAGCATTAAGTAATCTAGTATTCAACTAGGTAATGTTTAGCCATTAACAAGTGCTGATTCTCTTTTTTCATGGCAGCGTTATGGGGGTTAAGTTTGTACGCAACACCCATTACTTTTTTACTGTGGGGAAAGATCGTCTGGTGAAGTACTGGGATGCTGACAAGTTTGAGTTGCTTTTAACCCTTGAAGGTCACCATGCGGAAGTTTGGTGTCTTGCTATAAGCAACCGTGGTGATTTTATTGTTACAGGATCTCATGATAGGTCAATACGCCGTTGGGATCGTACCGAAGAACCATTTTTTATTGAGGTATTCTGTTTTGATGTCTTAAATACTGCAATGATTATAGACGGTTAAGTAATTATAAGTTGCTACTTGGATTTGCAGGAAGAGAAAGAAAAGAGATTGGAAGAGATGTTTGAATCAGACATTGAAAATGCATTTGAGAATAAGTATGGACCAAAGGAAGAACTTCCAGAGGAGGGAGTCGTGGCATTAGCAGGGAAAAAGTCTCAAGAAACTCTTACTGCCACCGATGCTATCATTGAAGCACTGGACATGGCAAATGCAGAACTGAAGCGAATTGCTGAACATGAGGTTTCCTTTCTTCTTACCCTTGGAGGCATCTTCTTACTGTTCTTCCTTCATTGGAATAAGAATAGAAGAATGAAATTAAATTAGGGTGTAACTTATGAACAAGATTATTATAAAGAAAGTGACTGAATAGAGGTTGTCAAAGAGGCAGTTATCTAAATACATGTATCTTTTCGTTGCTTTCACTTCTTTGAACTGGGTAATTGGATGCGGAGGATAATAAGTTGCCAGTTAATTAATTTTCTTTTATAAAAAAGGAATTGTTGTAAAAAAAGTTCGACTTGGTAATTTCTTAAATGGCTAATACTATATTTAATGTAGGAGGACAAATCAAAGGGCAGAGTTTCAGAATTCAGGTCGAATATTCTCATGCTTGGGCTTTCTCCTTCTGATTATGTTCTTCGTGCATTGTCTAGTGTTCATACTAATGATCTGGAGCAAACTTTGATGGTAAGTGATTATTTTGAAGATCTTTTTAATTAGGAAAGTGAATTTCTTTTTTTCAATAATTACTTTCTGACCTGAAATGTTATTTAATTGTTTCAATTCAAATGTCATCTTCATGATTCCATACACTTGAGTCTTAAGCTTTGGTCATGCATATATATATATATACATTTTTTTTTGAGAAAGGTAATGTTGTAATCCTCAGCATTAAGGATATGTTGGAGACCTCAAAAAAATGGTTCAAACAAGAGAAAAAACAAAACAATAACAAAAAAAGCTAATAGATTACATAGAGCCTATAAAATCTAAAATTGGCCATGCATATTTTATTAAACTTAAGTCGGCAAATTGCTACCAGGGGACATTGTGCCTAACTGTGGTCCGCCAGTTAGGCTTTCTGATAATGGAGATCTTATTGGTCCATCCCATTTAACTTCTGATGGTGCGTAATTAAAGATAAACCGTCCTGTTGACGGTAGTGAAATTAATCTGAAACTACCCCAAAGGGAAATCTTAAGTTCAATCTCAGAGGGTTTTATGATTTTTGCATAATTGTGTTTTGAGCATATTTTCATATTTCTTTTTTCGTTTATAATTGTTTCTCTGTGTTCTGCATTATTGGTTTTTATTGCCTCTTTAACGCTTTTTGAAGAAGAGGATTCTTAGCATTACTTCAGCTAAACAAGTCTGCCTTAACTGTCAAATGACTTAAAAATAGATCAGACCCTTCTTTCCTGTGTAGATTAGACCATTAGATGATGGATATGAATGATAGTTGTTACTAGATATAATCAAAGTATAATCGAACTTCCTCCTTTTGAGTATGAACACTAATATGTTTCTGTTCCTGGAGCCTATCTGTGGTTGAAATGGAGTGGCTTGGATGCAGCAGGTTGTGTGGCATCTTTGGCACAAAACTGAGTTTACATGGTTGTGTGGTTTACTCAAAATTTATATTGTGCCTTGAATCGACCTGCTTGGAAGGCATCCAAAAATTACCTTATGTGGCATTCTTACATCATGTGTCACCCAGGGAAAAAAGTCTACCCCAATGTTTTCCTACCTCATATTATCTAATGTCTTGTAGAATGACATCATTGAAAAACACAGTTTAGTTTATTCTCTAATGCTTGAATGAGGGTTTTATATCTCACTCCAATAATGTGCTATCCTGCTCAACCAGAAAATCCATAATTCAACTTACCAAGCTTTACAAGTTAACATTTATTCTCTCTTTGAATTTGTCTTTTCAATTGGGTTTAAATGGTCTGTATCCTTTCAATTTTGATTTGTCTTATATATATGATTATGCTTAAATAATCCTTGCAGGCCTTACCCTTTTCTGATGCTTTGGAGCTCTTGTCGTACCTGGAGAGTTGGGCCTCTGCCAGAGATAAGGTTAATAGTTTCTTTCAAGGAGATGTAAATTTTGTTACATTTATTTATATCATAAAACACAAATATTGTGCTTGGGTTTTTGAAAACAAAGTAAAGGGCAAGCCCGGTTCATTAAAGCTCTCGCTATGCACCGAAGGGCCTAACCACAAAGGTCTGTTGTACGGAGCCTTACCTTGCACTAAATCTCTCACATTAAGGTCAATCTCAAAAAGAGTGGAGAATCTGTAGTTTCAGTAGCAATCAACCATTTTCTTTTTCTTTTTTTATTTTTTTCGTATAAAGTAAGGCAATCAGCAATGAACAAATTTTTGCAAGTCAACATCAACTAGGTAGTATCATGTCTCTGGACTTTTAATTTTACAAAGTATGCTTTGCTTGATTGAAGTTATTTATCTTGTGTTGTTTTACAAGCGATGCTTAATCTTGAATTTTACAGTAGTTATCCTTCGGTTATTGCAGGTGGAGCTTGTTTGTAGGGTAGGAGTAGTGCTAGTGCAACTTCATTATCACCAATTGATTTCAACTGTTTCTGCTAGACCCCTCATTACCCGTCTAAGTGACATTCTTCCTGCAAGAGCCAAAGTAAGTTGATGCGCACATTTGCTGCCACTTCTTGAGAGATTTTAGTAAAGTTGAAGATGATCCTTTTTGTTTCTTTCTGAAATTTGAAATTGTTCAACCATGTCCATGACTTTCACTACCTGCACACCTCACTCCATTCTATTATCGTTGTTTAAATTACGATTGTAAATGCAGAAATACCGACATAGGTGATTTTATTTTTGACATGATTTCTGACTATAACAGGAATGCAAAGATACTCTTGGTTTCAACCTTGCTGCAATGGATCATTCCAAGGTAGGTCTTTTGTGATATTGATTTTGTCAGCCTCTTTTCAAAGTCCAGAAGGATGTTAATAGAATATTTGTGTTGTCCTCAGCAATTACTGTCTTTTGTATCTCGAGATAAAACAACTAAATTATTGGAGATACGCTCACACCATGTGAAACGCACTGAAGCAAGGGCGGATACAAAACAAGAAAAGAAGAGAAAGAAGAAACAGAAGAAGTCGGATGGAGGACATGTTTGGTCATGACTTGTAGCCTCAACTACTCATGTACCTTTCTATGTGCCTTCACTTCTTAGGCGAGAGGTTGGGATAACAATTTTGTGTAAGTAAACATAGAGCAATAGTGCAGCGGAATAGTTGATCGATATAACCTTCAGCCGTTGTTGGCGATGTAGTCGGAATCGTGGTCGTTTGCTTTCCACCTCCTGGTAAGCCTTCTAAGGACTCAAACCTCACTCAAGATGGTGTGGAGTAAGAAAGAGATTTGTGCTTAGGGGCTTTTCTATGTGCCTTCACTTCTTAGGGGAGAGGTTGGGGCAACAATTTTGCTCATGCAACTTGAGCAAGTATGGTTAAAACCTCGATACAAAATTTGGATATGATTTTGTTATTGAGTTGTAAAGACTTCTGTTGCCCTAATTAGCAATTGCTTCATTACGAATCATATGAGTTTTAATTTCTTAAATGATAACAGCTTTGTACTGCTAACTCTTCCTAGCTGCTGCCTGAAAATAGAATATTCAACTGGTCAGGTTTGGAAGATAAATTTGGGCTTTAAGTACCAATATATATTAGTAATTGTATATGGCTTGCTGTCATATATTTTACGAATTTTTGTATTATCCCGCAATGGACGAGAACCTTTGAGGCAATGGGATAATGTTGTATTATGAATAGAAAAAGGCATAAGACTAGGGCAATTGAGGAAAAAAAATTATGGAGCCCAAACGACATCTTTTTTTGATGATAAGGCAGAAATAACTAGAAGTTGTTAAAATTACCTTTCGTAGCTATAAGTAATAAGAGAGAGGTGAGTGAGATCGAGAAAGGGAGGAGAGAGGCGAGCAAGAGAGGCAAAGAGTGAAGAGAAGCGAGTTGTATGTATATATTTGTTAAATAATTTTGTATGTGTAATTTATATACATATGTATTTGTATATTTGGCAATGAGATTGAGAGATAGTGGAGAAAGGTGAGCTAGATTTATAAAAGGAGGGAGGCGAGCAAGATTGATAGAAGGAGGGAGGCGAGCAAGATTGAAAAAAGTCTAAAAAATTCAATTAATTTGAGACAGAGGGAGTAGTATATATGACAAAAGATTGATTGAATAAATATTTGGAGTTTGATTGAACCTACAAAGCATATGCCTAACTATGCTCATACCATAAAATAAAGGGAAAACTGCAAAAAAATAGACGCAATATGAAATTATTTCATTAAAATGGATCAAATTCAAACTATTTACTCTTAATGGACGGATGTTCCAAACTGTTTATCTTTTACCCTATTTCTCCTTACGATGTTAGCATGATGTCAGCTGACTGTTATGAATGTTTGTGATACTTCGACGGTATATTAATACCATACCTGTATTACATAGGATGAACTTAATCCTTTATGATACTCTGATAATATATTGATACTTTATTCATATCATATATGATTATACTCTTTTTAAAAAAAGAAATAAATAAAAAATAATTAAAAAGAAAATTATTAAACTTTAATTTAGTAGAAAATTGTCACGACCCGACCCTTCAAGTCATGATGATGTGTGTTAGATCCCACCTACAGGTAAGTCATAAATTATAAAAATATAAATAGAGGAATTACACCAATATACAAATTTTAATGGTGAATTACATATAATAGATGAAGCTGTAGAAACTCTAATAAAACTTGGACAAGATAATATTCCTATTAGGTTACTAATAGAAAAAGAAGGATTTAATGATACATTAGAAATCATATTTGGATTAACGTCCCTTGAAAATGTTAGTCCATATAAATTAACATCTTATGGATTAAAGATTACTTATAATGGAAAATTAATATAATATATATATACATATAGGAATTAACTATTGATTACACAGAGAAAGTAACACTATAAATTATAATAAAAAGAAAGTTTTTGCGAAAATTATTTAATTTAACAATAATTATATAATTTTTGCTATATCATATTTGCGATAATGATATGATATGAATATTCATAACCAGCATTTCATATAAATATTTCTAAAGAGTTTAGCGCTTGTAGATACAATGAAGTTATTCATTATCAATAATATTTTTCGATACTAAATATTACTTCACAGAAAAAATTTATTATCACTAAATGACTCTGTTGTTGTATTGAAAGGAGTATTCAGCTAAAAGGATATATGGCTAAGGGTTGAAAACTAATTTTAAGTTTAAAAGAAAACAGAGCCAAATTGGATAAGAAGTTAAACTATAGGCTATTTGTCACGCCGTAAGTCTATGTTCTAGATGTGATCAACATTCAAAGAGGCTCCATCACGAGTTCACGACTAAACAGGAAAACTGGATCTTCAATAGTGCGCCTGTTAAAGATCTCTATCATTTATATCTATATCATAAAATGATGAAGGTCAAGACAACATTTGTACATGCATGTACGAGTATGTAAAATGATTTAAAAAAAAAAAAAAAAGGAACTCAAAATAGGATGCTCAATAAAAACTTAACTTAAAAATAACTCAAAATTAGAAGTAATGCATTGTAAATGAATTCTCTATTTTAATGCATTTGTGAATGTAATTTAATGTATGTAAATAATATACTTTAACTTGGAGAGTTTCACTAATTGACAACTATCACTTTTCGTGATGATACGATATCTTTCCTATATTGTCAAAGTAAGGGGACGAACTTAACTTATGCATTCATCTACTAGGCCTTTTCAGAGGCAAGTGAGGAGTCGCACTAATTGGTACAATGCAATCCTATGTTGACAACGTAGTTTATCAGATTCGAATTAGTATTACTCCTACCCAAATTGGTGCTTAGTACTAGTTTTAAAAAAGGGTAAATTATGCTCATATATGAATTTGCTTACTTCATCACTCTAAAACTCAGTTCAACATCAACTCTTGTAAAACTTGTCTCTTCTCTTTAATGGATGTAATCTCAGTTCAATAAAACACATTTACGACGTGCATTTTTTTTTAAACAAAAGGTTAAATCGCACTTATGAATTGTGTTTTATAGCCAAGTGATCTGCGACCCGGACTTGGTTAATTTTTGGTCCCTCGCCAAGATGACTTAGGGTGTAATACTAATTTATTTCAAAATATTTTGCAAGATTTTTTATAGGTCAATTTGAATTACATATTTAGATCAAACTCTTTTAGATTAGTTCACATTGAATAAATCAAAATAAATAAATAATCATTAATTAGTCAAAATTTAAGTAGATCATTGTTGACACCCAATTTTGTCCGGCCTCTTCATAAATTAGTGTCAAAATTAGTCATCGAGTTTTGTTTTGTTTTAAACGATTTTGAACTACAATTTTCAAAAAAAAAAAAAAAAAAATTAATTTTTAAATTCCGGGCGCGTGAGTGC
>JAOTQR010000002.1:7136944-7147126 GCA_025774065.1 Solanum ossicruentum
GATCTGCTATGGGTTCGTTTTGTAGGTCTCTTTTTTTTAAAAAAAAAAAAAACTCATGAGGTCTTTTTTTTTTTTTTTTTTTTTTTAAAAAAAAGATCTCATGAGGTCTTTTTTTTATGTCTTCTTGCACAACATTTTAATAGGGGAAAGAAACTAGGCATATATAAGAGAAGTATGTACTAGTGATTTATTTCTAAAAGCACTTTTGTTTAATTAAATGACAAAAAATGGTTTAAGGATAGTATGGAAAGATTAGAACTCAACAATAATTCTTGAATTTATATGAAATCACACACTTATTCAAGTAACAAAAATTATTACAAACAAATTAAAACATCAATTATTCAACTCATTCCAGATGATCTACACTTCAAAATACATAAAACTTTGAAGACAGACGAGGCGTAACTAGAACTTCCACTTGATTTACCTTAGGCAGGGTAATGCCTACGCCTTCTGTCATGTCAATTGGCGTATTCGATGATTTACTAAAATCAAAGCTTTGAAGCAAGCGAGCAAAAGTCAGATGTGTTACTAAGGTTGCAAAAGTTATCCCTGGACAAGATCGTCTACCAGAACCAAATGGAATGAATTCAAAATGTTGACCTCGAGCATCTACACTTACTTTGCTTGTCAAAAACCTTTCAGGTATAAATTTTTCGGATTCTGACCAAATGTTAGAATCACGATGTATTTTCCATGCATTGATATATAAACGAGTACCCTTTGGAATGTCATAACCAGCCACTTTACAATCTTGCATTGCTTCATGTGGTAATAATAAAGGAACAGGTGGATATAAGCGTGACGCTTCTTTAACAATAGCCTGAAGGTACACCAAATTTTTTATGTCACTTTCTTCAACCCATCGGGCTTTACCAACTTTCGTATCTATCTCTTGTTGAGCTTGTTTCATAGCATGTGAATTGTTCAGCAATAAGGACATTATCCATATTAAATGTACAGCTGTTGTGTCTGAGCCATCCAAAATCAAACTCTGCAAATTGGCACATTATTTAATTTGCTGTTGGTAGGAAATAAATGTTATTCCCCGCTTTTATAAAAATTAATCTAGATTGACTTGACATGAAATTTAAGAAAAAAATAAAAATGTCTTTTGAATTTCATAATTTTAAATTAAGATTATATTAAATATATCAAAATATCTTTTAATCTTGTGACCTTATACATCATATATGTTATGTGAAAAATTAAAACTAAAATGTTGATCATTCTTCCGTAAAGAAGAGAGTAATTACAAAGAAACCCAAGATGGAGTGAAAAATATTATAGTAATGCATAACCAGTTTTTGTATTTAAGAGTTGTTTTTCTAAAGAAGTGTAAGCATAATGTAAAGTCGTACAGTGCTTCAAACAGATCGTTTTAATTTTTGGATTATTTTCCCTAAATGTGTAATAAATGTTTTTTTTTCTTTACTTTTATTTGTCACATTTTGAATTATCGCACTCACTAAAAAATTATTAACATAATTATTTTATCACACTATTCCTATTAATTAATATTTACTAATAAATCTTGAAAAATAATTTGAATAATAAGTAATTAATGCTAAAAATAAACTATAAAAAATTCTTGATATATTAAAAATAACAAATAAAATAAAAAATCTATTTTTGAAGTAATAAAGAATTAAAAATAAACAGAAACAGAACGTATTCGCTAACCTGTTTATCTGATCTCGTTTACTTTTTTCACTTTTTTTTTCTAGAAAAAATCTTTCTAATTCGAGAACAATTTACCAAAACAATTAACCTTATCGTTAATAACAAAATTCTCGAAGTCGTAAAAATGTTCTAAAATATCCAAAAACGTAAGTCTGTCTTATCTAAAGGGTCGTTTGGTTGGAATAAAAGTTATCAAGCGATAAGTTATAATAGGATAAGTTATATTGAAATTAGTAATAATTGGGTAAGTTATGCTAATTATTATTTGTTATTGAATGTTTGGTTTGTTGCATAAATTTTAAGATTGCATTATTTATTTACAAAAATATCATTCACTTTATTAGTTCTTTTTATGTATTTTCTTTGCTATAAGCTTTGTCATTCAATATTTATTTTTAAAATAATTTTTTCATCTTATTCAGCTTAATTATTATTATGTGTGAATTTTTGTGATAATATTATATGCATTTACAATAAAAATTTTCGTCTTATTTAATTTAAAAATAGAACTTCAATTTTTAAGTTTATTAAAGTAAAAAAGGATTTGTAAAAGATTAAAATATAAAAACTATAAGAATTAATCAATAAGAATTATATTATATAATGTAGTTTTTCAATAGAAATATATGAAGAAGTATAAGGAAAAATTATAATGTTATTATATACTATATTGAAATAATGTAAATATACAAAGTGAGATATAAAAGGGGTTTAAAAGAGTTTTCTTGTCATTTATCCCTTTTATCCCTGAATTGGTATACCACCCAAAAGTACGAATAACTTCTCGCGGGATAAGTTATGCCGAATTTGCCAACCAAACAACAATTTAAGAACCATTATATTTTTATCACAGGATAATTTACCCTTGTCCTTCACATTAAAGGACCCCTAAGAGTTATCGGAGTATGTGATAGTTGTTAAAAGAGGATATATTTTATTTATTTAATTATATTTTTGATATTGCCTGTGCAATAGAATTTTTTTTATGAGTCAAATATGAGACCCTTTTTTTTTTAAATAATTGTAAGATTTGATTCCAAAATCTATATCTTTTTTCAATATCATATTAAATTATATGAGCATTTTATCTAAAATTTAAGTCATTAAAAAGAATAAATTTTTACTTATTTAATTATAATATTTTGAACAATAGTCATATAAATATTACTTCATCCATCTCAATTTAAGTGTCTTGCGTTTCTTTTTAATTTATTTCAAAAATTAAATAATATCTCTTTTTATATTCACTAAGTTTTTAGTTCTAATAACATTCTAAACTAATCAGAATACTTAATTTAAGATTTGTAAAATTCAGTATCCAATTAAACTTGTTTTTAAAATTCATATCCAATTAAATTAGAACACTTAAACTGAAATAGAAGAATCAAACGACTATATGACATAAAAATATTTAAGATCATTGTAAGTACCAAAAAAATTGTCATAAAATTGTAAGCAGGTTCACACCATGAGGGCACAAAAGTACACCATTTATTCACTTTTAATTATCCAATTTAAAGTTTATAAGCTTCTTAAAAATAAATATCCACCTTAATATTTTAACAAAATACTTGCATTAGTTGATATTTATTCTATATATTGTAAAATGATTTAGGATAAGTAATTAATTGGGGGGTGGTCAAACATGAAAATTTTGTATGTTTTTCTCTTGATATACAAAAGTGACAAATGAATAAAAAATATATATTATATATAATAAACATATAAAAATAAACAGAAGAATCAATTAGCGACATGAACTTACCAAGATAGTTGACTTGATGACAGTGGCCTGAGAATAACCATAGGATTTGAATTCATTAACATCTGTCACCCTAAGCATGGCATCTATGGCATCTTCATCTTCATTTCTTACATCCTTTTTCTTCATATGATCCTCCAACCAACCTTGAAGAATAGAATCCAAGTCCTTATAGATATTCTTCATCAATTTTATATGCCCTTGGAAATCAAAATATTTGAACAATAGAAATGGCACAACATCATACAAAACAATTTGTCCTACAACATACATGATTCCCTTAAAAGCCTTCCTAAAACGCTTTGCCTCCTCATCCTCCTCTATGTTGTCGTATCTTTTCCCACATATGGTCTTTACAATTATGTTTAAAGTCAACTGATAAAACCATTTACTTATATTCACTTCATTCTTATTTACCAACGTCAAAGAATACAAGTCTTTGATGCTATTTTCCAATTCAGCGACACGTATATGCCTCATCTTCTCTAGTTTAGCACTTGAGAGAACTTGTGTTAAGACTAGCTTGCGCACTTGATTGTAATAAGGACCAAAATTAGAATAAGTGAACCTCGCATATTTGTAACCAATGCTTTGCCCAGCTATTGATGTCGGTCGAGCCGCAAAATCTTTATCATGAGTAGTGAGACAATCTTTAGCTGCTTCCCAATTGTTGATTATCAAATAGGGATACATCGCAATTTTCAGTGTGAAAATAGGTCCATATTTATCAGCCAACGCTCCTAAAATCCGAGCTAATGGAACATTTTTATCGATTCCACTTAGCCGATGGAAATGGCCTATAATAGGCCATGCTCCGGGGACTTGAGGGGCTAAGTTTTTGGAAGTGAGTGTGTTCTTTCTCCATAAGATTATGGGAAAGAATACAAAGGCTAAAAGCCCTAAAAGAGCTTGTAAATAATAGGAAGACAAATGATAATCCATTAGTTCACAACCCAACTCAAAAGGGGGTGGATCTCACAAATGATTGTTATAAGATCATTGGTACGTGAAATGGAATAAACAAAGATCATTTTACGTTATGATCTCATCTTTGTCACATTATTTATATTGAAAATACAAAAGATTATTTAATTTATTTGATCATTTTTTTAAATTTATTTAGAAAAGATGATTTTATTTATTTCAGACCTTTTACTTTTAAATTTTTTAAGTGATATATTTAAAAAATTTAATACATTTCACCTTTAAAATTACTTGATTTAAAAATTTTATTTATTTTTTAAAATTTAATATCAAATCACTGTAAATCAAACAAATTAAAATAAAGAAGTATACGTTATTAAAGATAGAATAAAACAATGTCTACACAATATATATTATTATAATTGTAGACATTTTTGTCCGGATCACATCTGATTAATCTTGACAATATGAAGCATCCGCGTGGAATATTGGACTCCGTGATTGGAGGGTGATGTGGCAGCAGTAATCTTGAATAGCGTAAGGATTAACTTGCTGTCAATATATCATATATATATATATATGTCATGATCTAAATTCTAACCTATTGAAAAGTGCGGACACTCACTTTAATATTTAAATAGAAAAATTTTTAATTTATAAATAATTAAAATCATGCAAAAATTAAAGAATCATAAGATAATGCTGAAGAGATCATATAATTATCATGTATAAAGTTAAAGTTCAAATTTGAATCGAACACCCTCAAAAAATTTATTTATCATGCCCCGAGATAGTACTGTTGACACTCAGAAGCCATCGCTGACTCCTAAATAAATCACTTAATCTCATCACATGCTCAATTAGCGAGAATTTCACAAAACCAAGAAATATTTATATGAGCATAGGAATGTTACAATAATTAAACAAACACATACTTAAAATAATCAATACTATCTATCTATATACTATATTAAAAATGTAAAGAATCTTATAAATGTTGTTTGAACTTATTGCCCTTCATTAAAATAATATTCATTAAACAAAATCATCTTTTTACTATTTTTCTTAATTTATTATTTAATCTTTATTATTTTAGTTTCAAGATTCACTTTTGGATTAGAATTTCTTTATATTTACAATTCACTTTTGATTTAGGACTATTATATATAAATAATTAATAAAAATTTTGACTATCAAATATTTCGCTAATGAAATTAAAACATATAATATAACAAATTTAAAAAGAAAAAAATTCAATAAAATTATGCTCGAAACATTAAATAACTTCTTTTATATTTCGAAATAGTTTGTTACATGAAATTTTGGTCAATTAATTATTTAACTTCTAAATATTTAACTCTAAATTATTACTTTATGTATTCAAAAGCTATTGACATGTCTATATTATTAACAATCAAATTGATTTTCTCATCTTTATTGTATTAAAATAGATTAAACTATTATATCAAACTAATAATATATATTTAATTTTATTACATGAATATAGTATTTAATTTAATAACAAATACTATTTATATATAATTTTAAAATTGACCATGAAGGTTCTTAAAAATATTGTATGAACTTTTTGCACTTCATTAAAAGAGTCCTCTTTAAACAAAATCGTCTGTTCACCATTTTTAAAAATTATTATACTATTGTTTTTGCTGATACTAATTATTAAATATAATAAACATAACAAAATATTAAATGAAAAAGATTTTCTTATTATGGTTAAATTCCTACATAAAGAATCTTTTTCCAACTAAAATGGACTTAATCTAGAAAGAAAATAGTCAAAAACAAAACTTTTGTGACACCCGGTGAAAAGACCAAAATACCCCTAGAGTTGACCATGTGAGTAACGCATCTTCCCATGCTTCGTTTGCAAATTCGAGACCGAATTTGTGATCAGCGCGAAAAATTGAGTAGGAAAATAGTCTCGCCCCGAATTTTAAGTAACCGAGGTGAATTAAAACTTTTTGCTAATTCTTTCCGGATAGTGAGGTTTCTGCGCCCAAGGCGTGACACACCTGGGACGTGGACCACACTTAGGAAATTATTGTGATTTTCGACAGAAGCTGAAATTTGTGAAAAATTTAAAAATGTGCATGTGCACGACGCACACATGTATAATTTCTGCCGAAATTTTTTTGCTTTATTTAAGAAGGATAGTTTCGACTTTTTCCACACTCCATAAGCCTACACTAGTCGATTTTTACTCTAAATTAGACCCTAAGCGCACAAATACACTCGCATAATTTCAAAACCTCCCAGAAGACTCAAAGCTTAGGATCAAGAACGCTAGTTAGGGCTCAAGAATCCCTTCAACTTTTCAAGAATTCTTTCCCCAGGTATGTAAGGCCCTCCAAAAATTATTTTATGGATATTTTAGAAATTATATGTTAATTTCATCCAAGAATTTTCAACAACTAGTTGAGATTAAAGTTCATGTATTTCTGTGAAGTTCATTAAATTTTCGTTCATATGTATAGATTCTTGATAAGTATTATGATTCTTGTTTCTTTACCATTAATTTTAGGTATTGTTACCAAGATTTAGAACTCTGGATGAACTTCTGTAAAATTTTGCATGGGTTTCATGAATACTCATAAAGCTTAAAGTTTGAGTTAAGTTTAAGAATCATTTTTAGAACTGCTTTTGCATTTTAGCTCAGTAACCCAGTATGTTTTAAAATATTTGAGTTGATACTAGTTTCAGTCAAGCCAAAGAGTCCAAATGAGAAAGTTTCAAAAAAGTTAAGATGGGCTAAGTCCCCGAAAGACCAAAGATATTTTGAGAATTCATATCCTTTGAGTTATGAGCTATATAAAAGTTATTTTTAGGAGTGGTATTGAGCATCGATATGAGTGAGCGTAGAATTAATTACTTGAACTCATAAACTATGTAGCCAACATAGGATAGGATTGTACCAAGGTACATTCCTCATTAGCCACTAAGATGGCTCAATTTTGGGATGGATCCACTCCCCTAGTTCTTCGTACCCTACCCCAGTAAAGTACGAGATGACTCTGACAGTATGGGTATCACCACAAAGCTCATAGTGGTGGTTGTCGGTTAGAAAAACTTTCCAAGTTAAAGCAAGTTATGATTTTCATACAGAGTTTTTCTAGCATGTTTATTTTCAGCATACAGAGTATTTATCATATATGTTATTCTATTTTGAGATATGTTTATGTACTTTGAAATGTTGCATCACTCTGAGTTTCATTTTGGCCATCTTACATACCGTACATTCCGTATACTGACGTCCTTAGGACCTGTATTGTTTTATGATACAGGCGCAGGTGACAGAGTCCCTCAGCAGCTGCTTCGTTGAGGACCAGATATCTTCCAGTCATTGGTGAGGCCTCTTTTCAGTCAGAGTCTATTGAAGTATTTTATGTTTTTTTTAGTATTTATTTTAGTTCCGGCTACTTTAAGGCTTGTCCCGATAGTCCTTTTAGACAGTTCTAGTTAGAGGTTCCATAGAATATATGTCAAGTACTTCAGCTCTTATTTATTTCAGTTGTTGGCTGTGAATCTTTAGATTTCAGCTTATGCAGACAATTATTGATCTTAGCTTGTTACTTTTTTTGAAGTCTTTCCATGATTATTTAAGTCTTCTGCTGAGTAAGAAGCCAAGCCAAGTGGTTCACTTTGGACCAGAAATGGTTCTGAGTGTCAGTCACATCTAGGGTATAGGTTCAAGGCGTGACAAACTTGGTATCAAAGCATAGAGTTCAAGAGTCCCAGGGAGTCTATGGAACTGTGTCTAGTAGAGTCCCCATATTATGAGTATGAAACGTGCCACATCTATAATGGGAAGGCTACAAGGCATTAGGAAGTGTCACCATGAAATTGCTATTCTTTGTCTCGTGCTTTTGAGTTTACCTATGTTAAATCCCTCACAACTCATGCGTTTATGCTGTGTTTTTCAGATCATGCCTCCACGTAGAGCCGACGGACCAGTGAGGGGCAGAGGGCGCCCAGCCAGGAGAAATGCAACCCAGCCTGGCCCAGTTTCTGAGGGACCTAGAGGTCTAGCTGTGCCTGTTGAGTAGCCAAATGCTGAGCTCCACCAGGCCACCTAGACCTCGTCTCAGGCAGTCACTACTCAGGGAGGGCGTCAGGGAGATGGTAGGAATCACGGGTCGTATACCGCCAGAGTTCGTGAGTTCTTGAGGATAAACCCACCTGAATTCGCGGGGTCTAATGTGAAGAAGAATCCAGGTTATGCATATTGGTGATACTGTGCGGGTTGAGTTGGCTACCTACCAACTCAAAGGGGTAGCCAGACTCTGGTTTGATTAGTGGAGGGGAAGCAGGGTAGATGGGGCACCAGCTGTTAATTGGGAAATGTTTGAGGAGGTCTTTCTAGGACAATACTTTCCTAGAGAAATGAGGCAGGCGAAGGTGAGAGAATTCCTAAATCTAAAACAGGAGAATATGAGTGTGCGGGAGTATAGCCTCATGTTTATCCAGCTGTCCCGTTATGCTCCAGCTATGGTGACGGACATGCGTATGAGGATGGACTTGTTTGTGTCAGGACTCTCTCGGATGACTAAGTGAGAGAACAGAAATACTATGCTAATTGGGGACATGCACATAACCCGCTTGATGACATATGTGCAGTAGGTAGAGGAGGAGAAAATGCAGGATAGGGAGGAGTTCCGTAGTAAGAGGCTAAGACATCAGGCTAGGAGACAGGTAAGAGGGCAGCTGGAGGTGGAAATCACTTATCCTTCCAACTGAAGATATCGGGACCAACACCTTCATCTACTAGTGTACATGCACCGAAGGTCAGGAATGAGCAGGGATCACAGAACTGCGGGTTCTTGGCCAGCTAGTCACAGGGTAGCATTACTCAACGATCGAACTGTTATCCTACTTGTGGGAAGTGTGATAGGTCTTATCCCGGAGAATCCTTATGGCACAAATGGTTGTTTTAAATGTGTTCAGGTGAGGCACTTCTTGAACAATTGTTCCATAGGAAAGCAGAATGTGAGAGATAATAGATCACATTCTGTTTCTTCAGAACCGCAGGGTAAGCCACCTCACAGGGGCACTACAACAGGAGCAAGCAGGGGCACAAACTGCTTTATGCCATGACCACTAGACAAGAGCATGAGAACCCACAAAATGTGGTTACGAGTATGCTCAAAATCTTTACTTATGATGTCTATGCATTATTAGACCCAGGTGCCACATTGTCCTTTGTGACCCCCTATGTAGCTATGAAGTTTGGAGTTAGTCCAGAATGCTTTCTTGAGCTTTTCAGTGTTTCCACTCCTACCGGAGAGTCTATTCTAGCCTAAAGAATTTATAGGGGTTATTCAGTCTTAGTTTATCATAAGACTATTTTAGTTGATTTGGTAGAGCTAGACATGGTAGAGTTCGATGTCATCCTAGTGAAACAACCCCAAAAACTGCCAGCAAATGTGCCTCAGAATGCCCGAAATTTAAAATTCAATATATCTCAAAATCCATTTGCTTTTTTGAAAATTCTACTTCATATTCTTGTTTAGGGGGGCCAAATTAGGTGAATAAGGATTTAACACCGATTTAAGAGGAAAAGATTAGCAATTACAAAATTCCAAGAACGCAATTTCCAATGGGTTTTCGCGTTGCCTTCGCGACGTGCCCATGTACATTTTGGGGACTAGTTTTTGTTTAGCTTGGTTCAAGACTTCTAAGTCTTGGGCCTAAGTGTTTCCAAACGTGTTTTTACCCATACTTAGCCAAATTTCACCCTCATATCATCCTAAACATTTCCCAATACTCACTTAAACACTTAGTCATATTTTCAC
>JAOTQR010000002.1:7184648-7209061 GCA_025774065.1 Solanum ossicruentum
ATTTTGCTTTATTCCATCATACCCCAAAGCCAAAAAATAGTGAATCTTTGGCTCCATCCGAGATTGATGGAAAGACTTTCAGGATAGAGTACTAAGAGAAAATTGGCATGTCCCACTCGTAGTCATAACACTTGCTCTCAATATTTCAAGCATAGTTGTACGATGTGTTACTTGGGCCATCGCAAACTTTTGCCTCCTGATCATCCATTGCTAAAAGATAAGAAGTCATTTAATGGTAAGGAGGAGCATAGACATGCACTTACTCCTTTGTCAGGTACAGAAGTGCTTGAAAAGTTGCATGAATTCAACAATATATTTAGTAAGGGAAAAAGAAGGAGTCGAAATAACAAGGGCCCATGGATAAACAAATCCATTTTTTGGAATTGCCATATTGGGAACATAACAAATTAAGGCACAATCTTGATGTGCATCACATAAGCCAGACTACATACCTGTCTCAAGGCATTAACCCACATCCAGTCTTTACTAGACCTTTTCGTAGTTCATCAGTGCCAGCACTCAACTACTACAGTGGTCACAGCTAATACAGTCAAAAGTAATGGTAGTTAGCTCATATGCTAAGTACTACGACTATCTAGGAAAATAGGTATTAACAAATCATAACAACAACGTTAAAATGCATAGCAAAAAATATAACTAACAATCACTCTCACGACATATATACATACCTTACTCAGAACTTCCAACCACAAACAGGCTCCCCATATACATGTATTTCAGCTCAGTCTAGGTAAGAAAAGTCTAGCCTACCAGGAAGGCGGTTTCCCGCACTCCTGGTCAGTGCACATGAGTTTTTCCTCCGTGATGACCTCCAAATATTGCTCAATTATCAAAATATGAGTCACAATGTAATTACGGCTGTTTTGACTATAATATTTCAAGAAATAAGGATAGGTGAGTCGATTGTGATTAAAACAGAGAAAGTGTGGCCTACTCGCTAAATGCCAAATGAACCCCCATAAATCGATCTCTATGTCACTGCAAGCCTATTGCAAAAAGTCGAGCTCAAAACAAGGCCTAGAACAATCAGAAACAACGCAAAAACCATGCGATATTTTTTTTATCAAATTATATATACTTTACGATAGCATTTTCCCAGATTATGTAAGAATATAGTCAAACTAACCGAATTTGAGTATACCACAACATAGGTCTTGAAAAGTAGTACAGTCTAAATTGAAAGTTTACTTAATTCCAATAAGAAATGGCTGAGATATCTTAACACAAAGTTTTCAAAAAAAAAAAAAAAAAAACATAACCTGACAGAAACGCCCCAAAAATGCCCCAAAAATGTGCTTAAAAAATATCCATAATCGTAATTTCCATATATCTCAAAATTTGTATGTGATATCCAAAATTCAACTTCATATTCTCGATCAGGGGGCAAAATTGAGTGAGAAATGGGTATAACCTGGATTTTAGAGGACTCATAGCAAAAATAATTTTCATAAAAACTTTTTATCCAGTGTGCATCCGCGATCAGGCCGCGATGCTGACTGGTCGCAGAGCAATACAAACTTTTCCTTTGCGTTGGGTCTACATCACAGACCAGATGTGGACTAGTGTTGATTTTTCCTTAATTTTCTGTTATGGCCTAAGGACCATGGAGTCATAGCCTCATGCCCACTTATGCATAAAAATACCTACACTTAGTCATTTTTCAACTCTATATCACTTAAAACCCTTTCCAAGACTTAACCAAATATCTCATTCAAATTTCAAGGATTTCAAGCCTGACTTTGGAACTCAAAGATTCTCTTCAAGCCCGAAGTTCTCTTCAAGCTCAACTCAAGAAACCTAAGTTTGAGGTGTGTGGGTTTCATCCATTGGGTTCTTTCACCCATAGAGCCCAATCTTCCTCTTTTTGAAAATTACATATTTTCTAGTTGTATCATCTATGGGCATCTCTTATTATGGATTTTGATTATAAATTATGTTGGGGTTTTATAAAATGTTGATTGATTATGCATATCAATCTACTTCAAGCCTATACTATAAACTGATTTGTCTATTGACACTATGCATGTTTTGAGCTATGAAACTATTATTTATTATGAGATTTGATGATTTCATGGTATCTTAGATGGGGATTTTACTATGTTTTGGTGGGTTGATTTATATTCAGTTTTCCATATTACTTCACTTTTATATTACATGATTTTGAACTAGCATTATGAATCCATCAAGTATTTGATAAAATGTCTTGACAAGGATTCTCAAGTTATTAATGGTGATTATATGGTTTATAAGTCAAGTGACTTTATGATGGTGAAGAGATTGAATGTATGCATTAAATTCATGAAAAGTATCTGTAGTGCTGCAAGTTGGTCACACCTTGTTGGGGGGTGACATGCCCAATCACCTTGTTGAGGGGGAGACATACATCGACCACCTTATTGGGGGGTGATATGCACATACCGCTATGTTGAGGGGTGGATACATCGACCACCTTGTTTGGGGGTGACATGCTTATACCATCATGTTGAGGGGTGGATACTTCGACCACTTTATTGGGGGGTGACATGTCCATACCTCCATGTTGAGGGGTGGATACCTCGACTACCTTATTGGGGGTTGACATGCCCATACCACCATGTTGAAGGGTGGATACCTCTATCACCACACCAAGGGGGTAACGTGCCTTGATTTTCAAGTAATAGCTTGCTTGGTCTATGTTGGTTATGGTCTCTTCCTACACATATATTATATGTTTTGCAAACTATATGATTTACAAGCATGTTTTACTTCAAGCATTGATTATGCACGCCATATTGATATTATACTTACCCATTGCCTATGATTGTGCATTTTGACTATATTGGTTTATGTCTTGTCGCATTGCATTCTACATACTTATTACAGTCAAATGTACTAACGCATACTCTATGCCTATATGATGTTACCATGTAGGAACCGGAGTACCTCTCTGTCATCCTCCACGTCGCTAGTTTTGATATTTTAGAAGATAAGCTTTGGTGAGTCCTCAAGTCTGAGGAAACTAGCTATGCTTCTCTTACTATTTAATATCTGTTTACGTTGAATGCTTGTTACATGAGGGTGAGCCCGGACCCCGCCCAAACTATGTTAGAGGTGTTGTTGGAACAATTGATGTACTTATGCTAAGAGCTTGATTCTTGAGTATTTTATAATTATTAGATTTTCCTTAGTCCTGTTTTCCTTATTTATGTCTCTTGTGTTGTTTATTTTTGCTTTTATGACCAAGGACATGTGATTGATAAACTAAGAGGCTTGTTTGGGATCCCTTCAGGTTCCTATTCGCCGTGTTATGTCTAGGTCCTATGCTTGGGTCGTGACACTAACAGCAGCTAAAATTGGATTTTCATACTAAATGGAGCTCTATCAATTAATACTGACATTACTACGGTGTGTGCCTTGCATCAATAATAGGATAGACCCAAATTTTACCAAAATTGGACTCAAAATTGATAAGAAATCACATTTTAAAATTTCAAAATCGCAATATGTAACAACAGCAAAATGGCCCATTTTTATCTCAAATAGCATGCCAAAAGCAATTTTTGAAGCTTCACGATGTTCCTCTCGGAACAATACACAAGTTAGGCTTTTGAATCACCAAAATCGACTCTAAACCGAAAAAGAAATCAAGCTCGAAAGTAGTACTACGATCTGGTTTGCACGTTTTAGCTTCTGGAGTTTTTCCCAAGATTTTCTCGTTTTATATATTTTTTTAATTTTTAATTACCTCCACGTGGAAGCTTCTCATTTAGCCATATCATCTACCTCCTTTGAGTTTCAACAACAACTCAAACTTAGTTTCAATACTTCGACCTCATTCGGAGTCGAAAAAACTACAAACCATACATGAAATATAATCAGAAATAACATTCCGGACTCAGTTGTGTAGTCGAAGTTCCCATTGGAGGTTATTTTATTCCAATGTGCATAATATTTCCCAATATTAGAATCTATCGAAGCAGCCAAAACACACCCCAAAGCCTCAGGAACCAAACGAAAGGTCCTCCTAGACCAAACTCGACATTCTAAATCCAACGATGTGGTTAGAATTATAATTTGGGACATGTTTCCAAACGATGTTGATTAAAGTCAACTACTAACCCACTCGGACGTCTAAAATTGTAAAACTCGATATAATTGTACCAAACATGCCCCTAGCCTGATTTGGATATTCCAGAGTTGATAGAACCGTAGAATGTCGCTCTAATGCTTTTTAGAAGGACTTTCCCTAAAAATTTATTTTACAATTATATTATCTCGTTTAACTCGAAAAGTTGTATAGTTGTCAAACGATTCACCCAACGACCAGACAATCAATGTCAATAAGTCACCAATAACCCACAACCCCTATGCAAATGCTCAAGCTGATAAAATATCCGTGGAACCACAAAAATGACCTGGAGGATCATTACCACCCTTTACAGTCAAAGGAAATAAAACAAATATTTAAGGAAAATAAAATGTTTAAAAAAGAAAATTTTCAATTGTTTCAACACATAACGATTCAGTGATTAAATGGGCACGTTTTGCGAAATTCATGAATATGGACCATTAAAGTAGGACAACTGAACTTCTCATTTTATTCCCTTATTATGTAATTCAAATATTACTATTTTTGTTCACAGGAAATGAGAATTAGTATTGTTACTTGGAAACCTCCTTCTAATGGATTATTGAAATTCAATAGTGATGGGAGTGCTTTAAGCAACCCAGGAAGAATTGGTGGTGGAGGAGTTCGTAGGGATCAGCATGGATTCATGGTGTATGCTTCTCTATTCCCTTAGGTTTTTGCACCAATAATCAGGCTGAGATTCAAGCTGCAGCTGATGGCATTCAATGGTGCATTAATCATGGGTATAAACACATATTACTAGAAGTTGACTCATAGCTTCTTGTGAACTGGATTGGCTCCAATAACCATGTGCCTTGGAATTTATATTATTTCATCTCAAATCTTAAGGATCAGATTTCACAACTGATGAGCTTTCCGTGTTCCCACACTCATAGAGAAGTTAACAGTGTTGCTAATCTTCTCTCCAAATGGAGTCATGGGTTGGATGTTTCTCAGAATTTTTATACACATCAACAGCTTCCCACACGGATTAAGGGTGAATATTTCATGGACAAAAATGGGCTTGAGCAATTTTCGAAGAAGGAAATTGAAGAGAGTTCATCAACTCCTTGATGATCTGGATTTGTTCTATCTTTATGGTTGATTTCCTTATTTTGTTGTATCTCATCAATTTACCTAGTCTTCAATGAGTCTAGTTACTTGTTTAGCTCTTTTTTTAATTTCAAATGTAAAGAGAGAGTCTCCCTCGTTTAATGCTTTCCTAGAAAAGTTGTATTGGGAGGAGTCCTCTCATAATTATCTTTCCTGATTTGCTTCTTCTAGTTATGGAGATAGATTGGTCGTCCTTAGTAGGATGACTAATCCATGAACCATCTTTAAGACGGATGTAAGGTTTATGTCCCCTTCTTTATATCTTTTGTTTTTGGTTATATAATAAAGCTTGGGAGTGTGCAGCTCAACCCCGAACCGTCCAAAGGGGTGGGGACCCTTTGGCATAGGTCTGTTCTCCATAAAAAAATATTACTATTTAACTTATGTTTTGATTAATTATTTTATTAGATTTTAATTTAGTGTAGAGGCAAAATGGTAATCCAACTTTGAAGGTTGGAGCTCCCCACGTTTAGTTATACTTGTTTTCGAACACATGTGTTGCATGTGTATATCATGTTAATTAGTATAAGTACTTGTAAAATATAGACATGCAATGTGTTTTATTGAATTTAAAGAGAAAAAGAATTATCATTATTATCATTGTAAGACAAATCATATGAAAATATTTTTATCAAATGAATTGCAAAAGTAATACTCTTAAGGACTTCAATTATGTGATTCTTATATTATACCAAGTATTAAACTTGATAACGTTCCTTTTAAAAAAAATTTGATACAATACATAATTTAAATATTGACACTATGATTGCCGAATATTTAATGTCTTATAGTTTCTGCCTTTTTCCTAAAAAATAGTAGTCTCGACTTTTTTTACAAATGCTTACAAATCAAGAAGTTGTTATCGAATGAGAGTAGTATTTTTTAAAAGTTGTAGAGAAATTCAATAAGCACATGCCTTCTTTAGGATGGTTAGTAGATCATTATCAATATCATAGTGTGCACCTACAAAAAAAAAAAGTAATTATTTATTATGAAATAATCATTATTTAAATATTGAATAGATATATACAAATCATAATTACATGTATATGGACGTTTGTCTTTCTATCCAATTCAAAATTATTAATTCTATCATCTGTAAATTTTAACGGAAGAAATATTTATAAAATTATATGCATATAATTAAATTATGAAATATAACACAATCATTTGTGAGATTATAATAGTTTATTGTCATATACAATCATAATTACATGTATATATACCTATGTCTTTCTATCCAATTCAAAATTATTAATTCTATCATCTGTAAATTTTAACGGAAGAAATATTTATAAAATTATATGCATATAATTAAATTATGAAATATAACACAATTATTTGTGAGATTATAATAATTTATTGTCATGCTTCATGAATAATACATCTCTATTACACGAGGAAAGATAATAAATATGTGAATTTGATAGAAGGAAAAAAGAAAACAATATAATTGTTACTAATTCACTAGTGAACCAAAAATAAAATACTCAAAATTAGGTGCATATAAAAGAAAAGATAACCTTGTATTTTTGTGTGAATATATATATATATGCGCACACACTTATGGACCAACCTAAAAAATAAATGAATTGCATATATTAAAATTTGATGTTATTAAACAAAATTCGATGAAATAGTAGTATTTTCAATTGCTAAATAAGCAAGAGATTGAATTACCCACTTTGCATAAGTTCAACTTCCACCATTCATGAAACATCAAATCAACAAATTAAGATTTTATAAAATAAAAGTATTTTTAAGAAAATAAAAAAGAGAAAAATGAAAGTATTAGTCCTCTATACCTGAGTTCAGCTTCTAGAAAAATGAAATAAAGTAAGCCCCTTTTCTTCTTTCTATTCTTGTGTCCCTTCTATCTCTTTCCTCTTTTTTGTTATTATATTTTCTTATCACCATTCACTGTCAGTCATTTTTCATACTTTAAATATATTTTTTTTATTCTCAAAATTATTAAATTATTTTAACAAAACAAATTCCAACAAAATATACCTTGCTCTTTTAAAAGTTTTCATGTGTCGTACAAATTTTTTGCGACTCAAAAATGGAGAAATTCCCAAAGAACTGAAAAAGTTTCTAACAAATCTGACATTACACTATTGATTAATGAGCTAGGAATCATGTCTTTTGGTTTTATTAATTTAAATTTTAGATTTTATTAAGGAAAAACGTGTTTTTAAATGGCATTGTTGTAGTAACTTAACTTTGTAGTGGTATTTTGGTATTTTAACTTTTTTTGTTCCTACTTTTAGTAACATATGATATGATATGATGATATATGATATGATCCATTCATTACTAGTATTGATTTATTTATATTAGCTTTGAAAAGGCTGAATGCATAATTGTTACAATCTGAGTCTAATCCAAGTCGAAACACGGTACCTAGCACCATAAGTGATCCCAAACTACCTTTAGCACATATATCTAGCATACTATATGAAAATGGTGCGGAAGCTCTAACATATGCTTAACAACAGATTGAACAACAAAAGTTTAAAGATCCATGAGATTACAATTGTAGTGTATGAATAAAGACTCTACTAAATAGAATGAAGAAATAAGTCTATCTGAACATGTGCACCAACTACCATCAAAGTCAAATGACCAACAATAAAAGAAATATCTAATACTGAATCCATAAATTCTCCAAAACAAGAAGGACTCACCAAGAAGCTGTCTGGAAAAGTCGTGGCCTCACTAGCTAGGGTTTGGGAATGGGAGAAAAGTATGTGTCAGTAAATGTACTGAGTAAGTAAGTGATATGCTAACATTGTAAATAGTGAGGCATAAATAAAGACAAATGGGGCAAGTTTTCCAACACCATATGCATAATGAAGGAATTGAATAGTAGGCCGTTGAAGTTAATGCATAAATGCTAATTAGAATTTCCTTTCAAAGGCATGTATAAGATTGAGTCATATTCAAAAATCTTACATAAAAATATTTAAAATAGCATACTTAAAATGACACTAGTAAGTGAAGAACATATCATATAAGAAATGAAGTTTCTTATAATTGATATACGTCATGTGAGCTCATAATGTCCAATTTATTATCCTAGTTAGAAAGGTTGCCTACCGTGCCAGATTATAGGACCTATCATCTATGTCGATCCACTATTTGTGACTCTCAAGACCATATGGAGTTGTTAAATAAAGGGTATACTCAAACCTACAATGACATACAGTTATGAGATGTGAGTTTTCTAAATTTTTGTTTTTTCGATACTAAATAATTCTTTGAAAATCACCTACATACATACATGTTAATGTTCCTGAGTATAAAAAATGTTCGAATATAGGGATGAGACGAAGCTCAAATCCATATCTAACATAATCTCTATTAAGGTTAAAACTTATGACACACAATTAATCAAACTTAATAATCATAAAGTTCTAAATAACTGGAGAAGTCATACAAAATTCGTACATAGGGTTTTAAAGACTAAAATAAGTTAAAGAGATCGAAAATTGAGAGGAAGGTCAAAGTTTGTATAAAGCCCTAACTTTACTTTCAATAGTTCTTTTATAAAATCATTGAAAACAAGATACTTTAGGTATGAGAGTGAAATGATACTCTCATTGAAACCTTACGTACCTAAGAAAATGATGCTTGGAAGAGGGACTTACTTGAAAGCCTTAAAACTCTAGCTTTTACTTGTTTATGGTTTGACTTTTTGATTTTGGAGAGTTGAAAGTGCAGAAGAGAGAGATAAAACTGAGCACTTAATGAAATATATTCTCCTAATAGATGACAAAATATAATGTCTTAGGCTTAGGAAGAATTAGAAAAGATAAAAAGAAAAACTAATTAAAAAGCTGGAAGAATTAGAAAAGATTAAAAAAACTAATTAAAAAGCTGTCCAAAACCTTCCATGAGGATCATAATTTTATACTTCAAACTCTTATTGATAAAAACTTGTGTTTCTGGAATAAAAACTCATAGGCCTTTAATTTGATAGGTCATAGGACACCTAACTTTTATATGTTGAAAGTTATAATCATTTAAAATTGATCATTATATAAACTAATGAGAAAAAGTTTGCTATGACCCATACTATTGGTAAAGTTAGCTATTACGAATCATCTTCCTGCCTTAAGATAAGATATGAAGTGACCCTTAGGTAAGATAGAACTATCCTTCCACTTTGAGATGGGATAATTGGGAAATTGAAAATTTATGACTCCGATTCTGCAGACTAAGGTATAGCATGAATGTAACCACTCTATGCCTAGAATAAAAATGAAGCCTACCATATCTAACTTTATTAGGTTGGTGATGCTATCTTTATGACTCACTGAGATAGTACAACTTCTATATATTTGTTCAGCCAAACATGACTCTCCGATGGGAGTCGAAACTAAAGGTTATAAGAGTTGCTTAGGGATGAAACCAAACTTTATAGCAATATATAGAGTCATAAAAGACAAGGTAGCACCACGGTCTACCAAAATATAAACATTAGTGGAGAAAGCTATTAACATACCCCTAACAATATAAGGAGAGGTTGTGTGAACCTGAAGAGTAGACAACACATAAAAGCAATTGATTACCATTTGCATTAGAGGTAAGGCCTTTCTGAAAGTTTTGACTTGTTGGACCTAAAAATGTAGTAGTCTAAGTTTTGTTACTTCCATTGACCTACCTTGCAAGGGGAAATCCTTAAGTTTGTGACCTACCTGGTCAGATCTGTAACATCTATCCTTACCATAGAGACATTCATCGAGGTGATTCTTGCCATAAATTTTGCAACCAAGATAAGGTGTGTACCCCTTGGCAATGCTCCCCTAAGACTGAGAGACATGTTCCTTTCCTTTGTGAACATTCCTAGATCTGGGTGCGGGTGCATGAGCTGAAGATAGAGCTAGTCTAGATGATCTATGCGAATAAGATGATCGATTCTTATATCTAATCCTCTATTGGGTAGACGTACAGTTTGATGTCTTAGCTCTTTTATTTTGGAACTCCTCCTTATCCTTCCCAACCTGATGTACATGGATCATTAGCCTAGTTATATCCATATCTCCAATCTACATAGCAACCTTACCTTTCTTGCTCGATAGGCGGGAGAGTGCTGACACAAACAAGATCATTCTTCTCCTTATATTAGCTACTATTTTTTGAGCATAGCAAGACAATCGTGTGAACTTAAGGTTCTACTCCTGCAAACTCGTAGAATATTGCTTCAGTTAGAGAAACTCTCTTAGCTTTGCCTCCCTTAACTCACAAGATTAGAAACACCCCATGAAAGCATTTTCAAAAACACAACCCAACTCCAGGCGGTGCATCTTCTTTCCTACACTTATTCCACTAGTCGTACCATATTCTTGCAATGCCTTTAAGTTGGTACCAAGTCAGATCAATGCACTGTCATGGCTCGGACCTAGGGTCTAGGAGTGACATAGTGAATGGGAACCTGAGAGTCCCCAACCAAGCTCAAAGTATACATATTCACATCATCGATTCACGAGCATACATGAAATAGTAAACACATAGTTCTAAGGGATGGGAGAGTAGGACTTACGCTATAGGGATGTCATAGGAATAGGGGATTAAAATGGATTCATATAGCATATAGTATATAAGAATTAAGGGGAGGATAAGTATGACTCACTCTATGGAGGCAATTCGGGATTTAGGATCTTTCACATTTCCACATCAAGGCATACATACTTATTATAATTCTCATAATCAATCCATAATAGTCATATTCAATAGATAACCATAACTATAAGCTCCAAATACAACACATAACATATAGATCTGACAAGAGTCTACAAGATGTCCAACAATGCCTCTAGACATAAAATAGAACGGGGGCCAAGACATGTCCTAGGCTCACTCTCAAAGTAAAACGAAAACAGGAACAACATAAATAGATAGATGGTGGCTTGTCCTTGGAAGATAGGACTCGCCATAACAAATGTATCAAATTCGATCTAGCCATCGAATGGTGGATGAAAGTAGTCTCCGATCCCTACATGGTTAGATCATGTAGGCAAAAATATGCATCAGTACTTTTGAATGTATTAAGTATGCAGGATACAATCCATATGACTTACCAAACCTGCATTCAATGTTAGATGACAAGGAACATAGTATATAAAGAAGTATATATCTAAAGAAGAGTAGTATAACAATATGCCATGAAATCAATAATGCATGAAGTGCAATAATGCTCATATATAGTGGGGATGTTACTTTCCAAGGATAGACCTTACTCCTCCTTACGGGAACACCACCCATTTCTGAGAAGGAACCTCACCTTACGGGAACAACACCCATTTCGGAAAGCATTTCCATAACATTCGCTCATCTTATGGGAACAACAGTCATTTCAAAGAGTACCCTACCTTATGGGAACAACACATTTCAGGAGTACCTTGCCTTATGTGAGCAACACTCATATCGGAAAGAATTTCCATAACATTCACTCACCTTACGGGAACAACACCCACTTCGAGAGTACCTACCTTACGGGATCAACACCCATTTTGGAAAGGGTTTCCATAACATTCCATAATCATCCACAAGAGCCATAAACATTTGGTGCTAGGTCAACATCCCATGGGGATACATATACATATACATACTTTAAAGAGGCATAAGTCATTTCGAATCAATTTCTTCCATACTTAGGCTTAAACGCCAAATCACAATTCAATTTAATACTTTCATGCATATGAGTAGCTCATTCACAACCATACTTTCATCAATCATATACAAGAACATAATTTGGCTTAAGCCACTTTATAATTTCCATAAAATCCAATGCTCATGAATGCATATGCCATGAACGAAGTGAGAATATCATAGGTAATTGAGATTCAATCTAAAATAAAAAAATACTAAATACATATTAAGTCCACATTTAAATCATAATATAGATCACCAATGCTTGGATCAAACTTTAAAGAGACAATGCATATTTAAATATTCATAATAATAACATAATTCAACATATTAGGGCTTAAATCAACATAAAATCATCAATAAAGCATAGCCCATACTTCATCTGAATTTAATAAATAATAACATTGAAAACCCATATTTAAAGTAGCTAAAATTCACGAAATTCAAGTAAAAAGAGTTTGAGTCTTCTTGGTTGAAAGGGACCAAGAATCAAACCCATTTACCTTGGCTAATAGAGAAGATTCAAGAAGAAATTGGAAGAAATTTGATGAAGAAAAAGACCTTTCCTTATGCTCCAAGCTAATCTCCAACGGTTCACTTGAGTGGAGTTCTTTAGATGAGAGAATTTGAATAATTCTAAGTGCAGGAATGAAATAGAATGAGAGGAATAGAGTTTAGGTCATTTGGAGGCCTTAAGATAGTATAGAAGTCACAAAAGACCCTTAGGAGAAGCAACAATTACTAAAAAAATCATTAATGAAGCAAACTAACATTCCTTTTTAGGGTCCCCTGAGGAAGTTTCATAGTCCGTACAAGGTTTCACGGACCATGAAATCCTCCCGTGAGACCTTACTTAGGCAAATTTTAGGAAACACTGCACATATGAGCTTTATGAAAATGGGCATAATTTCTTGAACCGAAATCGGAATGAAGTGATATCAGATGCATTGAAAAGGTAATTCAAAGAGCTTCAATTTGATAGGCCTTGCACCACTCAGTTCATTTTTTTCTAAGATATATGATCATTTAAAATTGACCCTTCTATCAGTTCTTGTGAAAAACATAGCCAATGGAATTCCCTTGAACATGGCTTGATGTAGGAGACCCATGATGACCCTAAAAAAGATAAATAAGCTTGAATTGAAGGCTTGAAGGTGAGCTTATCTTGAGCTTGAAGATTCCATACTTAGAAAAAATTCGACGAAGGCATTAACATGTCGGACTTCACGGCATGTACCACTCTACACGGACCATATGGTCCTCCGTACCACTTCACTTAGAAAATTCTTCATGACAAAGTTCCAAGAAGGTGAACTAATATATAGAAAATATTTCACTCCAGAAGTCATATGGCTTGCCACACGGGCTGTGTCACTTCACACGGCCGTGTACTTGGCCGTGGCACTATACTTGGTCCCAAAATTATGGGAAATCATGCCAAGGCCACCACATGGACCACGACACCATCCATAAAGTATCACACGGGCCGTGAGGGGTCCAAGTGTAGTGTGCCTTAGTTTAAAACTCCACTCTTAAGGGACAAACATCCTCCGTAGGATAAGTGCCACTCTAAGGAAGCTCCACATGGTCCACATAGCCCCACACGGACCGTGTAGGTTACCATGGCATGTTACCTTAGTCCAAAACTTTTTGAAAACAAATTTTTGAGCTCCATTAAGGCCGTACAAAATTCAGGTCCTTACAATATCTCCCTCTTGGGAACATTCATCCTCAAATGTGCTAGAACAAGGCTTGAAAGGCTTTACTTAGAACATGAAACATCCAAACACAAGGTACAATGAGTAGTTCATCATTTGAAAATCATAAAGTCTTTAAAACTCATATTAAAATGTATTTAAATCATTCAAGTCATCATAAAAATCATATCCAAGCAAATGTATGCATGTCATGATATGAAACTCAATATTGAAAGAGTTAGGACCATTGAGAATAGGAAGAACCTAATACCATAGGCTTGAGTAGATTTGAAAGGACAGAGGTATCATCGCATCATACATGATTCCATTTCCCACATACCACCTTCAACATATTAGTTCCTCAAAAGCACTTAAACCAAAGCAATATCCCTTTACGAAGCCCTTTGCATTTGCCTATCCAGAATCTTGAATGGACTTTCTCATAAGACAAGTTCTCCTCCACCTCAACACCCTCAAAAGGTAGAATTTGCACTAGGATCACCAATCAATTTCCTCAACATAAACACATGGAATAAACCATGTGAATAGAACTCAAATCCGGAGGCAAATCCAACATATAAGCCACATTCCCAATTCGCTCAACAATCTGATAAGGACCTACATACTAGGGACTTAGCTTTCCCTTCTTCCCAAAATACACCACACCTTTCATATGTGAGACCTTCACAAACGCCTAATCATCAATAGAAAAACTCAAGATACCTCTTTCCAACATCCAAATAAGACTTTTGATGACTTTGAACCATCTTCAACCTTTCCCTAATCAATTTTACTCCTCCATAGCCTCCAAAACTAAATCTAGGCCTATAGAAGTCATTTCATCTAACTCAAACCACCTCATCGGATATCTACGCTTCTACTATATAAAGCCCAAAACGGTGCTATACTAATGCTAGCATGAAAGTTATTATTGTAAGCAAACTCAATAGGTGATAGATGATCACCCTAATTAATCTTGAATTCCAATACACAAGACCTCGACATGTCCTCCAAAGTTTGAATTGTCTTCTCGCCTTGCCCAACGAATTGTGGATGAAAAGCGGTACTTAACTTCACCTTAGTGCTAAGCCATTTTTTGAGATGATTTCTAAGAATGAGAAGTATGTTGGATACCACAATCTGATATAATGAAAGTAGGCACACTACCCCAGTCTAAGTAACTCCTAAATATATAACTTGGCATTACCTTTCTTCTTACCATGCCACTAATACACTTCCCTTATGTCCCGATACATTTTAGTAGATCCTGGGTTTATGGAATAATGAAAGTTATGGGCTTCACTCATTATCATCTCACTAAGACCATCAATGTATGGAACACACAATTGATTTTGATACCGAAGTACACCATCTCCCTCTTGGGAAAAAATCACTATCTTTTTGGCAAACAAACCTTTTTAACTCAACCAATGATAGATCTTGATCTTACTTAGCTTAATATCAACAACTACAGAAGATTTGGCCCAATTCGAAACATGAATACCACTACCATTAGAGTTGGCCAACTTAACATCCAATCTAGGCAAATGGTGAACATCCTTTGCCAACTCTTTCTTTTTTTCATCATCATGAGCCATACTTCCCATAGATAGTGTACTGAGAGCATTGGCTAGAATATTTTCCCTTTTGGGATGATATTTTATGCTCATGTCGTAGTCCTTAAGGAGTTCCAATCATCACCTTCGTCTCAATTTAAGATCCCTTGAGTAAACACATATTGTAAACTCTTGTGGTCAGTTAAAACATCAACATGCACCCCACACAAAAGTGTCTCCAAATCTTCAAGGCAAACACCACCGCCACTAACTCAAGAACGTAAGTTGGGTAATTATGCTCATGCACCTTAAATTTTCTTGACGCATAATCTATCATCTTAATAGGTTGCATAAGTGCACAAACCAACCCAATCCAAGAAGTATCACAATACACCACCAACCCATCTAAGCCATCTAACAAAGTCAAAACATGAGTTGATGTAAGTCGATTCTTCGATGTTTAAAAAATTTTCTCACATCATCCAACCATACAAACTTGGCCCTATTTTGAGTTAATTTGCTCAATAGAGATGTTATAGATGATAAACCTTTAACAAACCTTCCGTCGTAACCAGCTAATCCAAGAAAACTCTAGATATCCGAAGGAGCAAGCTTGTCAAACAATGTACAACCTTCACCAACCCCCTTTTGACCTGATCTATAAGATCAACTACAACATGTTCCTTGCCTGGATTGCATCACTGGCCCAAAGTAACTCTCCCTATTTGATAGGGAGGGATGGAGATTGGAAATCTCAAGACATGCACCATGGCACAATATAAATCATGAAATAGTAAACATTTCCTAAAATACCTTGTAGCTCCTTATCTATAGATGTGGCGCGCTTCATACACATGAATTAGACTCTACTTGACGTAGCATGTTGTATCCAAGGACCATTTATAAACCTAGTGCTCTAATATCATCTTTGTCATGACCCGAACCAAGGGTCTAGGATTGACACATCAAATGGAAACCTGAGAGTCCCCAAATACGCCTTAAAATATAAATATTCACTTCATTGGTTCAGAAGCGTACATGAAATAGTAAACATATAGTTCTAAGGGACGAAAGAATAGGATTCCCGCTATGGGGATGTCATAGAGATAGGGGATTAACATGGATTCTTATAGCACATAGCACATAAGAACTAAGAGGTGGGTAAGAATGACTCAATCCATGGGGGCAATTCAGGACTTAGGATCTTTCACATTTCCACATCAAGGCATACATACTTATCATAATTCTCATAATCAATCCATAATAGCCATATTCAATACATAACCACAACCATAAGTTCCAAATATAACACATAATATATAGATCATAGAAGAGTATTTAAGTTTTCTAATAATGCCTCTAGACATAAGATGGGACAGGGGCCAAGACATGTCCCAGGCTCACCCTCAAAGTAAATTGAAAATAGGAACAACATAAGGTAGATAGATTATGGCTTGTCCTTAGAAGACAAGACTCACCATAAGAAATGTCTCAAATTCGATCTAGCCATCGAATGGTGTATGAAAGTAGTCTTCGATCCCTACATGTTTAGATCATGTAGGCAAAAGTATATATTAGTACGTTTTAATGTACTAAGTATGCGTGTTGCGATGCATATGACTTACCAAACCTACATTCAATGTTAGATGACAAGGGCACATAATATAGAAAGGAGAAAATATCCAAAGAAGAGTAGTATAATAATATGCCATGAAATCAATGATGCATGAAGTGCAATAATGCTCATATATAGTGCGGATGTTACTTGCCAAGTATAGACCATACTCCTCTTTACGAGAATACCACCTATTTCGGAGAAGCAACCTCACCTTACAGAAACAACACCCATTTCGAAAATTATTTCCATAATATTCACACACCTACGGGAACAATACCCATTTCGAAGATTAGCTTACGTTATAGGAACAACACCCATTTCATAATGAATTTCCATAACATTCACTCACCTTATGAGAACAACACCCATTTTGGGAGTACCTTAGCTTACGGGAACAACACTTATATCGAAAAGAATTTCCATAACATTCACTCACCTTACAGGAACAACACCCACTTCGAGAATACCTACCTTACAGGATCAACACCCATTTTGGAAAGGGTTTCCATAACATTCCATAATCATCCACAAGATCCATAAACATTCGGTGCTAGGTCAACATCCCATGGGGATACATATACATATACATGCTTTCAAAGAGGCATAAGTCATTTTGAATCAATTTCATCCATACTTAGGCTTAAGCGCCAAATCATAATTCAATTCATACTTTCATGCATATGAGTAGCTTATTCATAATCATACTTTTATCAAAATCATATACATTAACATAATTGGGCTTAACGCACTTAATAAATTGCATAAAATCCAATGCTCATAAATACACATGCTATGAATGATGTGAAAATAGCATAGGTAATTGAGATTCAATCTAAAATCAACATTATCGTATGAAATTGTAGTAAATACATAATTAAATCTGCATTTAAATCATAATACAGATCACCCATGCTTAGATCAAACATTAAAAGGACAATGCATATTCAAATATTCTTAATAATAATGCAATTCAACCTATAGGGCTTAAATCAACTCAAAATCATCAATAAAGCATAGCCTATATTTTATTTTAATTTAATAAACAATATATTGAAAAACCTTATTTAAAGTAAGCTAAAATTCATGAAATTCAAGCGAAAAGAGTTTGGGTCTTCTTGGTTGAAAGGGACCAAGAATCAAAGCCACATACCTTAGTTAATAGAGAAGTTTCAAAAAAAATTGGAAGAAATTTTATTAAACAGAAGACCCTTCCTTATGCTCCAAGATAATCTCCAATGGTTCACTTGGGGAGAGTTCCTTAGATGAGAGAATTTGAATAATTCTAAGTATAGGAATGAGTTAGAATGAGAGGAATAGAGTTTAGCTCATTCAGAGGCGTTAAGATAGCATAGAAAGTCACAAAAGACCCTTAGGAGAAGCCACAATTACCAAATAACCATGAATGAAGCAAAATAACATTCCTTCCTAGGGGTCCCATGAGGAATTCTCATGGTCCATAAAAGGTTTCATGGACCGTGAAACCCTCATGTGAGACCTTAGGCAAATTTCAAACAACACTACACAGATAGGCTACGAAAACGAGCATAACTTCTTGATTCGAACTCGGAATGAAGTGAAACTGGATCGGTTGTAATGTTAATTCAAAGCTCTTCAATTTGATAGGTTGTGTACTACCTAGTTCATTTTTTTCTAAGAGATATTATCATTTAAAGTTGACCCTTCTATCGGTTCTTGTGAAAAACTTAGCAAATGAAATTTCTTTGAACTTGGTTTGATGTTGGAGACCCATGGTGACCCTAAATAACATAAATAAGCTTTAATTGAAGGCTTGAAAGTGAGATTAGCTTGAGCTTGAAGATTCTATACAAAGAAAAAATTCGACGACGGCATTCACACGGCCGACTTCACAGCTCGTTCCACTCTATGCGGACCATATGGTCCTCCGTACCACTTCTCTTAGAAAATTCTTCACAACAAAGTTCCAAGTTGGTAATCCAACACTTAGAAAATATTTCACTCTGAAGTCATATGGGTGGCCACACGGGCCGTGTACTTGACCATGGCACTATACTTGGTCCCAAAATTATGGGATTTTAAGCCCAGGCCACCACACGGTCCTTGAAGTATCACATGGACCATGATGAGTCCAAGTGTAGTGTGTCTTAGTTTAAAACTCCACTTTGAAGGGACAAACATCCTCCATAAACCAAGGGCCACCCCAAGGAAGATCCATACAGTACGGATAGCCCCACACGAACCGTGTTGGCTACCATAGGGTGTCACCTTGTTTCAAAACTTTTTGAAACCAAATTTCCAACCTACATTAAGGTCGTAAAAAGTTCGGGTCCTCACATGCACTCTGCACCACCAACATGCATTACCTAAAACACCTTCTGAATCTCATCCACAAAGGTATCTGGATCCTTATTAATTTTTTACCCTGTGAACTCCAGTAGGTTCATTCTCAGAAATTCACAAATCTTTGATGTTTCTAGAATATCTTGATGGCCTGTAGGGCCTGTTTCCTAACAATAAACCTACGTTGTTACAACCTAAGCCAACATCTAAATAGTGTTGTGAAACTACGCATTAGTAACTACAACCTAAGGCGAAACTAGTGCATTGGGCCCTCTTGGTCTGATGAGAACTTGTGGGTCTTAAGGATTTTTATTATTTTTAGTGGGGTGTCCTTTATTTCTAGTTGCATCAGACGACTAGGGGTGGCAATGGGAGGGTGCGGAGCGGGTTGAGTTCAACCCGTAAATTTTTTAAACCTTCCCATTCCATCCGGCATAGAACTTGCCCCCATAAACCCACCCCGCTTAAATTTTTATGTTCTTTTATTTTTTAATTGAATTTAGAATGAAAAATAAAAATTTATAATTGTTTTCAAAAACTTTTCACTAATTAATATCTTAATAACTAATTAACTAATTTTAGTTGACATTTTAATAATTGTTTCTTGATCGTTAATTAAAAGTTTCTAATTAATATTTTAACAACTAAAAATTTACCGGACATGTCTAGTTTAAAGTTTAGAAAAAAATAAAATTACAGTCAATGCTTAATATAAGAAGTTTATATCTTTGATCTTTTACTAATTACAAAGATTTAATACTCCTATTTGGTTTTTTGTACCTTTTCTTCCCTGAAATTGTTTTAAAAATAGCTACTCAAACCCATCCCGCCCCACATAACATTAAATCGATCCCGCGCTGCATAGCTCTAAACCCACGCCGTACCCACTCCACTCCTCCACGTTGCCATCCTTAGGGATGACCGACATCTCTTCTTGAAGACATGATCTGAAATACACATAAGCATGAACTAGAGGAGATAAATAAAGTCTATTGACGAATAAGATCAAGAAATAAGGAAATAATTTCCTAAACATCTTGTAGCCTCCTTATACGTGTTGCACACTTCACACCCATAAAAAGTACTTTACTAGATGTGTCTTTTAAGACATCCTGGAACACTTGAACCCAAGCTTTTGATACCAAATTCATCACGATCAGAATCTATACCCTAGTTGAGACATGGTATTTAGATCCACGAGTGTTCAGGCTAACCCTTGGCAAAACATATTAAATCATATCAGAGGAAAGTAAAGAGAAAATTAAACGCATAACAAAAAGGAAATCCATGTATTGAAATACTAATGTCTTAATATAGCCTCTACTGCCTAGAATAAAAAATAAGTTGCCAGGACATAGCCTCTACCTATCTTCAAAAGTCCAAAGACAACACAAGAAAAGTCAAAATAACTAAATCCATAAAATCCCTAAGTGAGGAGGGCTCACCGACAATTGATCGGAGATCTTGCAATCTCACTAGACACAAGTCTGAGAATGGACTTTGGAATCTACATATAAGAGGATGCAGTACAGACAAAAGTATGAGTCAATACGTGGAATGTATTGAGTATGCAAGGGACACTAACATACTCATATTAGATAACATATGTGAAACAGTTAAGGGATTAAAAAAATAAAAAAATCATAACATATCAAAGTAACCGGAAATAAACAATTGGAGCCTATGACTAAGTATCAGTTTAAACCTCCTTTCAGAATTGCACATACACACATATATATTATAAAGGTTAGTCTAATTTAGTAACTTGCTTAGTCGAATTTAGTAGCTTGCATAATCATACATATAAAATGGCATACTTAAAAGTGCATCACTTGGGGAATTTCATATAATTGACATACACTGTGTGAGCTCATGATGTCCAACTTATAATCCCAGTTAGAAGGGCTTCCCTATACCTTACCAGAGTATACAACCTATTTATCTATGTGGATTCACTAATTTGATCTTTTCAAGGCCAAATGGTTAAACAACAAAGAGGTTAAACATAATCCAATAGTGACACGTAGTTATGAAATTTGAATGTTCTAAATTTGTGTCATGTCAGTGCTAATAGTCCTTCTATCATATATTCATATAAAATCTCATAGGTACAAAAACCATGTATTTGTTGCATCATATGAGAGACTTAACTCAAAAGTCATATCCAAAATACTCTTTGTTGAGATTGAAATGCATATCATGTTAATTTTATGCTTAAAAGTTATAAGAGTTTGAGTAAACACAAAAATTATACTAAACCAATACAATAAGGTTTTAAAACTGATGTGGAACAATGAAAACTTGAATTAATAAGGAAAGATGATAAATTTCATAAAAGCCCTAACTTTGGTTCTAACAATCCTATCGAATTCTTAAAATTAAAATACTTTAGGAACGAGAATGAAGGGACACTCTCATTGAAACCTTACATATGTGACAAAATGAGACTTAGAAAGAAGAACTTGCTAGAAAGCTTTGAAAGCCTAGCTTTTCCTTTTCTTATGATTGGATTTTCCGAATTTAGAGAGTTGAGAGCATAGAAGAGAAAGAAGATTGAGTACTTTATGAAATATATTGCCCTAACAGAAGTTAAAACATTGTGCTGAGGCATAGGAAGAATGGAAAAGGATTGAAACAATCCTAATTAAAAAGCTGTTACCACAAGGGACATACATCTATGGTCTGTGGTTTGATCTACGGACCATAGATCCTTTATGTGAAAATTCGGCTACATATTTAAGTTTCTAAAGTTTATTCTATAGGACAAATTATGTCTCATAATTATATTTATTACCCGTAATCAGATTCCTGAAATTCAGTCCTAAAAACAAGTTTCAGCACTTTATTTTATGGCTCAAATTATTGCATGTAGATAAATTTACGACCCGTAATTAGGTCTGTGAAATCAATCGAGAAGAATCAATTGTTGAAGTTAGTTTTCTGAGTCAAACTATGGGTCCTACTTCACTTTATGATCTGTAAATGAGGCTGTAGTTGACAAACTCTGAAAACTCTGATGGGATAGTCTTCAATAAGATGGTCATAACTTTTTATTTCGCACTCTAGCTAATGCATAGTGGAGTTAGAAAGAATACTCATCGACATTTTATTAGATAGGTCATAATATTAAATATGCAAAAGGTTATGATCATCTTAATTTGATTCTTGCATGAACAAGTGAAAAAAACTTAGTCGGCAAGAATGCTTTGACCTTTTCTTGCTATTAGAGGTCTCTTAGGACCCTAAATCATATTTGATATATTTACTACACTTAGAAAGGGACATAAACTTGTAAGTACAAATTAGATAATATCAAGTTTAGACTTAAATATATGTAGATAAGGCTTCGGGTCTTTACTTAGAAGTTGTTGGGTGTTACATAAAAGTATTCAACATTTTTTTATAAATATCACAGAAAAGGAAAAGAAAACATTACATTAGGGACATAATATTATTTCTATGATAATTGGGCTAGGCATAGTTGATAAATATTTTTTACTTAAGTTTTTTGTTATAATAAATTGGTTAATATTTTTTTCATACTTGGAGGAAATATTGATATTTTCATTATAAGGAATAAAAAGAATGTGAAATACAGAAATAATCTGTTTAAGTTATAATGGTTAGATGGACACTCTAAATAACTCAACAACTATATAAATCTTCTAATGGTATGCACTTGACAAGGTTGAATCAGAAAGAGGTACTCTTTGAGTGGATCGACAAGAGTGAGGAGAGCTTTCAAGGGATCAATACCCTTTTGACTACTGTTTCAATCCACACATTATCGGTTGAAGATAAGAATTTTATTATTTATTGATGTTTCATATTAAGGTTTGGGTGTTGTGTTGATGCATGATAAGAATGATATAACTTATGCCTCCTGAGAGTAAAAGGTTCATGAAAGAAACTATCCAATGCATAACATGGAGTTGGCAGCGATTGTGTTTACTCTCAAGATTTGGCAACATTATCTTTATGGTGTTAAGTGTGAAGTGTTTACTGATCATCAAAGTCTACAACATGTGTTTACTTAGAAAGACTTGAATTTGAGACATCAAAGGTGGATAGAGTTACTAACGATTATGATGTCACCATTCAATATTATCGAGGTAAGGCTAATATGGTAGCAAATGCATTGAACTGGAGACCAACTAGTATAGATAGACAAGCCAGTTTGGAGGTGTTTAAGTGATCTTGGCTAGAGAGATTCAGGCATAGGAAACTAAGTTCATGAAGCTAGGCATCTCAGAGAAAGGTGCAGTGTTGGCCAGTATTGAGGTTAGGCCCACTTTTATCGAAGAGATCAAGGCTAAGTAGTTTGAAAATGAGAATTTGAATGAGCTTAGATAGAAGATTGTATTGGACAAGGCACAAGATATTACTCTTTATGCTAGTGTTGTACTCAGTTTTAGGGGAAGGATGATGGCATAATCTAGAGGGTATTGCCAAATTCTCAGAGCTTGCAGCATGCCATTCATCTAGGTGTGACCAAGATGTATCAAAATCTGAAATGACTGTTGGTGGCATAGTATGAAGAAAAACATACCTGAAATTGTGGCTAATTGCCAAAATTGTCAGCAAGTGAAATACGAATACCAAAGAATGGTAACATTACTTTAGAGGATGTCCATTCCTAAATAGAAGTGAGAAAGAATAATCATAAATTTTTTGGTGGGTGTTCCTACGACATTCAGAAAGTATGACAACATTTGGCTTATGATTGACAAGCTGACAAAATCATCCCACTTCATTCCATTCAAAGTGAATTTCATTCTCAAGAGTTGGCAAAAATTTACGTGAAAGAAATAGTAACACTGCATGGATCACCACTGTCTATCATCTCCAAAAGTGGTATGCAATTTACATCGAAGTGTTGGGGGGAGTTATATGAGGAATTGCATACTCAACTCACTTTTAACACAACTTTTCATCCACAAACTAATGGAAAGCCCGATAGAACAATTCAAGTATTGAAAGACATGTTGAGGGCATACGTAATTGATTTTGGAGGCCATTGGAAAAGTTTATACCAATGTGTGTGTTCTCCTACAATAAGCATTATCTATCTATCAAGCATTAGCATGGCTCCATTTGAAGCACTTTATGGGTAGAGATGTGAAACCTTTGGTGGTTAATTTGGTATAGGATGTGAAAGATAAGGTAAAAAGTATCCAAGCTAAGCTCCTGGCAGCCCATAGTCGACAAAAGAAATATGTAGATCATAAGGTTAGGGATATAACTTTTCAGCTCTAACCTTAACTGGAGAATCACTCTGAAAACTTGCCCCCTGGCGTGGAAGCGGATTACTACTTTTTTTTGATTAT
>JAOTQR010000002.1:7209161-7246878 GCA_025774065.1 Solanum ossicruentum
TATATATATATATATATATATATATATATATAGTATTTGTTAAGTTTAGGATGTGAAGAAAGATTTTCATGAAAAACTTTGGGCATTCAGATGTTTATTGGAGAGGTATGTTAAGGCTAAACTCTGTCCCTCCTCCTAGCACGAAAGATGGAAAATTTCCAAAACATCAAACATGATATTTTACTATTCTACTGCTAGAAAGACCTTCTATAAAAGACATTGGAATTGCAATTGAATTATTTTCATGATGATATTAGGTGACATTTCATTTGTTCGAATATACTGGATATTCTGTATCTGTATATCAATTTATCGGCTTTCCTGACTACATGTCGATATGTTTGGATTCTTACTCTTCTTTGAGTGGTATCACTTTAAAAAGAAAAAAGTGATATTATGAAGGAAATGTAGCAGTCACAATTAGTCCTTCTTCCTCGCTGAAACTGTATTTGATGAACTTAAAAAGTAGCATGCTAATTTTTAATAATCTCAAAGATAATTCTCCTCTTTAAACTACTATGATACTTGATTTTATTTAAATATTTTTTTAACTAATTATCAATGAACCAAGTATAAGCATTAAATAAAGCACCTTAAGCTCCTTATAAACATCTTTAAAGTTAAGGTATCATTCTAAAAGTTGAGTTAAGTTTTCAAACATGTTCGAAATACATATAAGATTCCGCAAGTCATATGTATATGCTATGACAACGACTATGACATTATGAGAATAAGAGTAACAATGATTCATCATTGACTAATTTTTTGCTATGGCTTACTATGTGCATTCAATGTTCATATCATACATGGACTTTGAATCATAATTAGAGGTAAGGGCCTATTTTCCCAGATGACTATACATGTGTATCTTATACAGATGGCCACAAGTTGGCAAATATTATCCGGTTAGCTACCAAAAAGGATCACAACTGCAAGCTTTTGGTTATACATGTCATGTATTTGTATCTCTACATATGTATTCATTACATATGATTACTTGAGCATACCATGAATATTTGATCACTAGGAGGTCAAGTGTCGACCATGAAGGTTATTTAGGTTTTGGTTATAGATGGTACCTCTATCACCCTTTTTACTACAACTCTTTATAATTTTACTTTCTGTCTTACATACTAGTACATTTTTATTCGTATTGACGTCCCATTACCTTAGATGCTACATTTTGTTCCATGCGTATAGTTCAGGTAGGGATCCTGATCGACCCCTCCACTAGGATTTCAATTCAGCTATGAGTTGGTAAGATCTACCTCTTCCAGGAGCTTTTACAGGATGTCTACTATTTTTTGTACAGCTAGGTATAGTTGAGGACCTATCGCGAAAGTGCAAGTGACACTCTTAGAGACTATTTTCGACATGATATTTTAGGTTGGTCTTTTTGCAACTTTTAGTCTACATTCATAGGCTTGGCATGTGTGTGTTGTGTGTGTGCGTGCGCGCACACACACACACACACATATATCTCTCTGGTTGAAGCCTTATCAGCTAGCTAATAAATTTTCATTTTAGTTTATCTACCTTGGTTCATATGACTTATTGTTAACCAGGTTATGACCTAAGTGGTCTGGGATTAGCTTTTTCAGATATTATGCTGCTCTATCTTTTAGCCCCTAGTCTAGGTAGCTAGCATGCTTAGTTGCTTACTCAACCAATAAAAGTATCGAGTGCTAGTTGTCACTCTCGGGGAAGGTACCCTTGGTGTGGCTGGCACTCAGAGACTATTGCTAGCCCCCAAGTGAACCACTCAACCTCATCACATTCATTCAATCATAATCTAATAGTGAAAGACATCAATTATTAAGAAAATACTAAATGAAAAGAAATGAAAAAATGATAATCCAAGGTCGAAGGCCAAAAAATCTATCCATCAACTAAGTAAGACAAGTATGAAAGAAACTAGCCAAAAGTAACATCCAATCATAACTTAGCAGTCTAGTCTATGAAGCCTCTAAAATACCTGACTAAGTGGTATCAATGACAAATCCATGGCTATCTCAAAATAAAATAGAAAGGCTAAACTCAAAGCTAGAAGGAAAAACATGATATCCTTCGAAAGCAGGGGAGGACTCACTAATTAGCTTAATGCAAATAGGTCCTCAACGTGGCACCTATTGATGACTGATAATACCTGTCTCTGCGTCATGAAAAGATGCAGGGCCAAATGGATTTCAGTACATGAAATGTACGAATATGTAAAATGGCAGAAAGAAACATGTAAAGAAAAAATAACATCAACTCGAATGGCTCAACTCAAGGAGTAGGAAACCCAATCAACATGTCAAGAGTCTAAAGTAAGAGTATAGTTTAGACAATGACCACTAATATACCATCTAAATCAATCCAATTAGAATACTATCAAGACCTATATGAGAGTTTCTCTAACTAATAACCATAAGCTATGAGCCGGTGATAATACCACGAAGCAATGTCATTGTCACATCCATCCAATACCTTGCCAAAGTATAGGACATCGCATTAGTGGATCCAAATTGGCAACATCAAGCCCTTTTTTTAGGATAATAGGAAATATCCGATTTTATAATTCAATCCTCTCCTACGCTGGCTACGTAGTTATTGAGTTGGAGTTGCACTTACTTTTACTCAATTTGGTGCTTGATATTCCTCCTAAGACTCAATATACTCATAAGACATCAACTCTATAGTTAACTCATACATCTAATCTCATTGGATATTTGTCAAGTCAATTCATCATATCAACTTTCCTTTCTTTGGTTACATTGTTTTAAGGTTCAGCTCTTGACTCATAAAGACTTTATCATGAATTATTCTAACTTATAGCATTCAAAAAAAATAAAAGGAGAGTTAAAGCATTTAGGGATTTCATAGACTCTTTAGGCTCAAATTAGACTCATGCATACCCATTTAAGTGAAATATGTAAAAATAACGAGAATTCATGCTAGGGTTCAAGTAGTAAGGCAAAATCATCTGTTTAAAGTATTTAATTTATAAAAATAGTAACTCATGCAAGATCATATAGGGATACATTAGGATTTTAGAGAAACCTTCAAGAAAGATTCATGGGAGACTTAAATTACTCACAACTCCATCAATCGGGTTATTAGGCACATGGAATAAAATAATCCATGTTTTGGTTAGCCTTACATACTTGAAAATTTTGAGTCTTGGAATAGCATAGAAAAACTCACAAGATTATCTTCAAACCCTAGTCTTTTTCTCCCTTGAAGCCTTGCTCTAAGTTGGAGAAGGCATTTTAGCATAAAAGGGTTGAAGTGATATGTTTAGGGATTTATTTAGGTGTAAAAAGGTCAGGTTTTGACTTTGAAAGGGTGGGAATAGACCAAAATACCTTTATTAAAAAGTTGTCAAATTCACCCACGGGCCTACCTATGGCCTGTAGAAACTTCTACATCCCGTAGGAAACTATTCATAAACTTTTGGGTAAATTTCGAGGTATCTAGATCGATTCTATGAGCCAATCTACGGTCAGTAGAAGTTTCTATGACCCGTAGATGGGTTCGTCAAATCTAGGACCAAAAAATGGATTTTCAAGAGTTTTTACCACGAGTTAGCAGTCGGACTGCAACTCAAATCATGGCATATAATAGGTTTCATAGTTCAACTCTGGTCTGGCAGCCTTCAGTAAAACAGTCATAACTTTTGACTTTGAGCTAATTCAATGAGCTTTCATTTGGTAGGTGATGGGCTACATAATTCTTTGTGTGCTAAGAGATATGATCATTTAAAGTTGAGCCTTGTTTCAACTAACACTAGAAACTCAATTTATAAGAAAGTTTTGAACTCGACTAAGTACTAGAGGTCTCTTATGACCCTAATCCACTTCCTGCACATAAGAATGAGGCTTGAAACATAGGTACATGCAAGAATAGAGTTATAGGGTATCATAATATCTCTCCCTTGGGATCATTCATACTCGAATGATCAGCAACTTGGAGACCTATCAAGCAGGAACTCAAATACTCAAATACTCGAATGCTCATACCCCAGATATCAAGTTTAACTCAAGATTTAGAATTAATAGACTATTTCTAACATCATCATTAGGCATGACTACAGTTAAAGACATGCATACTCAAGTAATCATAGAATCAATAGGAGCATCAACTTAGAGATAAGAACTCAACTCAATAATGGGGAAGTAACTCAAAGAATAGAAATGAATCATTACCATCAATTTCATCATTAGAAGGCATGAATAAGTGAGGATATCTATCCTTCATATCCTCTTCAGCTTCCTATGTAGCCATTTCAACTGATTGACTTCTCCAAGTACTTTTAAATATGCAACCTTTTTAGTTCTCAACTTGTAAACTTGATGATTGAGGATTTTGACTGGGATCTCTTCATAACCCACACTATCTTCACTACATCACTACAATACTTTCAACAGGCATAACCAAGGACGAATCTCTCAAACACTTCTAAAGCATAGACAAGTGAAAGATCGGATGTCATGCCCCGGGAGGGTACCCTGGATGTAACTAGCACTAAGAGACTATTGCTAGTCCCCATGCGAACCATTTGGCCTCATCACACGTGTTCAATCAATGAATCAGCGGAAGACATCAGACATAACAAGTAAATAACAGCGGGCTACCCTACCTCATCATATCTACATCAAGAGTAAGGGTTATAGGCCACGAGACTAGTTAACAACATCTATAGCATAAGATAGAATTATGAAAAGTTAATTTAGAAAAGGGAGAAGACCCTAACATCAATCTATCATCTCTGTGAAGCCTTTAGTTGTACGTCTAGGAAGGTACCATGATGGGCCATGGCTACCACAAGGTCAAAGAAATAAACTCAAAGCATATAAAAAGGGGATAAAGGCATCCTCTAAATGCAATGGAGGACTCACCAAATCTCAGAAGCTAAAAGTCTCTGACCCTCAACGAATCACCTACTGAAGTCCTCTGTCTACTGAATCTGCATCATGAAATTATGCAGCGCCAAAATGCATTAGTACATAAAATGTATGATATGTAAAATGGGCTAAAAGTAAACAGTATAGGCAGAATAACACGGAATGACATCAACTCATCAGGCACTCATCTCAGCTCAAGATAAGGAGTAGACAGTATCACATCAACATTAATCAAGAATCATACCATCACATCAAAATCAGAGTAGTTTCTATATGAAACCTATCTGGGAGTTTCTTTAATCAACAACTGTCACCTATAAGGCAGTGATGGTACAACAAAGTGATGTCGTTGCCACATCCATCCAGTACCTTGGCGGGGTAGAAAATGTGTGCATCGATGGATCCATAATTCTATCAGGTCCTCTTTTGGGGCTGAGGAAATATCATGACCCAAGCCTAGGGCCTAGAAGTGACACAGCGAATGAGAAGTCCAAAGATGACCCAAACAAGCCTCTTGATTGTAATTGCACACATCCTTGGTTGCGGAAGTAAAATAAATATCAACAAGAGTCAAGTGTAAAAAGGAAAGAGAGGCTACGGGAAATCTTTCATAAACATTAGAAAAATAAAATAGGTTAAGCTTGAAAGCATATACAAACTTGATATCCAACAACACCTCTACTTTAAAATGGAGTGGGGGCTAAGACACTTCCTGGGCTCACTTTCACAATAATAAGCATCCAACATAAGGAACAAGTCTCATCATATCATGAAATATGGTAGATATTTTCCTCGGAGTTGAGGACTTACCAAAAGCTTTCTTGGAGAATTGAACTAGCCACTTGGAGGAGGATGATCAAAAGGAGCTCTAGTCCCTACATGGTAATATCATGGATGTAGGAAATATGTGTTAGTACATTTGAATGTACTAAGTATGTGAGGTACAATACGAAAAAGATATAAGCCAATATATTCAAAATGCATAATCATAATCAATGGATATATAACCTCAATATAAGGTGCATAATCAATGCTTGTGATAAAACATGCTTGTAAAACTTTCAACTTGCATAATATATAGACCATACATATGTGGAAAGAGACATCAACCGACATAGACCAAGCAGCTACAACATGGACTCTAAGGCATGACATCTAATCGGTTCAGGTGACCTAGCATGCCACCCACCGGCAAAGTGTAGTCTACTTGCCAAGGTAAATCAAACATGATAAAATGAACTAGATGGATCCACTAGTATAAAAAGGGTAAATTTATCATCCTATGGTGGCACATAGTTTAGAGACTAAAGACTTTATATAAGGAACCCTTGTGTCGAGCCCCCATCTTAAGCCTCAATCAGGGCTGAGTCAAATCCCATGGAATACTTGGAATATTCATACATTAATAATAACACGAGTAACTTGTAAGAGACATGATAACATAACATGAGTAGCTCTTAAACATTTTTGGCCTCTACTAGTGAGCCTAACTTGAACATGAGAGTAGATAATAATCATACATGATCCCTTGCTTTAAAATGAATGGCTCACAAGAGGTAAAAATCTTGAAATAAGTCTCAACTTGATACTTGTAAAATCATAGATACTCTTCATGAATTCAATACGATCTTGAAAGACCTTAATCATCATGAAGTCACTTGGCTTGTATATCATGTAATAGTTCATCAACAACTTGAGAATTCTCATCATGTAAAAACACATGGTGGATTCATGATACTTGTTCAAAATCATACAATTCAAGAGTGAAACAAGAAGAGTAAACTCAATGCAAGTCAACCCACCAATATTGTAGTAAAACCCTTATTTAGGGTATCTTGAAATCCATCAAAAAAGCAAATGATAGTTCATAGTTTCATAGCTCAAATCATGCATAGTCTTAATAGACAAAACCAATTTGTAGAATAAGCTTGAAATAGATATTCGTACATAATCGATCAATACTTGATAAAACCCCAATATAATTTATGTTCAAAATTAATAATAAGAGATACCTATAGGTAATGCAACTTGAGATCATGCAATTTCCATCAAAAGAAAAGGTTGGGCTCCATGGCTGAAAAGACTCATGGATGAAGTCGCACATACCTTAAACCTCAAATTTCTTGAAATGAACTTAAAGGAGACTTGAAGCTTGAGATGGGTTCTTGAGTTCCAAAATTTGTCCTAAAATCCTTGAATTTGAATGATATTTAATAGAGTCTTGAAGAGCTTTTAGAGAGGGTTTTATGAGCTACAGAGTTGAAAAATGGCTAAGTATGGGAGATTTCACATTTAAACAGGCATGGGGGTATTACCCTGATGTCCTTGGATGAAATAAGAAAATCAAGAAAAATATTACATTGGCCCGCGTCCCAGGCCCGATGCGAACCAGATGCGGATCACTAAATACACTAGTTCACGGCCTGGACGCGGATAGACACTACAAAATTAAAAAATTAGCAAAAATTATTTTCGCTATGGGTCTTGTAAAATTTGGGTTATATCCATTTCCCACTCAATTTTGCTCCCTGATCGAGAATATGAAGTCATATTTTCAAAATCACGAATAACTTTTGATATATATGGAAATTATGATTATGGGCAATCCGAAGCATATGAGGGGTGTTTCAATATCTCTCCCTTGGGAACATTCATCCCCGAATATCAAAAAACATGCGTAAGAGAAGTAATTATGAAAATTTGAGCCTCACATGAATGCAACAAACGCACTTAAAAATTATTTTCAAAAAGTCTCAACATAAATGTCAAAAATCACCATAAACTTGTTATTATAAACATGAATGCATGTAAAATGACTGAAGGCTAAAATTTAAGACTTGAAATCATAGATCAGGCTTAAGTTATTACCTTCGGCTTGAGTAGAGTGGAAGAGATATGGGTTCGCTTTTACATGTCTGCCTCGGCTTCCCATGTAGCACTTTCAACTTGTTGATTCCTCCAAAGGACCTTGACAAATGCTACATCTTTGTTTCTCAACCTCTTTATATGTATCCAATATCTCCACCGGAACCTCCTCATAGGTCAAATTATCTTCCACAATACCCAAAACCTCTAAGGGCACTATAGCACTTGGGTCACCCACACACTTCCTCAACATAGACACATGGTGAAACGACCCCAAAAAGTGCCAAAAAATATTTCTTGGAATGCCCAGAATTTTAATTTCCTTATATCTTAAAATCCGTTTACTATTTCAAGAATTCGACTTCTTATTTGTGATTAGGAGGTTAAAATTAGGTGAAAACGGGTCTAACCCCAATTTAAGAGCGAAAGATTAGCAATTATAAATTTTTAAGTGACAAATTCCAGAAAGCAATCCGCGCCCATGGCGCGATGAGCCAAGGGCGCGCTCATGTACAATTTTTCCTCCGCATCCTCTCCGCGATGTGGAGTGGTGTATTTTTCCTGGTAGTGTTTTTCCTGTGCAGTCCAAATATTCTAAATGTTGGGCCCAAGTTTTCCCAAACGTGTTTTTATATATACTTAGCCAAATTTCACCCTTAAATCATCCAAAACATTTCCCAATACTCCCCAAAATACTTAGCTACATTTTCACTCCAAAATTTAAGTCTCAAAACCCTCATCCGGAACTAAGGATTCTCTTCAAGCTTCATGCCTCCATCTTTAAAGCTAAGGTATGTGGTGTTGAACCATTGGGTCTTTCCACCTATAGTGCCTAATTCTCCTTTTAACTAATATTGCATTATTTAAAGTTGATTTTTCATGTGGGGCTTGTATATTGAGAAAGTTACTGCATAGTGATCTTAGTTCATGAAAGTATGGTTATTTTAGCATGTTTTGAGCTCTAAATCTTAGATCTAATGTTGGATTTGATGAAGGGTTCTGATGTGAATGTCTTGGGGGTGTTGCAAAGTGTTGATTGATGTAACTATAGATTTTCTTGCATGACTTCATCTCTAAATTGAATGGTCTTTTACCCCCATTACACACCCCTAAGTATTGGAAAAATGTCTGGCTAGGATTTCTTGTGGAAATGAAGGTCCAAAGCATGAGATATGATATGATTGACTATATGATGATGAAATGAGCTATTAACATGATGAATTCTATATAAAGTGTTATGTTAGACCATACTCAACCGAATGGGGATTTGTACTCATCAACAATGTGAAGGGTTTGCACTTCGCCACCTAGGATGATTGAGGTGTAACCATCATTAACCGAGGTGGGGTTTGTACTCATCAACCATGTGAGGGGTTTGTACTCATAAACCATGTGAGCGGTTTGTACTTCGCCACCTAGGATGATGGGGTATGACCATCATTAACCATGTAAGGGGTTTGTACCACACCACCTAATCAACCACCCAAGGTTGGAAATTAAGCTTGGTCTATTCTTCACATATGATATCTTACATAAGCATGAGTTATAAAAGCATGTTTTACCTATGCATTGATCATACTTGTCATATTGCTTTATCAAGCCAATTGTCTATTGTTATGCATGTTGATTATGAAGCTTATCTCTTGTTGTCCCACATACTTAGTACATTCAAACGTACTAATGCATACACTTGCCTACATGATATCACCATGTAGGAATTGGTGCCCAAGTTGATCATCCTCCTCCTCCACGTGGTGCTAGATAGTATTATTTCAAGCTTATTAGTGAGTCCTCCATTTCGAGGATCTTAGCTCATGTTTTCCTCTTGCCTTGTATTGAGATATTTTATTTTGTATTCTATTTTGACTATGAGGGTGAGCCCAGTTACTTTGTCTTGGCCCCCGCTCTTATCTTTATAGAGTAAAGGTGTTTTTGGACATATGGTGTATCTATGTAATAAGCCTTGACTCTATTGACTCTTGTTGCTTATGATATGAAAGAGGTCCCCTTAATCCCAATTTCCCCTTGTTTATGCTCATCTTTTATTATCATTTTAATGTCTTGCACGACCAAGGATATGTGATGATATGCTATGAGGTTTGTTTGGGGTTCCTGCATGTTCCCCATTTGTCGGTCATGTCTAGGTCCTAGGCTTGGGTCATGAAAAACTTGGTATCAGAGTACTAGTCTTATTCATGGTTGTGAAGTGCGCCATGACTATGAATAGTAGGCTAAGAGACATTTTAGGAAATGTTTCCCTTCTTCATGTTCTAAGTTGTGCTATAGAGTTGTGATAAGTTTTCCCCTCTAAAGATTGTTCGTTGCTATGCTAGATCATGCCAAACACTATAGTAAGATATGCCTAAGCTCCCAAGGAGCAACCTACCAATGGTGAGCTCCGAGATGCTCTTACCATGCTTGCCCACTGGTGGCCAACCAAGTACAATAAGGGGCCCAAGCCCCTCATGCTACTACCCCGAGACCTAGGGTAAGAGACTTTATGAGGATGATTCTTCCGATTTTCCATGGGTCAAAGGTGGATGAAGATCCATAAGAGCTCATTGATGAGATCTACAAAATCTTAATTATCATGGGTATTGGGCCAAATAAAAAGGCGGAGTTAGTGGCATACCAACTCATGGGGGTAGCCCAAATTTGGTATGATCAATGAAAGGGTGAGAACGGTAATGGCTATGTGGTGCTTTAGGAGGAATTCAAATTGTCCTTCCTTAATCGGTTCTTACCTCATGAGCTTAGGAAAGCAAAGTTGGTAGAGTTTATGAACTTGAAACAAGGTACTATGAGTGTGAGGAGTATGCCCTCAAATTTAATCAACTTTCAAAGCATGCTCCTCACTTGGTGGTCGGTCCTAGGTCAAGGATAACTAAGTTTGTTATGGGGGCCTCCGACTTGGTAAGTAAAGAATACTGGTACACCTTGCTTATTGGTGACATGAACATGTCTCAATTGATGGCATATGCCGAGAAAATGGGAGAAGAAAAGTGAGGAAAATGAGGGGCCATGAGGCCAAGTGGGACCGTTTTGAGGGCAAGTTCCAAAAGGGTGCTAGGTATCACCAAGGCTAAGGGCCTTCTGATGCTACTAATAGGGGGTTTGCCAATGACTTCCCTAGGCCTCAAGGTGTTAGTGGTGTGGATCTTATAGATGTGTGTCCTAGATGTGGAAGGAAGCATAGAGGTCCATGTTTGAAGGGTTGTAATGCAAGTTTTGAATGTGGGGAGCTTGGTCACAAGAGGTTTGATTGTCCAAGAAACCGTGTCAAGGTTCGGGGTGCAAATGCGGTTCCATTTGGTAAAGGTGGTCCTCAAGGTGGTGCCCCAAGGCAAAACTGATTTTATGCTCTACATGGGAGGCAAGGGGTTGGTGAGGTCTCCGATGTTATTACCGATATGTTGAGAATCTTTGATATTGATGTATATGCTTTGATTGATCCAGGTGCCACCCTTTCCTTTGTTACCCCCTTTGTTGCTAAAAGTTCCATGTTGAGTCGGAGTTATTTCATGAGCCATATTAGGTGTGTACCCCTATTGGCGCATCCATTGTTGCTAGGAAGGTGTATAGAAATTGTTTGATTTGTATCTTGCATAAAATCTTATATGATCTTGTTGAATAAGATATGGTTGATTTTGATGTTATTCTTGGGATGGATTGGTTACATATATACTATGTTTCTATTGATTGTAGAACCCGTAGGGTCAAGTTTCAATTTCCAAATAAACTCGTACTAAAGTGGGAAAGTCATGATGTAGTAGTAAAGGGTAGGTTCATCTCATGCATTAAAGCCTATAGGTTGATTTCCAAGGGGTGTTTGTATCATCTTGTGAGAGTCAAAGATGTGGAGTCCAAGGTCCCTTCCATTGAGTCAGTTCCGGTTGTAAGTGAGTTTCTTGATATCTTCCCAAATGACCTTCCAGGTGTCCCTCCCGAAAGAAAGATAGATTTTGGTATAGATCTCCTTCCCAACCCTCAACCTATCTCCATACCCTCTTACTGCATGGCCCCAACGGAGGTGAAGTAGTTAAAGGAACAATTGAAAGATTTGTTGGAGAAGGGACTTATTACACCTAGTCATTCACCTTAGGGTGCACTAGTGTTGTTTGTAAAGAAGAAAGATGGGTCACTTAGAATGTGAATTGACTACCGACAACTCAATAGGGTCACTATAAAGAATAGGTATCCTCTTCCAAGAATTGATAACTTGTTTGAGCAATTGCAAGGGGCTAGTTTTTTCTCTATAATTGATCTTCAGTTTGGGTACCAACAAGTTAGGGTGAGGGAGTGTGATATTCCCAAGACGGCCTTTTGGACTAGATATGGGCACTATGAATTTGTGGTGATGTCCTTTGGGTTGATTAATGCACCGGCTATCTTTATGGACATAATGAATAGGGTCTTCAAACCCTACCTCGATTCCTTTGTTGTGGTCTTCATTGATGATATTTTGATCTATTCACATAGTAGGGAAAAGCATATGGGCTATTTGAGGGTTGTGTTGCAAAGATTGAGGGAGGAGAGATTGTATGCTAAATATGACAAGTGTGAGTTTTGGTTGAAGGAGGTTGCATTCTTGGGTCATGTGGTTTGGGGATGGTATTAAGGTGGACCCTACGAAGACCGATGTGATTAGGAATTGGCCTAGACCATTGACCCTGTCAGATATTAGGAGTTTCTTGGGCCTTGCGGGTTACTATAGAAGGTTTGTGAATGGGTTTTCCTCCATTGCTTCTCCTATGACAAAATTGACCCAAAAGAAGGTTAAGTTTGTGTGGACCGATGAATGTGAGAAAAGCTTCCAAACATTGAAAGATAGAGTTGTGTCCACACCTACATTGTCACTACCGGATGAGATTGAGGGTTTTGTTTTGTATTGTGATGCATCTAGAGTTGGTTTAGGTTATGTGCTAATGCAAAATGGTAAGGTCATAGCCTATACTTCTAGGTAACTCAAGGTACATGAAAGGAATTATCCTACCCATAAACTAGAGTTAGCCAGTGTTGTATTTCCATTAAAGATTTAGCATTATTATTTGTATACGGTGTATGATGATGTCTTCACCGATCATAAGAGCCTTCAATATGTCTTTACTCAAAAGCATCTCATCTTGAGACAAAGAAGGTAGCTAGAACTCCTTAAGGACTATGACATTAGTGTGCATTATCATCTGGGTAAGGCAAATGTTGTGGCGGATGCTTTGAGTCGGGTGTCTATGGGTAGTCTAGCTCATGTGGTTGGTGGTGATAGGGAGATGTCTAGGGAAGTGCATAGATTGGCTAGATTGGGGATGAGGTTGGAAGATGTGGGAAATGGTGTGGTTGTTGTTGATAGTTCTAAATCTTCTTTGGTTGAAGAGGTGATAGCAAAACAAGATCTAGACTCCTCCTTGCTTGAATTGAAGGTCTTGGTGAAAGAGGGCAAAATAGAGGTTTTCTCCCAAGGGGAAGATGGGGCCTTTAGATACCAAGGTAGGTTAAATGTGCCATGTGTTGATGGTTTGAGGGAGAGAATTCTTGATGAGGCCCATAATTCCTCCTATTCTATCCTCCTCAGTTCCACCAAAATGTATAGAGACATGTGGGATGTATATTAGCAGGGAGGAATGAAGAGGGTCATTGCAAATTTTATTTTTGGTAGCCATAGTTGCCAATAAGTCAAAGCTTAACATCAAAGGTCGGGTGGCCTAACCCAAGACAAAGAGATTCCTACTTTGAAATGGGAGGTGATTAACATGGATTTTGTGGTTGGGTTACCCAAAACTAGGTAAGGTTTTGATTTCATATAGGTGGTGGTTGATAGGATGACGAAATAGGCTCACTTTCTACCTGTTAAGACTACATATGGAGCTGAAGAGTATGCAAGTCTGTACATCCATGAGTTAGTGAGGTTACGTGGGGTTCCTTTATCCATCATATCAAATCGGGGTGCACAATTCACTTCACACTTTTGGAGGCCTTCTCAAAAGGGTATTGGTACCAAAGTTCACCTTAGTACGGCCTTCCACCCTCAAACGGATGGCCAAGCCAAAAGGACAATTCAAACACTTGTGTATATGCTTAGGGATTGTGTCTTGGAGATTAAAGGTAGTTGGGTTCACCATTTTCCATTGATTGAGTTCGCCTACAACAATAGCTATCACTCTACCATTGGTATGGCTCCTCTTTATGGAAGACATTGTAGATCACCGGTGGGATGGTTTAAGGTTGGAGAGATGACTTTATTGGGGCTAGATCTGGTTAGGATTCTATTGAGAAGGTTAGGATGATTAGGGAAAGGTTGAGGATAGCTTAAAGTCGACAAAAATCCTATGCCTATGTAAGAAGAAGAGACCTAGAATTCTAAGTGGGTGATTGGGTCTATTTGACAGTTTCTCCAATGAAAGGTGTGGTCCATTTTGGTAAAAAGAGGAATTTGATTCTAAGGTATGTTGGTCCTTATTAGGTGACAAATAGGATTGGCAAGGTAGCTTATGAGCTGAAGTTTCCTAGTGAAATGAATTTAGTTCATCCGATATTCCATGTTTCTATGTTGAGAAAATGTGTTGGTGATCCTAATGTCATTGTGCCTCTTGATGTTATCGGTGTTGTTGAGGATAACTTAACTTAAGAGGAGGTTTTGGTCTAGATCTTTGATAGGCAAGTGAAGAGATTAACGAACAAAGAGGCGGCATCCGTTAAGGTTCTTTGGAGGAACCAACAAGTCGAAAGTGCTATTTGGGAGGCCGAAGCGGACATGCAAAAGCGGTATCCTCATCTTTTCCACTCCATCAAGCCTAGGTTCTAATCCTAAGTCCCACATGTGATCTGAAGTCTTACATTTCAGTCCTTATGTCATTCATATGCATTCATGTTTATATAAGTTGGTAAACTTATGATGACTTTACACTTATATTGAGGATTTGAAAATGGTATTTTACATGTTATGTTGCATACTTGTAGGGGCTGATTTGTTCATGATGACTCTTGTCTTGTACATATCTTTTACATTCAGGGACGGATATTCCAAGGGGGAGATATTGAAACGTCCCCAAAAAGTGTCCAAAAACGTGCCTCGTAATGCCTGAAATTTTAATTTCCATATATCTTAAAAGTCATTCACTATTTCGAAAGTTTGACTTCATATTTGTGATCAGGGGGTCAAAATTAGGTCAAAAGTGTCTAACCCCGATTTAAAAGTGAAAGATTAGCAATTATAAATTTTTAAGTGACGAATTCCTGAGAGCAATCCACACCCCTAGCATGATGCGCCAAGGGCGCACTCATGTACAATTTTGCCTCCACGTCCTCTCCTCGAGGCAGAGAGGTGTATTTTCCCTGGCAGTGTTTTTCCTGTGCGGTCCAAATATTCTAACTATTTGGCCTAAGTTTTCCCAAATATGTTTTTATCTATACTTAGCCAAATTTCACTCTTATATCATCAAAAACATTTCTCAATACTCCCCAAAACACATGGCCATAGTTTCACTCCAAAATTCAAGTCCCAAAACCCTCATCCGGAACTAAGGATTCTTTTCAAGCTTCAAGCCTCCATATTCAATCTTCACCAAGAACTTCTCCAAAGCTAAAGTATGTGGTGTGAACCATTGGGTCCTTCCATCCATGGTACCTGAGTATCCTTTTAACTAATATTGCATGATTTAAAGTTGATTTTACATGTGGGTCTTGTATATTGAGAAATTTACTACACAATGATTTTAGTTCATGAAAGTATAATTGTTTTAGCATGTTTTGAGCTCTAAATCTTAGATCTAATGTTAGATTTGATGAGGGATTTTGATGTGAATATCTTGGGGTGTTACAAGGTATTGATTGATGGTTTTACTACAAATTTTCTTGCATGATTTCATCTCTAAAATGTATGGTTTTTTACCCCCATTACACATCCCCCAAGTGTTTGATAAAAAGTCCTGCTAGGGTTTCTTGTAGAAATGAAGGTCCAAAGCATGAGATATGATATGATTGACTATATGATGATGAAATGAGCTTATGAACACGATAAATTCTATATAAAGTGTTGTGTTAGACCATACTCAACCAAGGTGGGGGTTTGTACTCATCAACCATGTGAGGGGTTTGTACTTCGCCACCTAGGATGATTGGGGTGTGACCATTAATAACTGAGGTTGGGGTTTGTACTCATCAAATATGTGAGGGGTCCATACTTCGCCACCTAGGATGATAGGTCGTGACCATCATCAACCATGTGAGGGGTTTGTACCACACCACCTAGGATGATGGGGTGTGACCAACATCAACCAACCAAGGTTGGAAATCTAGCTTAATATTCTTCACATATGCTATCTTATATGAGCATGAGTTATTTAAGCATGTTTTACGTATGCATTGATCATACATGTCATATTGTTATATCATGCCTATTGTCTATTATTATGCATGTTGATTATGAAGCTTATCTCTTGTTGCATTGCATTCGACATACTTAGTACATTCAAGCGTAATAACGTATACTCTTACCTACATGATATCACCATGTAGGAACCAGTGTCAAAGTTTATCGTCCTCCTCCTCCACGTGGCTAGACGGTGCTATTTCAAGCTTGTTAGTAAGTCTTCCATTTTGGGGACCTTAGCTCATGTTTTCCTCTTGCCTTGTATTGAGATATTCTATTTTTTGTTCTATTTTGGCTATGAGAGTGAGCTCAGTTACTTTGTCTTGATCCCCACTCTTATCTTTATGGAGTAGAGGTGTTGTTGGACATATGGTGTATCTATGTTATGAGCCTTAACTCTATTGACTCTTGTTTCTTATGATATGAAAGAGGTTCCCTTAGTCCCAATTTCCCTTGTTTATGTCATCTTTTATTGTCATTTTAATGGCTTCCGTGACTAAGAATGTGTAATGATATGCTATGAGGCCTGTTTGGGGTTCCTTTGGGTTCCCTATTTGCCGATCACGTCTAGGCCCTACGCTTGGGTTGTGAAACTTGGAAGACCAGATGAACCATATTCATCTTTATAGGCAACTACAATTCATATGCATCCTTGCCAATTCTCCTCAAAATTCTATAAGGTCGCACAAACCTTGGGCTCAATTTCCCTTTCTTGCCAATCCAGACCACACCCTTCATGGGTGAGACTTTCAAGTAACTCCAATCATCAACATTAAACTCAAGTTCTTTCTTCTTACATCGAAGTAGGCTTTTGTCTACTTTGGGCAATCGTTAACCTCTCACTTATCAACCTCACCTTTTCCAGGGCCTCTGTAACCAAATCCGATCCTAACAAAGCCATCTCCCCCATATCAAACCACTCAACTGAGGATCTACAATGCCTACCATATAAAGCTTCAAAGGGAGCCATACCAATGCTAGTGTGGTAGCTATTGTTTTAAGCAAAGTCAATAAGTGGAAGATGTCCATCCCAACTACCTTTAAACTTCAAACATAAGATCTAAGCATATCCTCAAGAGTTTGGATAGTTCTCTCGGCTTGGCCATCTGTTTGAGGATGAAAAGTCGTGTTAAGCTTGACCTTGGTACTAAGACCCTTTTGGAACAATCTCTAAAAATGATAAGTGAATTGATCACCATGATTCGAAATGATAGACAAGGGTACCCCATGTAATGCAATCTAACCAACTCATGAATATACAACTTGGCATAATCTTTGGCACCATAGGTGGTTATGCTTAGTAGAAAGTGAGCCGACTTTGTAATCCTATCAACAATAACCCAAATATAATCAAAGTGTTTCCCAATCTTAGGAAACCCAACCACAAAATCTATGTTGACTTCTTCCCTTTTCCAAGTAGGAATTCCTATGTCTTAGGCTAGGCTACCCGACCTTTGATGTTCGGCTTTCACTTATTGGCAATTGTGACAACCGACTACGAACTTGGCAATATCTCTCTTCATACCACCCCAACAATACACCTCCCTCAAGTCTCTATACATCTTTGTGGAACCAGGGCGAATAGAATAAGATGAATTATAGGCCTCATTCAAAATTAACTCGCTCAAGTCATCAACATTAGGCACACATAACCTACCTTGGAACGTAAGGGCACCATTAGCCCCTTGGGAGAAAACCTCCACCCTACCATCTTGACCAAACCATTCAACTCTAGCAAGGCAGGGTCAAGGTCTTGTTTTGACTTGACTTCCACATTCAAAGAAGATTTAGAACCATCAACAACCATTACACCACCATTTTCAACTTCATCCAACCTAACCCCCAACCTAGCTAACAGGTCAACTTCTCTAGCCACCTCCTTGTTACCAAAATCAATATGAGCTAGACTACCCATGGACACTCTACTTAGAGCACCAGCCACAACATTAGCTTTGCCGGGATAATAGTGCACACTCATGTCATAATCCTTAAGGAGTTCTAACTACCTTCTTTGTATCAAGTGAAGATCCTTTTGTATGAATACATATTGGAGACTCTTATGGTCTGTAAACACATCAACATGAACCCCATATAAATAGTGATGCCAAATTTTCAAAACAAACACCACGACCGCCAATTCAAGATCATGGGTGGGATAATTTCACTCATGCACCTTAAGTTGCCTAGAGGCATATGCTATCACCTTGCCATTTTGCATCAAAACACACCTTAAACCAATTATTGAGGCATCACAATAAACTACAAACCCTCCTAACCCTTCCGGTATTGCCAAAACAAGAGCGTAAATAAGCTTGTCTTTCAAAGTTTGAAAACCCACCAAATCCAAGAAACTCCTAATATCCGTTGGAGTCAAGGGCCTAGGCCAATTTCTTATCACCTCTATTTTCTTACGGTCCACTTTAATGCCATCACCTGACACCACATGCCCTAGAAAAGCAACTTCTTTCAACCAAACTTCACACTTTTCATTTTTAGCAGATGACCTCTCATCCCTCAAGATTTGAAACACCATCCTCAAGTGATTTGCATGCTCTTCCTCACTCCGAGAATAAATTAATATATCATCAATGAAAACCACCACAAACATATCAAGGTGAGGTTTAAAGACCTTATTCATGAGATCCATAAATATAGTCGGTGCATTAGTCAACCCAAAAGACATAACCACGAATTCAAAATGTCCATACCTAGTCCAAAAAGTCATCTTGGGAATATCACACTCCCTCACTCTCATTTGGTGGCATCCAAACCGAAGATCAATCGTAGAAAAGTAATTAACCCCTTGTAGTTGATCAAAAAGTTCATCAATCCTTGGTAGAAAGGTACTTGTTCTTTATAGTAACCATATTAAGTTGCCGGTAATCAATGTACATTCTAAGGGAACCATCCTTTTTCTTTACAAACAACACTAGTGCATCCTAAAGTAACTTGCAAGACCTTACGAAACCCTTCTCCAACATATCCCTCAACTGATTCTTCAACTCCATCGGGGCCATACGATAAGAGGGAATGGAAATGGGTTGTGTATCAAGAAATAGGTCTACACCAATGTCTATTTCCCTTTCGAAAGGAACACTAGGAAGCTCATAGGAGAAGACATCAAGAAACTCATTGACCACCAGAATCGACACAATAGGAAGGACTTTAGACTCAATATCCCTAACCCTTACAAGGTGATAAATACAACCTTAGAAATTGACTTTTGGGCTTTAAGACAAGAAATAAATCTACCCTTGACCATCACATTACAACTTTCCCACTCAAGGACGGGTTCATTAGGGAATTGGAATCGCACTTTACGTGTCCCACAATCAATGGAAGCATGATATACTTGTAACCAATCCATCCCAAGAATAATATCAAAATCCACCATATCAAGTTTTTCAAAATCACAAGGCAAGACTTTAGGCAATATGGACACAGGACAATCTCTATACACTCTTTTAGCATTAATTGGACTCACCAATGGGGGTAGACATATCACAAGGTCCACACAACAACTCGGGACACATATGAAGTTTATTGGAAACAAAAGGAGTAATAAAAGAAAGAGCAGCACCCGGATCTATCAATGCATACATATCATAATAAAAAAACTTTTAACATACTAGTAACAACATTGGATACCTCATCCACTCCTTGCCTTCCTTGGAGAGCATAAAACCTATTTTGCCTTGGAGCATCCCCTTGTTGGCCTTCCTTTGCCCTTTGACCCGCATTAGCACCTTAGCCTTGAGGACAACCATCTCTACCTTTAGTTTAAGTATAAGGACAATCAATAACCTTGTGACCCATCTGACCACAACCAAAGTAAGCATTAAAATTTTTTACACATGGACCACAATGGTTTCTACCACCCTTTTGGAACTGAGGATGGGTCATCCCACCATTGTCACCTTGGAATCTTGGGTTAGACACCCCATCATTAGCAAATCTCTAGTTAGGAGCATTGGAGGACTCTTGCCTTGGATCTTGTGACCTTGTAGAAACCAACCACCCTTAGCACCTTGGAAAGCACCATTAAAATGAGCCCTCTTGGACTCCCCCACTTCTCCTCTTTCTAAGCTTTTCCCGCTAAAGTTGTTCGGCTTATGTCATTAGCCAAGACAAATTCGTATCACTCACTAGCATGAAGGTACGATACTATTCATTAACCAAGTCAGACACTCCCAACACGAATTTATTCATTCTAGCTCTAGGGTTGGCAACCAAATGTGAAGCATACTTGGAAAACTTGTTGAACTTGAGGGCATACTCCCTCACACTCATAGAGCCTCGCGTAAGATTCATGAGCTCCATCATTTTGGCCTTTCTCAACTCCATAGGGAAGAACCAATTGAGGAAGGTGGCCTTGAACTCCTCCCAAGGAATAGTACCATCATCTCTCCTCTCCAATTTCCATTGGGAAAACCAAATTTGGGCCACACCTTTGAGTTGGTAGGCCACTAATTCCGCTTTCTCCTCTAAATTGACCCCCATGATAGATAATACCTTATACACCTCATTGATGAACTCTTGAGGATCTTCCTCTACATTGGACCCATGAAACTCTAGAGGGTTCATTCTTGTGAAATCCCTCACCCTTAAGGTTGGAGTACGAGCATGAGGGGCTTGGGGCCCTTGATTCATTTGTTTGGTCATAGCATGGGCCAACATTGTGATGGCATCTTGGAACTCGTAATGGGATACCTCTCCATCTTAAGAAGCTTGAGGAGCGGGAGGAGTCGGTTGCTCCTTGGGTATGCGGGCTCTCCTTAGTCTTCCTATTTGTAGCAGCATGATCTAAAAAAGCACAGAGTATTCGTTAGGGGGAAATCCTTATCTTCACATCTAAAGCACAATATAGGCCATGAAGATGTAGAACATTTCCTAAAACGCCTCATAGCCCCCTATTCATAGTTATGGCGCGCTTCACAACCATGAATAAGACTCTAATCAATGTGGTGTGTTGGATTTCTGAGGACCATTAACAACCTAGTGCTCTATTACCAAGCTTGTCACAACCAAAGCCTAGGGCCTAGATGTGACACGGCAAATGAGAAGTCCGAAGACAACCCAAACAAGCCTCTTAATTGTAATATACACGCATCCTTGATTGCGGAAGTAAAATAAACATCAACAAGAGTAAAGTACAAAAATGGAAGTGAGAATAAAGGAAATATTTCATAAACATAGAAACATAAAAAGAGTCAAGATTGAAAGCATATACAAACTTAGTATCCAATAACACCTCTACTTTAGAATGGAGAGGGGACCAAGACACTTCCCGGACTCACCCTCATAATAATAAGCATCTAACATAAGTAACAAGTCTCATCATAGCATGAAATAAAGTAGATATTATCCTCAGAGTTGAGGACTCACCAAAAGTTTTCTTGGAGAATCGAACTAGCCACTTGGAGGAGGATCATCAAAAGAAGCTCTGGTCCCTACATGGTAATATTATTTAGGCATAGAATATGCATTAGTACATTTGAATGCACTAAGTATGTGGGGTGCAATGAAACAAAAATATAAGTCAATATATTCAAAATGCATAATCATAATCAATGGATATATAATCTCAAGATAAGGTGCATGATCAATTCTTGTAAAACAATCAACTTGCATAATATATAGATCATACATATGTGGGAAGAGACCTCAATTGACATAGACCAAGCAGTTACAACTTGGACTCCAAGGCGTGACACCCCCTCGGTTCAGGTGACTTGACATGACAACCCCCAGCGAAGTGTAGGTGGTCTACTTGCCAAGGTAAGCCAAACATGATAACATGAACTAGATGGATCCACTCGTATAGAAAGGGTAAAATATATCATCCTATGGTGGCACATAGTTTAGAGACTAATGACTATATATAAGGATCCCTTGTTTCGAGCTCCCATCTTAAGCTTCAATCAGTGCTAAGTCAAATCCCATGGAATACTTGAAATAAACATACTTTAATAATAACATGAGTAACTTGTCGGAGACATGATAACATGACATGTGTAGCTCTTAAACATGCTTGACCTCTAATCGTGAGCCTAACTTGAGCATGAGAGCAAACAATAATCATACATGATCTCTTGCTTTAACATGAATGGCTCACAAAAGGTAAAAATTTTTGAAATAGGGCTCAAATTGATACTTGTAAAATCATAGATATTTTTCATGAATTCAATACATGCTTGAAAATCCTTAATCATCATGAAGTCACTTGACTTGTAAATCATGTAATAGTTCATCAACAACTTCAGAAATTCTTATCATGTAATTTTATCAAACACATGGTGGGTTCATGATACTTGTTCAAAATCATACAATTCAAGAGTGAAACAAGAAGAGTAAACTCAATGCAAATCAACCCACAAATATTTTAGTAAAACCCTCATTTAGGGTATCTTAAAATCTATCACAAAATCTCATAAGAGTTCATAGTTTCATAGCTCAATCATGCATAGTCTCTATAGACTAAACTAATTCATGGAATAAGTTTGAAATAGATATTCATGCATAATGAATCAATACTTGATAAAATCCCAACATAATTTATGTTTGAAATTCATAATAAAAGATACCCATAAGTGATGCAACTTGAAATCATCCAATTTTCATAAAAAGAGAAGGTTGGGTTCCATGGGTGAAAAGACCCATGGATGAAGTCTCACATATCTTAAACCATGAATTTCTTGAAACAAACTTGAAGCTTGAGATAGGTTCTTGAGTTCCAAAAGTTAGCTTGAAATCCTTGAATTTAAATGAGAGATTTGATATAGTCTTAAAGAGCTTTTAGAGAGGATTTTGTAAGCTATAGATTTGAAAAATGTTTAAGTATGAGAGATTTCACATTTAAAAGGGCATGGGGCTATTAACCCAATGCCCTTGGACGAAATAAGAAAACCAAGAAAAATATTACACTAGTCTATGCCCCAGGCGTGATGCGGATCACATGTGGATCACAAAATACACTAGTCTGGGCCCTAGGTACATCGCAGCCTGGGTGCGAACAGACACTAGAAATCGAAAAATTAGCAAAAAAATATTTTTTCACTACGAGTTTTCTAAAATCAGGTTTATACCCATTTCCCACTCAATTGTTTTCCTTGATCGAGAATATGAAAGATTTTTGAAATCACGCACAGATTTTGAGATATGTGAAAATTATGATTATGGGGCATTTCAAAGCACATAAAGGGTGTTTCAAGAAACATTCATTTTTCATGGTCCAATCCTCTCGTACGTTGGGCACATAGTTAATGAGTGCAAGTGGGACTGCTCTTTCTCATTTTGATGCTCAATACTCCTTCCAGGACCCAACATGCTCATAAGTTATCCAACATCAAGATTTCTCATCACTTAGTCTCTTTTGGACAAGGAACATCAACTCATCTCATCATCTATCAAATCACGGAATTGGGAACATTCTTTTAAGATTAAATTAAACATCTTTATGATTCTAAGGATATCAATCTCATCAATGTCAATCATCAATATATTCAACTGAGGACCCGGACCACAATAAGAAAGCATAACCATATGATCAAGGCTCTAGACATCAATCCCTAAGTTAATTCTTGTAATCTTTAACAAAGTAATCATGTAGAGTTTATACAATAATTCAAATAAATCATTTTAACGAATAATTCAAATTGTGATGATCATCAATTCTAGAAAATATATGATGTAAGAATAATTTTCAAATAACTATTCAAGAATTTCTCAGACAGAACTCATCACCTTCAACTATCAACCTACTACATTCAATGGGACACATAGGAGAACAATCTCATGTTTTGGGTAGTCTTACATACCTGAATGAAGAATTTCTTAGGCTTCTTCAAGGAATTGGACCTGAATCTAGGAATCATCAATCTCTCTTTTCTTTCTATTTCACGAATCCTCATTTAGAAGTTAAGAAAAATAGGTTTTGAAACCCTTAATTTGATATAAACAACCCCTAAACACGTATTTGGGACATTGGATTGGTTGGGGGATGACCAAAGTGCCCATCCCGATTTAAAAGAAAATTTTGCCTCTAAAATTACACAGGTTTGCAGCGTGCTTAGGGCGCAGACCAGTGTAATTTCTTCCAAAACTTCTTTGTCAAATTTTTTTTTAAAAAAACATAAGTGTCAATCCACGTCGCGCCTCGGGCACGGACTAACACTATTTTTTGAATAATTACAAAAATTTATTTTTCAACTCAGTTGCTTTAAAATCATGTCAGGATCATTTTTCACTCCATTTTTTGTGCTGATCACAAATTCGGTCTCGAATTTTTCATTGGAGCTTGGGAAGACGCATTATGCGCATGATTCCATTCTAGGGGTATTTCGATAATTTCATGGGGTGTTACATTATCTCTCCCTTGGGATCATTTTTCCTTGAATGATGAGTAGAGGTGGAATTAAGGCATGAGTAGACTCAAGACTCATCTTAATACTCACTCAAAAATCTCGAACTCTCAACTATTCATCAACCCCTATAACCTCTACTCAAACTCAAGGACAGGAGAAGCACATCAACTCAAGAATGGAAATTTCAATTAAGTTAAGGATAGGGACTTTGCCTTTGACATCATCATCATTTGGCATGAATAGATGCGGGTATTTGGTTCTCATAGCTTCCTCTCTTCCCACGTAGCTTCCTCAACAAAATTGGTTCCTCCATAGTACTTTGATGGAGGCTATCTCTTTGTCCCTCAGCTTATGAACTTGACAGTCAAGGTTTTGGACTAGAATCACCTCATACGATAGGTTATCCTTTACTCTCGTACTCTAAATAGGGATTGCCAAAGCAGGATCTCCCTAACACTTCTTCAGCATCGACACGTGGAATATCGGATGAATCCCATCTAACGCGGAAGGCAATTTTAACTCTTAAACGACCTTCCCAATCCTTCTCATATTTTGATAGGGTCCAATATAGCGTAAACTTATCTTCTCCTTCTTACCAAACCTCATGACACCCTTCATGGGTGATACTTTCAAGTATACCCAATCATCCACCTCAAATTCCAAGTCTTTTTTTCTCATATCAGTGTCAGACTTTTGGCGAGTTTGTTCAGTCTTCAACCTCTCTCTAATAACCTTCACCTTCCCCATGGACTGGCTGACAAGATCTATTCCAATCAACTTGGCTTCACCGACTTCAAACCACCCAATTAGTGATCTACACCTCCTCCCATACAAAGGGCCATTCGGATACTTGTATGATAGCTATTGTTATAGGCGAAATCAATCAATGGCAAGTGGTCATCCCAATTTCCTCAAAGTCAAGAATGCAAGCCCTCTATATCCTCTAATGTCTGAATAGTGCCACTCTACCTGTGCATCTGTCTGAGGGTAGAAGACTGTACTCAGATTTACTTTAGTACCCAATCCCTTCTGAAAAGATCTCCAAAATTAGGAGGTGAATTGATCTCCTCTACACGAGATGATAGACAAAGGAACTCCATGCAACCTCAAAATCTCACGAATGTATAACTTGGCATACTCCTCTACAGTGTTAGTTGTCTTGACTGTCAAGAAGTGAGCGGATTTGGTTATCCTATCCATGATTACCCATATCGAATCATGTTACTTTCGCGACCTTGGCAAATCGGTAATGAAGTCCATGTTGATCATCTCCCATTTCCACTTTGGAATTTCAAAGTTCTGAGCTAATCCACACGACCTCTGATGTTCAACCTTGACCTATTGATAATTAGGGCACTTAGAGACAAATTCAGCAATGTCCTTCTTCATTCCGTTCCACCAATAGACTTTTCTCAAGTCTTGGTATATCTTGGTGGAGCCAGGATGAATAGAATATCGGGAGTTGTGTGGTTCTACTATGATTCTCTCTCGGACATCATCGACATCGGGCACACACAATCTACCTTGATATCTCAACACCCCATCTCCGTCTTTAGAGAAAACCATCATTTTTCGCTTGTGAACAACTTCTTTCAATTGAAACAAGACAGGTTCTTGGTCTTGCTTTTCCTTCACCTCTGACACTAAAGATGATGCAGAGTCATTCTGAACGTTGACTTAGCATTCATTATTCTCCTCACGTTATACTCCCGATCAGGCCAATCTGTGCACTTCCTTAGCCAACTCTTTCTTTCCATACTCCACGTGGGTAGTGCGACCTATAGACAACCTGCTAAGAGAATCAGCAACAATGTTAGCCTTACTTGGGTGGTAGAGAATGCTCATGTTATAATCCTTGAGCAACTCCAGCCATCTCCTTTACCGCAGGTTGAACTCTTTCTGACTGAAGACATATTGCAAGCTCTTGTTGGTCAATGAACATGTCCACATACACTCTATATGACTAGTGGCACCAGATCTTAAGTACAAACACCACTGCTGCCAACTCAAGATCATGAGTGGGATAGTTCTTCTTATGAATCTTAAGTTGTCCAGAAGCATAGGCTTTCACCTTCCCTCTCTACATCAGCACACAACCCAATCCAACTTTGGATACATCATAATATATCACAAAGTCTTCCTTCCCCTCGGGCAAAGTCAAAACTGACGCTGCAATCAGTCTAGTCTTCAACTCTTGAAAAATCCTCTCACATTCATTGGAACACAAGAACTTGACCTTTTTCGAGTTAGCTTGGTCAATGGTGCATACAAGGAAGAAAATCCTTCAACAAATCTACGGTAGTAACCTGTCAACCCCAAGAAACTCCTTATGTTAGTTAGCGAGGTTGGTCTGGGCTAGTTCTTACCATTTGAATCTTTTGGGCATCCACTCGAATACCATCACCCGAGACAATATGACCTTGGAAGGCCGCGGACTTGAGCCAAAACTCACACTTCGAAAACTTTGCATACAATTCATAGTCTTTGAGAGTTTGTAAAGCCACTCTAAGCTGATTGGTATGATCCACTCTAAGATGATTTGTATGATCCTCTTCATCCTTAGAATATGTCGGGATATCATCAATAAATATAATCACAAACATGTCAAGTTACAGTTTGACTACTCTGCTCATTAGGTTCATGAACGTTGCAGGTACATTAGTCAACCAAAGGACATGACCAAGAAGTCAAAATGGCCATACATTGTTCTGAAGATTGTTTTTGGAATATCACATTCCCTCACCTTCAACTGATGGTAGCCTGATTTGAGGTCTATCTTGGATAAGCAAGAGGCACCCTGAAGTTGGTCAACCATATCATCTATCCTGGGAGAGGATACCTGTTCTTTATTGTAACCTTGTTTAGTTGCCTATAGTCTATGCACATTCTGAGAGACCCATCTTTCTTACACACGAATAGTCCAGGAGCACCCCAAGGTGATAGGCCTTATGAAACCCTTCTCTAGCAAGTCTTTCATTTCTTCTTTCAGTTCTTTCAATTCAGCGAGGGCCATTCTATAAGGTGGAATTGAGATAGGTCGGGCATATGGGAGAGCATCAATCCCAAAGTCAATCTCCCTATCAGGAGTGACTCCAGGCAGATCCTCAAGAAACACTTCAGGGAACTCATTTATAATCAGAACCGACTCTAGAGTGGGGGATTCAACATCATCAGACTTAACCCACACGAGGTGGTAGATACACCCTTTAGATATTAGCTTTCTAGCTCTAAGATAGAGATAAACTTGCCCTTAGGTGCAACAGAACTCCCTTTCCACTCTAAGACAAGTTTATTAGGGAATTGAAACTTATCCGGGTCCTACAATCAACAGTGGCATAACAGGCATGAAGCCAATCCATATCAAGGATCACAGCAAAGTCAACCATCCCTAATTCTACCAAGTCAACCCAATGTATCTTTATGACAAATAGATACTACACAATCCATATAAACCTTATTAGCTAAGATAGACTCACCAATAGGAGTGGAAACATAAAAGGGTTAAAGCAAACACTCTGGAAGGATCCTAAATCTACTAGCCACATAGGGAGTTATAAAATACAAGGTGGAACTCGGCTAAAGCAATGTATACCAATCAAAAGTAAAGACTCGAAGCACATCCGTAAAAACATCTGGTGCTGTCTCCTTATCTTGACGATTTCCCATAGCATAAAGATGGTTTGTCCTTCATCTTGTACCCGTAATAGTAGCCTTGCGATAACTACCAGCTGGGGGTGCTGCGGAGGAATGTGCTTTATTTCTTCCTTCACCCTGTCTCCTCTGCGGACACTCATACTAGAATTGACCAGTCTGCCCACATGAGTAAGAAACATCTTTGCTCACATGGCACTCACCCAGATATTGGAGTTTACAACATTTGTCACAAGGTGGCTTCCCCTTCGTACCTTGGGTCACACTAGCTTGAGATTGAGAACCCTGGGCCCTGAAATTCTGGTAACAATAAGACTTCTGATTTTACCTGTTTTGTTGGACAGGTGCGCTCGCTGCATAGGGTGCATTGTGAGAAGACCTCTTCTAAAAGTAGGATTTATCATGCTTATTTTGTCTCTGGTGGCTAGGCTCATGCCCTGCCGATTTCGCTTTCCTGCTCATCTGATCTTCTCTATCTCTCTTTTATTCTTCCTTAGTTTGTTGGGCATATACCATAATCTTGGAATTTTCCATAACTGGGATCAACAGCTTTGGATTCCTTCTTCACATGCCTGCCCAAACCAAACACAAACTTTCTCATCCTTACCCTTATGTCTTGGACCATCTCAGGAGCATATCTGGACAGCTTAATAAACTTGAGGTTGTAGTCCTTAATAGTCATCCCCTCTTGTTTTAAGTTCACAAACTCATCAACCTTCGCCTCCATCAACTCTTAGGGAAAGAAGTGGTCAAGGAAAGCAGCCTCAAACTCATCCCACTCAGCAGGCTCAGCATCTTCACCTGTACTGTCCTCCGATTGGTTTTACCAAACATTTGCAACATCTTTCAGCTGGTAGAAGGCAAGCTCAACCCCTTCAATCTCATTAGCATACATGTCCCTCAAGACCTTCCACATCTCATCAATGAAGTTCTGTGGGTCCTTCTCTACCTTTGACCCCGTATAAACAGGTGGGTTCATCCTCAAGAAATTCTGAGCCTGGTTGCAGTCGTGGATTTTTAGGAGATGGAACTTGGAGCTTGGGAACTCGAGTATTACCCTAGGAGGCCACTAATTGGGTGAGCATGGTGATGGCTCCCCAAACTCTGCTTTTGAAGTGGGGGCGACTGTGCCTATGCAAGGGGTGCCTGTGAGACCTCAACAGTCCTAGCAGGTTGACCCCGTCTCCTTGTCCCCATCTGAGTAGGGACCTATAGTTGGGAATTCTCAGCAGTTGGGGCTAACACATCTCTCTGAGCAGCAATTCGTTTTGGAGGCATATTCTGCAAACGTGTAACACACGAATTAAAAAGGAGTTTTCATAGAGTTAAAACTCTATTCCACGAACTCAAATCATAGAAGAAGGGCAATACTTCCTAATGTCCTATAGCCTTCTACTTATGAAGTGTGGTTACAACACATGCATAAACAAGACTCTACTAGACACGGATTCATAGACTCCCTAGGACACTTGAAGTTTATCACGCCTTGGGAGGGTGCCTTGGACGTAACTGGCACTCACAAACTATTTCTAGTCCCCAAGCGAACCACCTGGCCTCATCACATGCGTTCAATCAATGACTCAATACTTAACAAATAAATAACAACAGGCTATCGTACCTCGTCACATTTACGTTAAGAGTAAGGACTCTAGGCCACAAGACTAGTCAACAACATCTATAGCATAAGATAGAATTATTACAATTTAGTTTAGGAAGGGGAAAGACCCCAACATCAATCCATCGTCTCTATATCTATGAAGCCTCTAATTCTACGGTCTAAGAAGGTACCATGACAGGCCATGACTACCACAAGCTCAAAGAAATAAACTCAAAACATATAAAAAGGGGATAAAGGCATCCTTCAAATGCATGGGAGGATTCACCAAGTCTCTGAAGCTAAAAGTCTCTGAACCTCAACGAATAGCCTGTTAAAGTCCTCTATCTACTGAATCTGCATCATGAAATGATGCAATGCCAAATGGCGTCAGTACGTGAAATGTACGGTATGTAAAATGAGCTAAAAGTAAACAATATAGACAAAATAACATGGAATGACATCAACTAATCAGACACTCATCTCAGCTCAAGATAAGGAGTAGACAGTATCACATCAACATCAATCAAGACTCATACCATCACATCAGTACTAGAGTACTATCAAGATGAAACCTATCTGGGAGTTTTTCTAACCGACAATCATTACCTATGAGCTGGTGATGGTATGAAAAAGCGATGTCGTTGCCACATCCGTCCAGTACCTTACCGGGGTAGAGGAAATGTCTATCGGTGGATCCATAATTCTATCAAGTCCTTTTTTAGGACTAAGGAAATATCCATTTTTCATGGTCCAATCCTCTCTTGTGCTGGCCACGTAGTTAATGAGTGCGAGTGAGACTCACTCTTACTCATTTGGTGTGCAATACTCCTCCAAGGACCAAACATGCTCATAAGCTATCCAACATCAAGATTTCTCATCACTTAGTCTCTTTTAGACAAGGAACATCAACTCATCTCATCATCTATCAACTCACGAAATTAGGAACATTCTTTTTAGATTAAATTTAACCTTTTTAAGACTCTAAGGATATCAATCTCATGAACATCAATCATCAATACACTCAACTCAGGACCCTAAGTTCATTCTTGTAATCTTTAACAAAGTAATCATGTAGGGTTTATATAATAATTCAAATAAAGCATTTAAATGAATAACTTAAGTTGTGATGATTATCAATTCAAGAAAATATATAATGTAAGAATAATTTTCAAATAACTGTTCAAGAATTTCACAGATAGAACCCATCACCTTTAACTATCAACCTACTACATTCAATGGGGCACATGGGAGAATAATCCCATATTTTGGGTAGCCTTACATACTTGGATGAAGAATTTCTTAGGCTTCTTCAAGGAATTCGACTCGAATCTAGGAATTTTCAAGCTCTCTCTTCTTTCTCCTTCAAGAACTCTTATTTAGAAGTTAAGAAAAATGGGTTTTGAAACTCTTAATCTGATATAAATGATCTCTAAACACGTATTGGGACTTAGGATAGGTTGGAAATGACCAAAGCGCCCTTTTCGAATTAAAATAAAAATTTGCCTCGAAAATTAAATAGGTCTGCGGCACGCTCAAGTCACGGACCAGTGTAATTTCTTCCAAACCTTCTCCGTCAAAAGTTTAGAAAAAACATAAGTGTCAGTCTGTGTTCTATCTGCATCACACCTCTGGCGCGGACTGACAGTATTTTTCGATTAATTATGAAAATTTATTTTTCGACTGGATTGCTCTAAAATCGGGTCAAGACCATTTTTTCACTCTATTTTTTGTGTTGATTGCAAATTCGGTGTAGGATTTTCTATTGGAGCTTGGGAAGATGTGTTAAGCACACGATTCCGTTCTAGGGGTATTTCGATAATTTCACGGGGTGTTACACCGGATGGATAACTGCCAACTCTTGTGTTATCTCCAACTCATAAGCTATGTTTCTCACTCTCTTCACAATTTGATAGGGACCAATGTATCGAGGACTCAACTTTCCCTTCTTCCTGAATCTCATTACACCATTCATGGGTGACACTTTCAAGTATACCCAATCATTCACTTCGAACTCTAGGTCCCTTCTCCTAATATTCGTGTAGGACTTCTAGCAATTTTAGGCGGTCTCAATCTCTCTTGGATAATCTTTACCTTTCTCCATAGGCTGGTGTATCAAGTATGGCCTAATCGACCCTGCTTCGCCTATCTTGAACTATCTAATCGGTGATCTACATCTTCTACCATAAAGGGCCTCATAAGGAGTCATTTGGATGCTCGAATGAAATATTAAAAATCAACTTATTTTCCACTTATCAGCTAAACATGAGAAAGTAAAAATGAACTTATTTTCCTTCCTACCGAACACACCCTATATGTTCGAACTTCATCATAGTCCTCCTTTTCATCATAGTCTCATTTTAGATAGGGCTTTACAATGAACATGATGTGTAAAATTGCTTTTATTATTTGTTTAATTTAATAAAACTATAAAATGGGGCATTTGTGATTAAAAAAAGAGTAGGGTTATAATGGGAAAAAGAAGAAGAGTCTGAAGTCTCCCATCTGCATTTCCGGATTGAGGATCGTAATCTAATTAAACTACTTTTCTTCAAGCCATCCCATCCATCGCCTCTCTTTCTCTCTAGGGTTTCCTCTACCTTTTTAGCCATTCCCCAAAACCCCATCTTTGCTTTACAGTATTCATTTATATATGGTTAGATTTCAGTCACAATGAGGATTTTCTTTTTGGATTCATATAGTTAGTATTGCTCTGCTATATAATCGAAAATCACACCCTGATTGAAGAAAAGATTTGGATATTTTTGTTTGTGAAATTCCATTGACGGGAGAAAAAGAGGAATTACTATGACTTCTACAGTTCCAGCAAAGTCTAATAACCCACTTCACAACTTTGATTTGCCATACTTGAAGTGGAAGAAGGATCAGCACTCCAACAATCACCATCGTCGCCGATCAAACAAGCTATCTTCAGATTCATCATCTCCGTCGCGTCATGATTCACCGAAGCGTCAACCACAATCTCAGTCTCCTATGCGTGAATCACTGGCGGCGGCGCGTCACTCTCCCATGCGTGACTCTGCTTTAGCAGCTCGCCAGTCTCCAATGCGTGAGCCTGTTCCGGGGTTTCGCCGGTCTCCCATGCGCGAAACATCCTCTCCGATGCGTGATTCCGTTGTAGCGGTTCACCGGTCTCCGAGGCGTGATTCCGCTGCGGTATCGCGCCGGTTTCCCATGCCTGATTCTGTTGCGCCATCTCGTCGGTCTCCGATGCGTGATTCTGTTGTGGCATCTCGTCGGTCTCCGATGCATGAATTCGTTGCGGCAGCTCGCCGTTCTCCGGTGCGTGAATCCACTACGGCGTTTCGCCAGCCTTCCATGCGTGATCCCGGGCTTCCGCGTCAGTCTCCAATGAGGGAGTCTATATCACAGCGTCAGTCTCCAATGCACTGCGAATCTGTTCCTGAATCGGACAAGGACAGAAGTGTTATCGAATATCGTAGACATTCACGAATTTCAGCTCCTGAGAGTACGAAGAAAGGGATCTGTGAGAAATCAGATGACAAGAATAAAGGAGTAGACGTTGATGCGGCTGGCAATAAAGAAAACAGATCGAAAATCTTGCTCAAAATCCCTCGGAAAAATAAGGCCGGGGAAATCCATGAAGAGCAAAAGGGTGATGAATCTCAAGAGGAGGGAAAAGGGGTTACTGCTGATGAGGAAGCTGCGGAAGAATCAGCACCAAAGACGTGGAATCTGAGACCCAGGAAGCCTATACACAAATCATTGAATTTGAATGGAGTTCCATTCCGAGCCAGTGGGTCGGTGATGCAGGAGAACAAATCTCAATCATCTCACATGAATGTGAACAAGCCAGAAAATAATGAATCCGGCGCTCCTCAGAAGAAGGAAAAAAGACTTAGGTTTTCGATTACCCTCTCCAGAGAAGAAATTGATGAAGATATATATGCTTTGACTGGATCGAAGGCTTCTAGAAGACCTAAGAAGAGAGTAAAGGCTGTTCAGAAACAACTTGATGTGAGAATTTATCATCACTTCTCTCCTTCTATTTTTCTTATCATATTTTCTGGTTATGGAATGATTTGAATCTGTCTCTTTCTTTGCAGACCCTCTTCCCTGGCTTATGGCTAGCTTCTATAACTCCTGATTCTTATAAAGTTTGTGAAAATGTTCCAAAGGTATAGTTCACTGTTCAATAAAATTAGATCTCTTCTATTCTCAGTTGTTTCGCTGTGTTTGTGACAGCCTGATTTTCCTTGCAGGGTTAAAAGGAATCCTTCAAAGGTGCTGGTGGTTGTCCTTCAAATGTCCTTGCTTTTTTGTGGAAGTTTGAAGTTGATGGCGTCCAAGTTTTATGATTGCATTTGGAGGTATAATCAGTTCTTATCTGTAAAAGAAAGATGAAAAGAAGAATAAATCTTTTTTTGCCTTTCAGCACTAGTTTTTCATTAGGTTTCAGGAATAGCAGCTTAAGTTTAGTTCTTTAGTTTTTCTTGATAAAGAAAACTGAAGTTAGTATTTTGATTTCATCCTTAGTTGCAGATGTAAATATGGATTTCTAACAAATTATTGCAAATTCTCTTTTGATAGCCTTTTGGTGTTTTTACTTCTTTTAATTGTCCTCTTCTTGTTTGCCTTTATTCTAAGATAGGATGAGTATATATTGTAATGGAAGGCCCAGTTGTCAGGAATCAAAGGATAGTATCCCTTTTTATTTCATTTTTCCTTTCAGGATGTAAATGATGAAAAAATTCTTATGGGTGGGGGATACATGATCTTAATTCGATCATATAGTTTGTCAAAGAACAGTTTGGTTTGGTTTTCTGAATAAAATTTTGCTGCGGGTTTTGGATGTTTTAAGGTTCAGGAATGATACTTTCAGCCTTAAACGATGAAATGTTAAAAGTTGCTATTCAACAAAATATTCTCTTCTACCAAAATCATTATTTGAGAGGTGGAAGGTTGGGAAATGGCTATAAGCTGATATGCGGAGGTGGGGCCAATTTGACATGACTACACTTTTCATTTATGCATCATCATCCATCCTACTGAGTAACAATCACTATATATCTCTTGAAGTAGGTTAGTGGGAGTTAATATGTCATATTTTTGAGGTATTCCTTTTGATATGCCAAATAAAAAAGTTCTTTTACTTCTTGAGCTGCTATATATTTGAACTTTACAACTAACCCATGGTTATGGGCAGCCTTACACTGACCTGGCTTGGCTAAGTTAAGTGGATAAGTATGAAGATGAAGAACATCATCCAGGTTCCAACTTAGTGTATTTTCTCATAATAGAATTTTATCTTCTCATTGTAGACATTTTAATTTCTTTCCCTGCGTCCTGATCATCATAGGCAAGGAACCTGTACATTGGGGTTGCAATATACTGTGCAGTCGTATGACTGCAGATTTAGGTGCTCTACCTCTTTCTGCTTGGGCAATGCACATGCTTGTTGTCATTCTCTTTCCCCTCTTTGTGCATCTAGGAGATGGGTAGTCTAGTCTGGGACTCCTCTGTTTCTGGATTTTCTTTTTAGTTTGATATCATAATATAAACCTTATTTTGGTCTAACAGGGCTAGAAGCTTTATTCCCTTTTGTTTGGCTTGGCGTAATTTGAGATGATATAAACCTTTGACATCCTCTTGTTTGTCATATATTGTGGAGTTCTTATGCTAGACAGCATTTCCAGTGGAGCATTCAAGGTAGCCAGACAATCAATGAAGCGAGCAAAGGTAAGTAAAAGCCCATTGCTTTGATTGTTTAAAGACATGACGTGCTGCAAAACCAGTGGCGCTAAAACTTTTTGGGTAAAGCCGTGCTCTTCTGAGAATTGTGCTCTGCAAACAATGACGTGCAATATTATCTCAACAAGAAGCAGCCAGCCAACTCATGGAATCTCATCTCTAAAGAGTTAGATTGATATCGGCATTTGAAAATTGATTCATATATATGTGGTATATATTTTAATCCTTTGTAAATTATGTGTTTTGCTTCTTAAGTATTGGCTTCGCTGTTTGCCTTTTGCTTTTAGCGCGATGGATTCTGGCTATTTAGGGCATGTCATTTTTGAAAGCACCGGAACTGGATAATAATTATAGGATATGAAGGGTTCATTTGGTATTATTATTCCCCTTTCCCTTGGAAGGGAAAATTGCATAAGTATACATTTTTAGATTCAATTTTATTTTTATGTGTAAACTTTTATTGTTATTCAAAAATGTCAATCATTATTTGTCAAAAAAAATAAAAATAAAGGCTAAGGATGTGACATAAAGATTAAGAATGTGAGGTTAAAGAAGTAATATAAAGTTTGACAAAAGTGTAAATATTTTTGGAGGTTGACATATAAAGATAAAATTGGGTCTAAAAATGTATATTGTTGCAATTTGTCCGTACAAAGGTTTCATTCAACATTTTGTCTAGATTATTTGTATTTAGTGCACAAATAAATCTGAGAGTGCGCTCAAGGAAGTTGCACTTGAATGAGTATTCATAACAGCAACATAGTAACGAATGTTGAGCAACATACCAATGAAAAGGGTACGAGAAGGGCAGAGCATACATATACTTTTAACTTGTTTAGATATTTAAATTTTTTCAATAGATTCTTGATGTAAAGTAGAATATATCCAAGTAGGTTGAAAAAGGAATACAGAAATAACAGCGAAATAATGTGAAATGTATAATTGTATGCAGCATACATAGGAATGAACAATGTAACAAAAAAAAGGGGTATATTGAATAAATAGTATGCAATGTACGGAAAATGAGCAATGTAACAGAAGAAAAATAGCAATATTTGAAGCACTAAAACATAGGTGATACTTGAAGAATAAGAAACTACTAAGATTTTGTTAATTCCAGTAGTAAGAAAAGAGATTTAAGTATGACTAAAAAGTCTCTAATAGGAAGGTGAGAAAGCGTCCATGTGCAATAGTTTTGTTTTCCTCATTTTGTCCGCCGTAAAGATCGTTCCTATCTTATTTTGAAGATCATCAATCTTAATTCTATCTATCTTAGTATGCCGATTCATCCATATGAATATTTTTATATCTGCAACTTTTGAACATGTGAATACGTCACTGGACAAAATTGTGTCCCATGCAGCATAACAAATAAAACTGCTACTCTATGGAATTCACATTTAAATTTTATTGGTACCTTCTTATCACACATGACTATAGGTGTGAGCCTCCATTTCCCTCATTTTTCACCAATATGATTTGTGATGTCAACATCAATCTCTTCATTATCTTAAATAAAAGACTTTAGATAATTGAAACATCCTCTTTTGGGGATGAACTTAGTATCAAGCCTTACTTCCATGCGGATCTCATACATAACATCATTCTCTTAGCCCATTCTAGACACTTTACAATCCTTTTTCAAACCTACTGTCACGATCTAAAATTGGGGTGTGCTGACACTCACCTAAACCACTAAAGAGAGTCAGCCCAATACTACACAACCCAAAATAATAACAAAGCGAAAGATAAAATAATTTAAGAAGATAGATAAACATAGGAAATCAAAAGTTACAATCATCCTAGAACTAGTGTAACATGTACAAGCCTCTAATAATCAGAATACACAAATGAAATACAACTCTCAATGTCTATTCCTCAAATAGAACAAAAAAAAATGAAATCCTTGAAGGTCTGTCGAAGATACAAGTAACTACCTCACGAGTGATCTTGAAGTTCGATCCTAAAATGAAGGAAGCTAACAAGGGAGACCGAGCTCACAACCGACACAAATATAGCAAGGAGGTGAACACCAAACAACAGGGTACTCAACAAAATGGAAACTAACTTAAAGTAAAGCAATGAAGAACACAAGTACTCCTATCCACCCATCCACATACCACCAAAACTATACACCTGCATTCAGAAAAGTCCTAGAACAAAACAATACTATATATATACACACACACACACACACACAAATATACACATCTCATAGAATAACATCTCCGAAATGTCCAATAGGGACCACATATCATAT
>JAOTQR010000002.1:7246978-7277577 GCA_025774065.1 Solanum ossicruentum
CTCACACCCCAAAAGCTAGCTCAAAGGGAGGAGGATTGCCTAATCCTTAGGAGGAGTCCACCCATCCTATTAAGGACTAATGTGGGACTTTTTGTGTCTCAACACCCTTTACTTTCATCATTCACTATTCCAACTCTGCCAGTGTGTTATAATCCTACTAACTGTGGTTTGGCTTATAGCTCTGAACAATGGCATCATGTTTGCAATTTCTGAGCATCTTCATCATTCCAGGTCCTTGAGATGGAGTCTCAATTTCTAACTGCCCATTGCTTCCGAGAGGATCTGTCTCTACTTTTGAGATCTGTTCAAAATCAGGAAAAGATGAAGCTGCAACTGGTAATTTGCAATTATTTTATTATAGATATTAGCTCTGAATTAGTTTATGTTCTGTTTGACTTTTACTTCTGTGCATCAGTACAACGTGCCCAGTGTAATTCTACAAGTGGGGTTTGAGGAGGGTGAGGGTAAAGTGTACGCAAACCTTACCCCTATATTGTGGAGGTAGAGAGGTTGTTTCCTAAAGGCCCTTGGCTCAAGTAATGCATGTTGGAGCAGATCTAAAAGGGAAAAACAGAAGTATTGAAGACATCACAAACTAAAATCTACAAAAAGGACAATAACCATTACTAAATAAAACGATAACTAAAACACAATAAATAACATGTAGTGCAGAAATTGAGATACGGAAAAGTATGAGAGTTTCTGTGCGTCAGTGGCTCTTCTTAATGTAGTTAAAACATTGAGAAAATGCATACGCCCCCTAAACTTGTCCTGAAAACTTAGTTACACAGTTCAACTTTATGGGTGATTATTTACCCCCTCCCTCTTCTCCCCCACACATTTTTCATCCGAAGTGAATTTAATACCCTCTCAAAAAAGAACCAATTTTATGAGGAGCAGTGTATTATACACGCCGCCATGTCATATGACACCTCAAACAACAATATACCTAGTGAAAATCCACTTAATTTTTTTCACTCCTTTTTCACTTTTTTTCCACTTCCATCATCTCCTTCAAATTTTCCCATATACTTCTGCCATTCCCTCTTCTCCCACGGCTAACCCCTACCTCATCTCCTTCAAATTTTCCCATTACTTCTGCCATTCCCTCTTCTCCCATGGCCAACCCCTACCACTCTACAATTCCCTTTGCTTCAACTGATACTCAACCACTTTCTCTGATTCATCTTCTCCTTTTATTTTGTTTTTAATTTCCATTATTCACCTTTTTTTGTGTGCGCGCGTGCACATCATTATTCTAGTCATCTAAAGGTTTCATAATAGTGTGATGGGTTTATCTGAAGATCATCTTTGCTAAGACTTATTTTCTTGATATCTTTACAGTATGTAAAGAATATCACTGTACCTTATTCAATTCAAATGTCAATCAGGACTTGACTTCTATCCGTAGATGTGGGCCAGACTAGGAGGGCGTTTGGATTGACTTTTTTAAAATAGCTACTAAGCTAAAAGTTAAAAGTCATAAGTTGGACATCTCCACCTTTTAGCTTATTTTGTATTTTTTTCCTTAAACTAAGTGCTTAAAACCATTTTTTATTTTTTTCCAAATATGACAAAAGATAGAAATAGAGCTCAAAATCTAAAAACATTCATAATAAGCCAATTCAAACACCCTCTATAGTTTCTATGCCGCGACTTCAAATTAATTTTAGCAATTTTATTCATTGGCCTTACATGTTTACTTTTCTAATAATGCTGAGAAGTTATTCTTCAATTCCCTCTTTCCAAAACTTGTAATGGACATTTCTTTTTCATACTTGAGCTTGCATCATAATTTTGTTCTCAACAAGAAAGTTTGATATATGTTTGTAGATTCTCTACTAAAGAGAAGGCTGAGGGAAACCATCTCTGATTTAACTGCTTAGACTGTGTATATCTTAAGTTACATAATCCGTAGAGGTTGGAGTTTGGAAAATAGCATAAAACATTAGCTTTGCTAGTTTTATTGATGTTCGAAATAGTTTCACAGTTGCAAGTGTGGTATGTTATTCTTTAATCAAATACTAAATAGAAAACATGTTATATTTGTAATCAAATACTGAATAGAAAACGTGTTATATCTTTAATCATATTACAAAGTAGGAGTTCGAGAGAAAGTAACCGAAATTTAATTGTGCTTAGACTCTGTATGTCTCAACTTTTTTCATAGTGGTTGGAGTTTAGAAAATAACATAACACGTCAGCTTTGCCTGTTTCTGTGATGTTCAGAAATTTCTGTCTCAACTGTTGTATTTGTAACCAAATGCCAAGTTAAAGAAAGTGTTGTATCTGTAATCATAGTTGTGCAATTATGCAACAAACTTGAATGAGAGCTTTCTCTTCTTGTAGATGCTTTTCATCTCTGAATATCCACAGGTACAGGGATTAGATTGTTTTTAAATCAATTATTAGTAGCGTAGCTCTGACCAAAGAAAAAAGTTTCAGAAAGTTTCCAGAAGATTTCAAAAATATTTTCCAGAAAATAAAGCCAAAGCTAATGTTAGCTTCAATTAATAAACATTTCAACAATGATAATAGATGTGGTGTTAAGAGCATTATAATGATGGTAATGCACAAAGATTTAGACTTCAAAGAACTATACTACGTTTATTTTGTATGGCTGTGTTTGGATGGAGACGACTTTTAGAAAGGAAGATAACCTAAATGTATATGACAATGAAAAGTACCCTCAAGGATCTAATGATTTTTAACTTCTTGTGTCGCACTTTAAGAGCATTTCCTTAAGGGAAAAATGGAGCTGTAATAGTTTGTGTTTCTAAATGTGAAAAGATGTCAATCCCTTAAGGGAAAAGTGGAGCAGTAATAGTTTGTGTTTCTAAATGTCAAAAGATGTCGATCTCTTAGCTACCAATTATAAAGGGAAGAATTCGATATACATTGGAACAAAGTGGGCATATTGTATCCTGTCCAGAATCTGTGCTCAAACTATCTTCCCATGATTAACTTTGCTCATCCCATGTATCCTAGTTTCACTTTATCTCTATCTCAAAGGTAGGGAGATTGTTTCCAATAAATCTCAGCTCAAGAAAAAATAATTCAAAGCAATCCCAAAACAAAACAAAACAAATAATATGATAATTGAAGCACAAAAGATTCATGTGGAACATACCGGGCGCAGCATCAAAACATGCAAAATTGGGTGAATAGCTGAAAAAGCCGAAGGTAGGGATAACTCATAAGCAACATCTCTGACGGTTCTCAATATCTCCAATGGCCAAGAATTAGTCCAAATTTTCGATATTCAGAGTGCTGCTATGTATGTAGTCTGTATATTTGAGACACATAGCAATATTCCGTTGCTTTTCTATGACTTCGCTTGATGTTTTCTCGCAACTTGTCTGTCAGACTGCGACAATACAAGTCTTGAAAAGAGCTGGCCGCCCCTCAGAACGTTTGGTGAGTCATGAAAACTGTATATTTAGTAAGCCAACTGGTCATGAATGTCTGCACATCCAGAAGATAACCGAAGCTTCAGGCACTGAAGAAGCAGAAGCTGATGCAGAATTTGATAATGCTCTCAAGGAGGCTATCAAAGGAGTTCAAGATGCAGTAACAGTAATAAATGAACATTTAGAAGAAGTTAGGTACGAGATTGCAGCACTTGAAGACAAGATGTAGTTGATTGACTTTGCTTTTTAGTTGTTAAGGGTGCATTCTATGCAAAGTCCAGGGCAATCAAGTCTGAACGATTATTATGTACATTGTTTTTACTCTTGATGGTGGCACAGAGAGGTGATGTATGTACTGCATTACAACTCTAATTGAGCTAAATTTTATCTCAAATCAAGCTTCCAAAATTTGCCATAAAAGAATCTGGAAGTTGTCTTGAGCTTTTTTCTCACTGTTTAGTAAGAGATAAATGTCAAGTTCCATGCAAGGAACTTCCATCTATAGAAGAAGAGAAAATGGTGGAAAGCTCGCAAACCGACTCCAGAAACTTGCAAAACAAAAGAAAATTTTATTTTGTTGAAGAATAAAACTCACAACTGCTTATGTAAGCTAACTTCCACCCGACCACATTAGTCAACATTGTTACTTATATATATAAGGAAATAAGGCAGCAACTTCCTTCCGGTCGCAGCTGCGTGCTTGAGTAGTTTTCGGTTGTTTTGTCTGCTTCAGCTACCTGCTTCTTTGCCTTTATTATATGGGGTCAATACAAAATATTTCGTGGATTTTTTAATTTAATCTTTTCAAGGCAGCTGCGCATTGATGTATTTGCTTCAATTACTTGATCATATATTCTGTAGCTGATTCAATTATAATTTTACAATAATTTTTGAAATACAGATAAAAAGTCTTCGATGGTGCATGAATCAAGACTAAAAAATAATTTATATTGCGGCCTCCAATGAGCCAACAAAAAATAATTTGTGAGCTTTTTAATTTAATCTTTTTAGGGCAGCTGTGTATTGACATGTCTACTACAATGATTTCATAATATTTCATTAGTTGTTTCAATTATAATTTTATGATATATAATTTATATTGCGGCTTCTGGTGAGCCAACAAAAAATAATTTGTGGGCTTTTTAATTTAATCTTTTCAAAGCAGTCGTGTATTGACGTGTCTGCTTCAATGACTTCATAATATTTCTTTAGCTGCTTTAATTATAATTTTACAATATCTTAAAAAATATATAGGAAAAATCTATCAATGTTCAATTAATTGAGACTAAAAAATAATTTATATTGGGTCCGTACTAGCACGAGCCATCGCCACTAGTTGTAGGAGAAGAAAACAAATATTGATCAAGAAAAAACACATATTGCTGAGCTAAGCTACCACTTTATTGAAATAATGATTGCAATATAAATACATGAAGTCATAATTGCAAAAGCTAAAGAAAAGGAGTAAAATAAACTAAACATTATCTCTAATAACTAAAGCAAGCTAAAGAAAAGGAGTAAAATAAACTAAACATTATCTCTAATAACTAAAGCCTAAAAAATAGCAACAGGCTAATAAGATTATGCACAACATTGCAACTTACTTAACTGAACTTAATCCTACTTTTAAGTTGTATTTTGAGACACAATAGAAAGTACAACTAATCTCAAGCTTTTGAGGTACTACTTTCAACACTCCTCCTTGACTCAAGTGCAACAACACCAAGTCTTTTTTTGAGAAACTGAAATCTTGCTCTAGGTAGAGCCTTAATTAAAATATCAGCATTTTGAAAATCAATTTTGCTGTGTACTAAGACTATGTCTCCATTCTTTGCACCTCCCTTAAGAAATAAAGCTTGATTTTGAATTTTCTGTCTTTTCATGTGAAACAAGATTATTTGCAATTGAAATTGAAGCTTGATTTTCAACAAAGATTTCAGTTCCCTTTTTTGCTCTGTGTACAAATTTGCTAGTAGTTTCCAAATTCAAAGAGCTTGATTCACAACTGATGCAGCTGCAATGAATTCTGCCTCAGCTATAGATTGAGCCACTATATCTTAGTTCTTTGAACACTAAGAGAACATTACAAAGCCAAAACTAAAACAATAACCTAAGATGTTTCTCATATCATCTGAGCTACTAACCCAATCACCATAAAAAAAATTCTACAACTAAAACTCTGGTGTTTATTTGAACATTATGCCAAAATTTGCAGTAACTTTACATACCTAATCACATATTTAGCTGCTTGAAAATGAATTTTGCTGGCAAATGCATATATCTTGAAAATAAACTCACAAACATAAAGAATATCTGTCCTCGTTGCATTCAAGTACATTAGGCAACCTATCAGGCTCCTATAAAGTGCTTCATCTACCTTTGCAGCTCCATCTTCTTGACAAAACTTCTCCGTTTGACTCATAGGAGTTGTTGCTGTAGACTTGCATTCTTTCATTTTGAACTTTATGAGAATTTCTTTAGCATATTTCTGGTGGCATAAAAAGATCTCATGTCCTTTTTGTTAAATTTTCATTCCAAAGAAGTAGAACATTTCACCAAGGTTTGTCATATCAAAAACTTCCATCATTTCAGTCTTCAACAATTTGATCAAGTCCAAATTGCTTTCTGTAACTAGCAAGTCATCTACATACAAAAAGATAATGGTTAAATCAAAATCTTCTTTTATAATATAGAGCGTAGACTCCCTTAGACTTTTTTGAAACCCTAAGCTTAGAAGATGAGCACCAATTCTGCTTTACCAAGCTTTAGGAGCTTGTTTTAAACTATACAACACCTTCTCTTTGTCTTCTTTTCTTTGACAGAACAATCTTTAAGATGCTCTACAAAAAATTTCTTGATGGGGTTACAAATTTAATGAGCTACTCTTGTTATGATGTTATGATTTCTATGATTATGCATGCATGAATATGCTTGTGTTTACGTATTTCGCGGGACTAGACATAGTACAAATGGGATTTAGGTTAGAGGATTATCCCAAAGGGTCTTAACTATGTGCCACTGAAGGATAAGTATTAGCTAGTGGATCCATGTATAGATCCATGTTTATGACACCAAAAATGTGGGGTATAGTCTACCTTGAAAAAGTAGGCTATTTCTTCTTTGATGTGGAGGCAACATTGAGATTTCATGTAGTAGCTTATATGGTCTTAGTGTCATTTAAGGTCTTCTCCTACATATGTATATGATATATTATGAAGTTATGTTCTTTCAAGCATGTTCTAACAAAGAATTTATCATTCATTACATATAGAGCTTGTTGCCTTTGATATGATTATGCATCTTGATTATATTAGCGTATGATTCCCTTGTTGCATTGTAGCCTTCATATTTAGTATAACGATCCCCAATTTAAGAGCGAGAGTGCAAAAAAGTTGGATAAAAAAGGGCCTGGAGTCCGTTACGAGGGTGACTTATGGTCCATAGTTCGATCCTTAAACTTGAACTTCAGAAAAGGGAAAATATTTCCAAATGTGGGGTAACACACACACAATGACAATTCGTAGAAGAGATGACAGACCGTAGATAGGTTCATGTGTAACGACTCCAAAAAGTATCCGAAAATGTGCTTCGGAGGTACCCAGAATCGTAATTTCCATATATCTCAAAATTGGTGTGTGATATTGAAAATTCAACTTCATATTCTATTTCAGGGAGTCATTTTGAGTAGGAAATGGATCTAACCTCGATTTAAGAGCAAACGATTAACAATTTCACTTTTCCAAGTGACGATTTCCAGAGAGCTTTTCGCCCCGGTGCGAAGCGCCAAGGGCATGTAAATGAATAAATTCGATTCTCTTTTCCTGTCGACGCAGTCATGTACATTTTTTGTCCATTTATTTTTCTTTTGGTCCAAGACTTTTAAGTCTTGGTCCTAGGTGTACCCAAACGTGAAAATACCTATATTTAGTCATTTTCACCCTTATATCATTCTAAACATTTCCCAGTACTCATTCAAACACTTAGCCAAATATTTTTCTCCTAAACTCAAGTCTCAAAACTATTTTCGGATTCGTAAGGATTACACTCAAGCTTCAAGTCTCTATCTTCAGTCTTCATCAAATTCATCCCCAAAGTTAAGGTATGTGGGTTTCTTTCATGGGTCCCTTTCACCCATGATGCCCAAGCTTTCTTTTACTTAAACTTGCATGATTCAAAGATGATTTACTCATGGGTAATATTTATTATGAAATCAGTGCACATTATGTTGGGCTCATGAAATTGTGACTGTTTTGCTATGTTTTGAGCTATGAATCTAAGATCTATTGTAAGATTTGATGAAGGGTTTTGAGGCATATTGTTTGAGGGTGTTATGAAGTATCTATCGAAGGTTTTACATTGAATTTTCTTGCTTGATTTCACTCTTAAATTGCATGATTTTACACTAGCACTACACACCCTCTAAGTGTTTGATAAAATATCCGATTATGGTTTCTTGAAGAATTGAAGGGCTTATGCATGTCTTGTGAGTTGAATAGCTATATGATGATGAAATAGTGATGGAATGATGATGAAAGGGAATGTATGTATATGATGCTGAAAGTAGTGTGTATATATATAGATATTATCTTTATAGTGTTGGGGATGACCAAGCCTAACTCGAGGGTTGTAGGCCTGGGTAACATTGTTGAGGGGTTAGTACTTGGATCGCCTAATTCGGGGGGTGGTAGGCTCAGGTAACCTTGTTGGGGGGTTTGTACCCATCAACCTTGTTGGGGTTTTGTACCCATCAACCCGTTGGGGGGTTTGTACACCATCACCCTGTTGGGGGGTTTGTATTCCATCAACCTTGTTGGGGATTTGTACCCATCAACCTTGTTGGAGTTTTGTACCCATCAACCCATTGGGGGGTTTGTACACCATCACCCTGTTGGGGGGTTTGTATTCCATCAACCTTGTTGAGGGGTTTCTACTCCATCAACCTTATGAAGGGGTTTGTACCTCATGCGTCTATCCAAGGGGGTGGTAGGCCTTGATTTGCACCATAATGGTCACTCCTTACACTCATATTATATTCTATATAAGCATGATTTTACTTCAAGTATCATTCATTCATGTCATATTGTTAGTATGCTATCTATTGCTTATGATTATGCATTTTTCCTATGATATCAATCACTTGTTGCATTGCATCCTATATACTTAGTACATTTTAATATACTAATGCATATTCTATGCCTGCATGATGTCACCATGTAGGAACTGGTGTACCGATTGATCATACTCTTCCTCCATGTGGCTAGTTCGATTGTCCTACAAGCTTGTTGGTGAGTCCTCCACTTCGAGATGTTGATTATGAACTCTTGCTATGTATTATGACTATCTTTTTTTTGGTTAAGTATTGTCTATGAGAGTGAGCCCGGTTGCTTGTCTTGGCCCGTGTTTTTATCTATGTAGTAGAGGTGTTATTGGACATGTTATGTATTTATGTTATGAGTCTTGAATCTCTCGTTTCTTGATGTTATGATATGAAGGTTTATTCTTAGTCCCAATTCCCTTGCTTATGCTTATTTCTCAATGTCATTTTAATTTACTTCCGCGACCAAGGATATGTAATGATATGCTATGAGACTTGTTTGGGGTCCCTTCGGGTTTCCCATTTGCTGGTCACATCTAGGCCCTTGGCTTGGGTCATGACAAAGATTTTATCAGAGAACTAGGTTGTTAGATCCTCGGAGTCCAACACACCATGTTGATTAGAGTTCTATTCATGATTGTGTTATACACCACAACTATGAGAAGGAGGCTATGAGACGTTTTAGGAATTGTTACCCTTCTTTATGTTCTAAGTCGTGCTATTGAGTTGAAGTAAGCTTTCCTCACCTAATGCTTGTTCTTTGCTACGGTAGATCATTCCTAACATGAGAAGGAGACGAGCTTGCATGCCCGAGGAGCAACCGGCCAGTGGAGAGCTTAGGGATGCTTTTACCTTGCTTGCACAAGTGATGGCTAATTAATCCAACCAAGGGGCCCAAGCCCCTCATGCTCCTACACCGACCTCTCGCGTGAGAGACTTTATGTGAATGAATACTTCGAAATTCCATGGGTCAAAGGTAAGTGAAGACCCTCAAGAGTTCATTGATGAGGTTTAGAAGGTTTTGTCTATTATGCATGTGAGGCTAGAGGATAAGGCAGAGTTGGCGGCTTACCAACTCAAAAAGGTAGCACAAATATAGTATAACCTAACCAATGGAAGGAGGAAAAGGGAGTCAACTATGTGGTGCTTTGGGAGGAGTTCAAGGTGGCCTTCCTTGATCGATTCTTCCCCCTTGAACTTAAGGAAGCTAAGCTGGTGGAATTTATGAATTTGAGACAAGGGTCCATGAGTGTGAGGCAGTATGCCCTCAAGTTCACTCAACTTTCAAAGTTTTTTCCTCACTTGATTGTCGACCCAAGGTCGAGAATGAACAAATTTATTATGGGTGTCTCCAACTTGGTTAGTGAAAAATGTCGGTCTGCCATGTTGATTATGACATGGACTTATCACGTTTGATGACCGATGCCAAACAAATGGAAGAGGAGAAATTAAGGAAGAGAAGGGGTAATGAGGCCACGAGGGCCTGTTTTCAGGGTAAGTTCCAAAGGAATGACCGATTCTAACGAGGCCAAGGGTCTTCTCATGCATTTCAAAAGAGGGTTGCAAATGATTTTTCAAGAGCCTAAGGTGTTAGGGGTGTGGCTCCTATTGATGTGTGTCCGAAGTGTGGTAAGGGTCATAGTAGCCCATGCTTGAGGGGTATCGGTGCTTGCTATGGTTGTGGAGAAATGGGGCAGAAGGCAATAAATTGCCTCCAAAACCATAGCAAGGGTAAGGAGATTCGTCCTCAAGGTGGTAATGTGGTCCCTTTGGGAAGAGGTGGATGATAAGATGGTGCCCCAAGGCCTAACCGATTTTATGCTTTACATGGGAGGCAAGGGGTTGATGAAGTCCCCAATGTTTTACCGGTATGTTGAAAATCTTTGACTTTGATGTGTATGCATTGATTGATTCAAGTGCCACTCTTTCTTTTGTTACCCCTTTTGTTGCCAAAAGATTCCATGTTGAGCCCGAATTATTGCATGAGTCATATGAGGTGTCTACTCCTATTGGTGCATCCATTGTTGCTAGAAACGTTTTTAGAAGTTGTCCTATTTGCATCTTGCATAAAATGTTGCCTTGTGAACTTGTTGATTTAGACATGGTTAATTTTGATGTCACTCTTGGGATGGATTGGTTGCATGCCTATTATGCTTCTATTGATTATAGAACCCGTAGGGTCAAATTCTAATTTTCAAACGAACCCTTCCTTGAGTGGGAGAGTTAAGATGTGGTGGTCAAGGATAGATTCATCTCTTGCATTAAAGCTCGTAAGATGATCTCTAAGGAGTGTCTTTACCATCTTGTGAGGGTTAGGGATGTGGAGTCTAAAGTCCTTCCCATAGATTTTGTTCCGATTGTAAATGAGTTTCTTGATGTCTTCCCAAATGACCTTCCTGGTGTTCCTCCCGAAAAGGAAATAGATTTTGGTACAGATCTTCTCCCGATACTCAACCTATTTCTATTCCCCGTTACCGTATGGCCCTGGCGGAGTTGAAGGAGCAATTGAGGGACTTGTTGGAAAAGGGGTTCATTAGGCCTAACAAATCACCTTTGGGTGCATCGGTGTTGTTTGTGAAAAAGAAGGATGGGTCCCTTAGGATGTGTATTGACTACCGGCAACTTTATAGGGTCATGATCAAGAATAGGTATTCTCTTCTAAGGATTGATGATTTGTTTGACCAATTGCAAGGGGCTAGCTATTTTTCTAAGATTGATCTTCGTCCGTGTATCATCAAGTGAAGGTGAGGGAATGTGATATTCCCAAGATGGCCTTCCGGACTAGATATGGGCATTATGCATTTTTTGTGATGTCTTTTGGGTTGACTAATGCACCAGCCATCTTCATGGACCTTATGAATAGGGTCTTCAAACCCTACCTTAATTCCTTTATTGTGGTCTTCATTAATGATATTTTGATCTATTCTCGTGGTGAGGAGGAGCATAGGGCTCATTTGAGGGTTGTGTTGCAAAAAATTGAGGCGGGAGAAATTGTATGCTAAATATGAAAAGTATGAATTTTAGTTGAAGGAGGTTGTTTTCCTAGGGCATGTGGTGTTGGGGGATGGTATAAAGGTGGATCTTAAAAAGACTGATATGATTAAGAATTGGCCTTGACCATTGATCCCGTCAGACATTAGGAGTTTCTTGGGCTTAGCGGGGTATTATTGGAGGTTTGTGAATGGGTTATCTTCTACTGCTTCCCCTATGACAAAATTGACTGAAAAGAAGGCTAAGTTTGTGTGGACCGATGAATGTGAGAGGAGCTTCCCAACCTTGAAAGATAAGCTTGTGTCCGCTCCTATATTGTCACTACCATATGGGTTTGAGGGATTTGTGGTGTATTGTGATGCTTCTAGAGTTGGCTTGGGTTGTGTGCTAATGGAAAATGGTAGGGTGATAGCCTATACTTCTAGGAAACTCAAGGTGCATGAAAAGAGCTATCCTACCCATGATTTTGAACTAGTGGCCGTGGTATTTGCATTAAAGATTTGGAGACATTATTTGTATGTGGTGCATGTTGATGTGTTCACCGAATAGCCTCCAATATGTCTTCACTCAAAAAGATCTCAACTTGAGGCAAAGAAGATGGCTAGAACTTCTTAAAGATTATGATATGAGTGTGCATTGTCATCTGGGTAAGACAAATGTGGTGGCAGATGCCTTGAGTAGAGTGTCTATGAGTAGTCTAGCTCATATTGATGGTGGTATCAAGGAGATGGCTAGGGAGGTACATCGATTGGTTAGATTAGGGTTAGGGTGGAAGAGTTTGGTAGTGGTGATGTTGTTGTTGTGGATGGGTCTAGGTCTTATTTGGTTAATGAGGTGATGAAAAAACAAGATCTTGATCCCTCCTTGTTAGAGTTGAAGGCCTTGGTGAAAGAGGGCAAGGTGGAGGTTCTCTCTCAAGGGGGAGATGGTGCCCTTAGGTAACAAGTTAGGTTGTGTGTACTGTGTGTTGCTGGCTTGATAGAAAAGATCCTTGATGAGACCCATAACTCTTCTTATTCTATCCACCCGGGTTTCACCGAAATGTATAGAGATTTGAGATAGGCATATTGGTGGGGAGGCATGAAAAGGGACATTGCCAAATTCGTTTCCAGTTGTCATAGTTTTCAACAAGTCAAAGCCAAACATCAAAGGTCGGGTGGCCTAACCCAAGACATAGAGATTCTGACTTGGAAGTGGGAATGATTAATATGGATTTTGTGGTTGGGTTTCCCAAGACTAGAAAAGGCTTTGATTCCATTAGGGTTGTGGTTGATAGGATGACAAAATTGGCTCACTTTCTACCGGTTAAGATTACATATGGGGCTGAAGATTATGCAAGGTTATACACCATGACTTGGTGAGATTGCACGGGGCTCCTTTATTCATCATATCGGATTGTGGAGCTCAATTTACTTCACATTTTTGGAGATCTTTCCAAAAGAGTCTTGGTACTAGAGTTAAGCTTTCTACGGCCTTCCACTCTCAAACGGATGGCCAAGCCAAAAGGACCATCCAAGCTCTTGAGGATATACTTAGATCATGTGTGTTGGAGCTTAATGGTAGTTGGGATGATCATCTTCCGTAGATTGAGTTTGCCTACAACAATAGATATAATTATAGCTTCGGTATGACTCCTTTTATGGCTCTCTATGGGAGACATTGTAGATCACCAATTGGTTGGTTTGAGGTTGTTGAGGTAGCTTTGTTGGGACCAAATCTGGTTATAGAGGCTCTCGAGAAGGTTAGGATGATTAGAGTAAGGTTGAAGATGACCCAAAGTCGCCAAAAGCCTATGCCGATGTGAGGAAATGGGATCTTGAATTCCGGGTTGGTGATTGGGTTTATTTGAAGGTGTCACCAATGAAGGGTGTGGTCTATTTTGGTAAGAAGGGCAAGTTGATCCCAAGATATGTGGGTCCTTATAGGGTGATGAGAAGGGTTGGTGAGGTAGCTTATGAGTTGGAATTGCCTAGAGAAATGGATTTGGTTCATTCGGTATTTCATGTGTCTATGTTTAGGAAATGTGTAGGTGATCTGAATACTATTGTGCCTCTTGATGTTATGGGTGTGGTTGAAGATAATTTGATTTATGAAGAGGTTCCGGTTCAGATCATGGATAGATAAGTGAAGAGGCTGAGAAACAAATAGGTGGCATCCGTTAAGGTCCTTTGGAGGAATCAACAAGTTGAGAGTGCTACTTGGGAGGTCGAAGCGGATATGCAAAAGCAATATCCTTACCTTTTTCACTGCACTCAATCCTAAGGTATTGATCTAAGTCCTTTATATGATCTCAAGTCTTAAGTTCAACCCTCATGTCGTTGCATATGTTCATGTTTAAATTGACAAGTTCATGATGATTTTACACTTACGATGAGATTTTGGAAATGACGTTCAAGTGCATTGTTGCATCTCTATGTGGGCTGAAGTTGTCATGTTTGTGTCTATCATATACGTCTCTTTGACATTGGGGGATGAATTTCCCAAGGGGTCGATATTGTAACGACTCCAAAAAGTGCCTTCGAGGTGCCCGAAATCGTAATTTCCATGTATCTCAAAATCCATGCGTGGTATCGAAAATCCGACTTCATATTCTTTTTCAGGGGTCATTTTGAGTGGAAAATGCGTATAACCCCTATTTAAGAGAAAACGATTAGCAATTTCAATTTTCTAAGTGATGATTTTCAGAGAGCTTTTCGCACCCCTGGTGTGATGCGCCAAGGCAAATGAAGAAATTCGATTCTCGCGTCTTGTCTGCGACGTGGACATGTACATTTTGTGCAGTTATTTTTCTTGTGGTCCAAGATTTTTAAGTATTGGACCTAAGTGTTTCCAAACGTGAAAATGCCTATACTTAGCCATTTTCACCCTCATATCATTCTAAACATTTTCCAATACTCATTCAAAAACTTAGCCAAATATTTTACTCCTAAACTCAAGTCTCAAAACTATTTCTGGATTAGTAAGGAATTGCACTCAAGTTTCAAGTCTCCATCTTCAATCTTCATCAAATTCATCCCCAAAGCTAAGATAGGTGGGTTTCTTTCATGGGTCCCTTTCACCCATGATACCCAAGCTTCCTTTTACTTAAACTTGCATGATTCAAAGATGATTTACTCATATGTCAAATATTATGAAAATTACTGCACACTATGTTGGACTTATGAAATTGTGACTGTTTTGCTATGTTTTGAGCTATGGATCTAAGATCTATTGTCAGATTTGATAAAGGGTTTTGAGGCATATTGGTTGAGGGTGTTACTAAGTATTTATCAAAGGTTTTATATTGAATTTTCTTGTATGATTTCACTCTTAAATTTTATGGTTTTATACTAGCACTACACACCCTCTAAGTGTTTGATAAAATGTCCGATTATAGTTTCTTGAGGAATTTAAAGGCCTATGCATGTCTTGTGAGTTTAATAGCTATATGATGATGAAATGATGTCGAGATGATGATGAAATGATGACGGAATCATGAAAGGGAATGTATGTATATGATGATGAAAGGGGTGTGTGTGTGTATGTGTGTGTGTCTATATATATATGATATTATCTCTATAGTGTTAGGGATGACCAAGCCTAACTCGATGGGTTGTAGGCCCGAGTAACCTTGTTGAGGGGTTAGTACCTGGATCACCTAATTCAGGGGGTGGTAGGCCTAGGTAACCTTGTTGGGGGGGGGGTTTGTACTCATCAACCTTGTTGGAGGTTTGTACCCATCAACCTGTTGGGGGGGGGTTTGTACTCCATCAATCCATTGGGGAGTTTGTACTCCATCAACCCGTTGGGGGTTTTGTACTCCATTAACCTTGTTGGGGAGTTTTTACTCCATCAACCTCATGAAGGGGTTTGTACCTTATGCGCCTATCGAAGGGGGTGTTAGGCATTGGCTTGCACTATAATAGTCACTCCTTACACTCGCATTATGTTCTATGTAACCATGATTTTACTTCAAGTATCATTCATACATGTCATATTGTTAGTATGCTATCTATTTCTTATGATTATGCATTTTGCGTGTGATACCAATCACTTGTTGCATTGCATCCTACATACTTAGTACATTCAAATGTACTAACGCATACTCTATGCCTACATGATGTCACTATGTAGGAACTGGTGCACCGCTTGATCCTCCTCCTCCTCCACGTTGCTAGTTCGATATTCCTACAAGCTTGCTGGTGAATCCTCCACTTCGGGGATGTTGCTTATGAACTATTTCTATATATTATGGCTATCTTTATTTTGGTTAAATATTGACTATAAGGGTGAGCCTGCTTATTTGTCTTGGTCCCTGCTTTTATTTATGTAGTAGATGTATTGTTGGACATGTTATGTATCTACGTTATGAGTCTTGACTCTCTTGTTTCTTGTTGTTATGATATGAAGGTTTATCCTTAGTCCCAATTCCCTTGCTTATGCTTATTTCTCAATGTCATTTTAAATTGCTTCCGCGACCAAGGATGTGTAATGATATGTTATCAGGCTTATTTATGGTCCCTTCGGGTTCCCTATTCGCCTGTCACGTCTAAGCCTTAGGCTTGGGTCGTGACATCATGAATGGAGCCTCAACATGAAAGAAATTGGAGTTTTTCTATAAAGTAACCTATGAATTAACAACATGACCTGTAAAATATTATACGACCCATAAAATGCCTTCATAGATAGGGTCCACGAAAATGAAAAAAATGGCTAAGTATGGAAGGACTCTATGAGTCCAACCACGAGCCATAGATTAAAGGATAGACAGTAGAATGGTTTCATAGTTTTGGGTCAACAAATCTGTTTCAAGGATTTTGAAAAATTAACAGAACGGACAGGACCTACAGTTCGTGGTTCAAATCATAGCCCGTAATTGGGGCTTCGTAGGTCGATTCTGGCATTTTAGTGAAGGATAGTTTGGTCATTCCCATAATTTCTATTCATAAACTATATCATTTTTGGGATCAAAAGTGGTCTTAACCAGACCTTAAACCCCTATGGCCCTTAGTTAATCCCCTTTTCTACCATTCTCAATTTTTCCTAAGGCATTCCTTCTTCAAGAACAAGCTAAGGCAAACTAAGGTTTCCAAGAATCTTCCCGAAGACTTCAAGTTTGGTTTTCCAAAGCTCACCAAGGTATGTGAGTTTGATTTGTGGGTTTCCTTTCACCCACAAAGTCCTTCATATTGTATTTTACCTTTTCTTATGTTCCTCCAAGATAATATGCATGCTTCTGATGATTTCATGTTATATTATGTTATTAAATGATCTCAATGATGTCTTATGATGTTTTAACAAGTATATGCACATATTTAAGTTAATGATGATGACCCCAATGATGAGTTTTCATAATGATGAAGTGTGGGCTATTTTACATATCATTAAAAGAGTATATTCTCATGATTTATAAGATTCATGATTGTTCCATCATAAAAGCCTAACCCACCTAGTTTTCAACTAAAGTCTTGCATGATTTTTGATGATTATTAGGGTATTAAAGATGAGTTTTAAAATTATGATTTTGTCAAATATATAAGAAGGTTATTATTTCCTTAAAAGGTGATTAAGAAAGGTTCCCAAGAAGAAAGGATGATTCTCACTTGGTGGTTCCTAAGTTCGAGCTACCTCTATGATTGGTACTTATGATTCTAAGTTCCATTGACTAAGTTATGTTTTTAAAAATTCTGTGGATGTCTTAGCACCAAGTGGACTTGGGATTAGGATTCATTCCATTAGTTGAGAAATTACCCATTAAAGATACATCTCATTTTCCCTAACTATGTGCCACCATAAGAGCCCTTACAGGCTAGGCTAGTGGATCCACATAGTACATCTATGTTATTTAAGATGTATACGAAGTGATAGAGTTTCACCTAGCAGTGGTCCCCTCGTGCCAACATAGGAGGTTATGTTGGATTCCATGTAGTAACTCACATGGTCGTATATGTTGGTTAAGGTCTTCTCCCACAAGTTTGTGTCTCTATGTTATGGTTTCTTATATGTAATCTTTCATGAATTGTTTCTCTTCCATAGAGTGATATTCCTTGTGCATGCTTAAACTCACCATTTATGTACTTTTCATCTCATATACCCTTATATGTTATAATTATGAACGATGGCATTACAATTTCATGTCTTGGATTGCATCTCACATACTTAGTACATTTCAACATACTAACGCATATTTTGCCTGCATGATTTAACCATATAGGGACAAGTAATCTTCCACCGACTCATGGCTAGTTTTTGGTGCTCAAGACTAGTACCTTTATTTTGGTGAGCTCTTAGTTCGGGACTCTACCATTTTTTATATAGCCTGTATTTTATTTTGATACGATGAATGTGTTGCCCTTTTGAGGCTTTTAATTTCTATGTTGTTAAATGTTGGACTCTTTTCTATTTATGGAAATCATCGTTATCGGTTCTGTCTGTCGATGTAGTAGTTGGTATGCTTTATGGACAAAGTTTTGTTGCCTTACTTGATTTTGAATGTTGCTTCATTGTCATATAAGGCCTATAGACCCTTTCCCATATAAGGCCTATAGACCCTTTTCCATTTTATTCTGTAAATGTTTTAATTTAATGCCTATGAATGCTTAAGGTATTAAAGATAGCTTGGGTGAGGTGTCTTTTGGTATCTCATTCGTCATATGACGACTAGGCCCTAGGTCAGGTCGTTACAAACTTGGTATCTGAGCACGAGATTTTAAAATGTTCCTTGGATGTCCATGCATACCCTGTTGAGTAGAGTCTCATTCATAATTGTGAAGCGCACCACTATCTTGAGTGAGAGGCTATGAGATGGTTTAGGGAAGTCTTCCCTTCTTTCTTGTTCATGTTGTGCCTTTAGAGTTGGCTAAGGTTTTCCTAAAACCAAAAATGACCTTTTTGATTATTCTTAGGTTATGCCACCGAGAAGAGCTCCACACTTGAGAGGCACTCCTGAAAAACAAGCCCCTCTGCTCCAATAAGATGACATAGTGTCTTATGCGGAGTTCTAAGCCACCTTCACTTTGTTGGCCTAAGCATTGCCCAACCAAGATAACTAGGATATTTTCGTTCCTCCCAAGTATCTACTCTGGCCTTTAGAATGAGAGACTTCACAAGGATGAACCCTCTGGAGTTTCACGATTCCAAGATGAAGAGGACCCCGTTGAGTTAATTGAAGAGGCCTATTGGGTAGTAGTTGTCATGGGTATCCCTTTGGAGGAGAAAGCTGAGTTAGTGGCCTACCAACTCAAAAGGGTAGCCAAAATTGGGTACGAGCAATGGGAAGATGAGAGGGGTCATGAAATAGGTGCCGTCAGATGGGAAGAGGTTAAGTGTGCCTTCTTAGACCGGTTCTTACCAATTGAGCTAAGGGAGTCCAAAATCCAAAAGTTGATCAACCTCAAGCAAGGGTCCATGAGTGTGATGGAGTATTTCCTCAAATTCACCACGCTTTCCAAGTATGTTCCTTTCATGGTTGCAAATCCTAGGGCCCGTATGAGCTAGTTTATCTTTGGCATCTCCGATTTGGTGTCCAAAGATTGCAAGAGGGCCATGCTATTGAAAGAGATGGACATCTCTCACTTGATGGCTTATATGTGGCAAATAAAGGAGGAGAATCTAAGAGAGAGGGCAAGAGAGTCCAAAAGGGCTAGGGTAGATGGTGGGAGTTATTCTTACTAAAGGGATTGTAGTCACAAGTTCTAAGGTGGCTAAAAGCAAGGTGGACAAAGGTCTACCAACACTCCACCTCCTCAGACCACTAAGGACAAGGAGGTAGCTCCTAATATCCAAATTCGAAGTTGCCCCAAGTGTGGAAGACTCCACAAGGAAGAGTGCCTAGCCGGGTCCAATGCTTGCTTCAAATGTGGGAAGCCTGGACATCATGCCAAAGATTATAGAAGTAGTGATGCAAGGACCCAAGGCCAAGGTGGGAAAGTCTAATGCGCCTAAAGGACCGATCGAGTCTATGCTTTCCATGGTTACCAAGAGGTTGAATAGACTCCAGATGCTGTCACCGGTATGTTGAAAGTTTTTGATTTTGATGCATATGCCTTATTAGATTCGTGAGCTAATTTGTCATTTGTGACTCTATTTATTGCTAATAAATTCCATGAATGTCCCAAATTACTCCATAAGCCCTATGGAGTGAGTACTCCCATAGGGGAGTCCATTATTGCCCAAAAATTCTATAGAAATTGTTGATGTCCCCCAAGTTACACCTCCTTTTAGAGGACAAAGCGATCTTTGTCAAGATATAAAACCTAACTAAGGTTAGGGTCGAACCCACAGGGAATACGTAGACTCAAGACCCATTCACCAATAAGCAATCCAAGTAGTTAATCAACTTAGTTCCCCAAAGGAGGGGGGTTTGCAATAATCAATATGAAAGTATACTAAACTAACTATAATGAGAGATGACAAATAATAGAGAGCAACTAGTGTATCATGTTTCCTATGATTCCCCAACTTAGCATCACCAGATAATCCAATTCTTGTCTAGAGTATGGCATGCAGGATAGTAATTTAAGTTCACCAAGCCCTTTGGTCAAAGGTGAGAGGCAAATTTTACTATGCAAATTGGCACATCTCCATAGTATGCAATACTAACCATTACCTATAAGTTCTCGTACAACCTCCCTTTGGCCCACTTCAGTTGATTAGATGAGAACACATCAATCAAATATTGTTAATCAATTTCTTTTCTTATTGATTTTTACCTTGGTCTAGTCAGTAACACTAGGTGTGTTCTAATATTGTCCACAATAAGAAAACATGCAAAACAAAGAGAATCGATTAATACATGCATATACCCATTCCAAGTATTGCAAATTATCCGAGTTTACTTAGTTAGTTCTTCATGGTTTCCACAACCCTAATTGTGGATTTAACTAGTCATGCTCTGGGTAGATGAAGAAATTATGAATTGAGAAAACATAATTAAACAGTTACCCAATTTAATTGAAATCAAGCAAATCCAAGAAGAATGAGAATCACAAGTTTCAAGATCAAATTTACCCACAAGTGTTTTCTCGCTATCTTCTCCCTCAAATATTGAGTTCTCTAAGTACAAACCCTAAAAGTACTCAATAATGACGTCCTCTCTAGTACAATAACCTAAAAGTACTATTTCTAGTAATTATAATTAAGTCGTAAATAAAATAGGAAAACTGGTCAATGGACTCCACAAAAGGTCTCTATGAGTCGTACTATCTTCAACGACTCATAGTCGGTGTCTTGTAATCAACTCTTGGGATCTTAGACTTCTCTTCTATGACTTAACTTTATGACTCGTAACTCGAGCCATGACTCTTACTGCATGTTCATAGGCTTTAACTTCATCTAATTGTCCCTCACTGGAAATCTTCATGAAACCTATTAATACGACTCGCAGAATGCTCTACGACTAGAATGCTTATCTCGTTGAGCTGATCTTCAGATTTCATCCTTCACTGGAATTTGTCATGAAATTGCCTCTGCAACTCGTAGAATGCTCTATGATCCATAGAGGGTAAATCATTAAAAATCAGAAATCTTCTGCAATTTTTCCCCAAATCATGGCCAACCTATATTCCTGCAAATCTAAACACAAAAATACATAAACCCACAAATATCACATTGAGAACACATAAAATCCTAAGTTTTAAGCATGAAAGGTGCTGTATTTTGACAGCACATCAACATCCTAAACTTAAAATTGTTGCTTATCCTCAAGCGACGACTCAATCTATATAGATAATGTAGTTACACACAGACCTCAACTCAATCGCATATATCATGTACATCTCAAACTCAAATGCCCACACCAACTTTTCAAAACAGGATCAGATAGCTATTTAGCAAACCAATGCAAACTGGTGCATGTGACAACACAACTATAACAAGAAAGGGGCTATCAATAGTCCATACTCACTGAACAAGTCAAATGTTAACAATGCAATGTAAGTGCCCTCACAGAAAGAAGTCCCATACTTGACACGCAGTGATGATTTCATGTTTAACCTTGGGACTATGAAAAAACACTCACTCTCATAAAAGATATTCATGCACAATGACTAATACCATAGGCTTGCTCCTATACTTATGACTCAGACCTTCAACTAATTGGACTAGGATCACTTTCGGACTTTCTAGGCTTGTAATGTAGGCTCAGGGGGCTTTGTTATGATATTTTAGTAAAATAGTGACTAATGACCCTTTTTGAAACTAGGTTTTTCTATACTCTTACCCCACCAACTCTGTCATTTTCACCTTATTCTCCCTTTTTCCTTATTAAAGCTTTTCCGAATGCTTTCTTCTCATTTTTCAGCTTTTTGCCTTGTTTTTATACTTCTTTTTGCTTTTTTTTTTCAACTCAATCTAGGACATCTTTTATTTTTCTTATATTCGGTACATGATTTTTCTTCTTTTTCTCCTCCTTCCTAATCCACCCCCTTATTTTTGTATTTTTGCCCTTACACCAGCCACCCTCAACTTAGGCTTTTAGCCCATGGTGAAGTACACAATATCTATCCTCTGAACCAGGGGCACTTTTGGGTATCCACCTTCAACTTAGGATTTTTGCCTCAATTAATGTTCACAATGCTCAAGGAAAGACTAGGGCCAATTTCAGAATTTTCACTAGATAAGGCTAGGTTAATTAGGTGTTTAGAAAGAATTGGTACATATAAGGCTCAAATATTGGGAACAAGGCATAAATCATCATTTTGGTTGGTTATTTTTAGGCTAAAGTGGATTATTTAAAGAAACAAAGGCCTAAGATCCTTTCCCAATCCATTTAAACTATGATCTAACTTAGAGTAACAAGGCAAGTTCTGAATTAGTACAAAATACATGAATCTAGCTAAATAAGCTCACGTTCACATGGCATTGCATACATTATCAACAAAAGACTCACAGATCATGCTTTCTATCTATATTTACCCTCACTTATTAGAACAGGTATTGTCAAACACCTGAACAAGCATGGTTACTAGCTAACTACTAATCAAAAATTTTTGGTGGGTACCATTTTTCAAAACAAAACATAAAAAACATGTTGTATGCCATAAACATTAGTACTATATACTACACATATTATCTAAACATCCTAAACTTGCCGGTTCAACAGAAAGCAAATATCCACGAGGAAAAAGAACACAAGCAAGAAAACCTTGGGATAAAAAATTAGGGTAGTTATGGACCATAATCTACTTAGACTTCACTGAGGCCCATAACTTCCCACACCCCATCGAAAAAGATGTGCAATATGCCCAATGCACAAAATCAAGAAAAAATAGAATGTAAGGGGTCAAAAATATACCTGGGCACCTAAGTGCCGGGGTCCACCTTGGGTTGCCTCCCAAGCAGCGCCTGATTTATTGTTGCGGCATGGCATAGATAGCTTGAGTATAACTTAAGTACTCAGACTTCTTCAAGATCCTATTCCTCCGCAGTCTTTAACTCTTTCACATTTCCAAGGTATGGCTTGACTCTTTGGCCATTTACTTTGAACGTTCCTCCATTTCATCTCTCCAGTTTAATGGTACCATGCTCGAAGATATGTCGTACTCGGAAGGGTCCCAACCATCTGGATTTGAGCTTGCCAAGGAACAACTTTAGTCTAGAATTGTAGAGCAACACCAATTTCCCTAGTGCGAATCTGCGGTTCTCTATGGGCGGTCATGTTGTACTTTTATTCTCTATTTATATAAAGCTGAGCTCTCATATGCTTTCAATCAAAATTCATCAAGATCATTAAGTTGGCTCAATATAGAGTTTGCTCATCATTCCAGTCCAGATTCATGCCCATATTGCTTTGTGTTGAAGCTCCACTGACAAGTGACATGCTTTCCCAAAGACATATTAGTAGGGAGATATGCCTATTATCCACTCTCCTCAAAACTTTATAAGGACCCATAAATCTTTGGCTCAATTTCCCCTTCTTGCCAAACCAGACCACACCCTTCATGGGTGAGACTTTCAAGTAAACCCAATCACCAACCATAAACTCAAGAGCTCTTCTCAAATTGGAATAGGATGTTTATCCACTTTGGGCTATTTTCAATCACTCCCTTATCAACCTCACCTTCCCCAAGGCCTCCATGATTAAATTCGAACCTAGCAAAACCATCTCCCCCACTTCAAACCACCCAACCAGGGATCTATAACTCCTACCATATAAAGCTTCAAAGGGAGCCATACCAATGCTTGAGTGGTAGCTATTGTTGTAAGCACACTCAATAAGTGGAAGATGTTCATCCTAACTACCTTTAAACTCCAAAACACAAGCTCTAAGCATATCCTGAAGAGTTTGGATAGTCCTCTTGGCTTGACCATCCGTTTGAGGAGGAAAGGCCGTGCTAAGCTTCACCTTGGTACCAAGGCCTCTTTGGAAAGAACTCCAAAAGTGAGAAGTGAATTGAGCACCACGATTCGAAATGATAGACAAGGGCAACCCTTGCAATCTAATCAACTCATGGATGTATAACTTTGTATAATCTTCGGCACCATAAGTGGTTTTGTCTGGTAGAAAGTGAGCCAACTTTGTCATTCTATCCACAACAACCCAAATAGAGTCAAAGAGTTTTCTAGTCTTAGGCAACCCAATCACAAAATCCATGTTGATCTCTTCCCACTTCCAACTAGGAATATCAATGTCTTGGGCTAGACCACCCGTCCTTTGATATTCGACTTTCACTTGTTGGCAATTGTGATATCTAGATATGAACTTGGCAATATCCCTTTTCATATCACCTACCAATACACCTCCCTTAAGTCTCTATACATCTTTGTAGAACCGGGGTGAATAGAGTAGGATGAATTATGGGCCTCCTTCAAGATCAACTCCCTTAAGTCATCGACATTAGGCACATACAACCTACTTTGGTACCTAAGGGCACCATCTCCCCCTTGGGAGAAAAACTCCACCTTACCATCTTTCACTAAGGCCTTCAACTCTAACAAAGTAGGGTCAAGATCTTGTTTTGACTTTACTTCCTCAAACAAAGAAGATTCAGAACCATTAACAACCACTACATTACCATTTTTCACTTCATCCAACCTAACCCCTAATCCAGGGAATCAGTGAAATTCTCTAGCCACCTCTATGCTACCATCATCAACATGAGCTAGACTATGCATGGATACTCTACTTAGAGCATTGGACACAACATTGGCTTTGCCGGGGTGATAATGCATACTCATATCATAATCTTTGAGGAACTATAAACACCTTCTTTTTCTCAAGTTAAGATCTTTTTGGGTGAACACATATTGGAGACTCTTGTGGTCAATAAACACATCAATATGAACCCCATACAATTAGTGATGCCAAAGCTTCAAAAAAATACCATGACCGCCAATGCAAGATCATGGGTGGGATAAGTCTTCTCATGCACCTTAAGTTGACTAGAGGCATATGCTATCATCTTACCATTTTACATCAAAAACATACCCCAAACCAAATCTTGAGGCATCATAATATACCAAGAACCCTTCCAACCCTTCTGATAGAGACAAGGTAGGAGCAGAGACAAGCTTATCTTTGAAATTTTGGAAATTCTTTTCACATTCATCGATCTACACGAAGTTTGCCTTCTTTTGGGTCAACTGAGTCATAAGAGAAGCATTAGAAGAAAAGCCATTCACAAACCTCTAGTAATAACCTGCCAAACCCAAGAAACTCCTAATATCCGATGGAGTCAAGGGTCTAGGGCCAATTTCTGATCCCTTCTATCTTCTTAGGATCCATCTTAATGCTATCGACCAACACCACATGCCCCAAAAATGCAACTTCTTTCAACCAAAACTCACATTTTTCATATTTAGCATACAATCTCTCATCCCTCATGATTTGCAACACCACCCTCAAGTAATTCACATGCTTCTCCTTACTATGGGATTAAATCAAGATATCATCAATAAAGACCATCACAAACAAGTCAAGGTAGGGTTTAAAGACCCTATTCTTGAGATCCCTAAATATAGCCGGTGCATTAGTGTTGCTTCCTTAGCACAAGCAAGTGTAAGCGGTCTCACAAGTAATACAATGGCCCTAATTAAGGAGCCGGGTAGTCGAACCCAAGGGATTTGAATGTAATTCATACTTTCTCTTGGTTATCACGTTTATGGTGCTATTAGTAAAAAGAGTTGTTTGTTTTATGGACAGTAAATTGTAAAAGAAATAACTTCTAACAAACTAATATGACTTTCTTCTAAGATATCAATTAAAGATGCAATTCCAGGGTTGTAACCTTTACGACTCTGTCTAGTCTTAAGAGTATCTATCTATGTTTAGTTTCCCGATTTTTGATTCACGGGGTTTAAGTTACATGAACATGGTTGCACGCCTCTGCGGGCCTATCATTATTGACTGCCTAACTACATCATTGAGTGGGGATAGACAGACCAATAAAAATGCATTAAAGCTATCTTCTCGTATGTGAACCAAGCAAGGTGTAAGGGTAGTTGTCACAGGTCTTTCTTACACGAATCAACCTAGTTTCCTAGTATTGAACAAGCTCCCTATGCGATTGTGTTCTATCCACTCCAACATCTCTTGAATCCAGAGTGAATAACAAATTTACTCCCTAATTGGCTAGACTTTGAAGTATAGATATAAATAACATAAGAATAATTGAAAGAGACCATTCGTAGATGTCAAAAGTTAAGAACTACACATAGTCTATGGCCACGACCCCATAATATGGAGGCTTAGCCACTCATGGACATGGAATACATCATGAATGAAGTGGAAAACATCAAAAAACCAAAAGCTAAAGAGTAAAGTAACCAAAGTATGGTGGAAAAGTGTTCTCCATCTCCTCCTACTGCAGTTTTTGCATAAAAATAATAATAATTAAAACCTAAAGTCTAAGATAAAGAAATAATAAAGATCCCATTTTTTGACTTTTTTGCGTCGGGTCCTCAGGTCTGCGATGCGAATCCCTTATTTTCCTATGTTATCACTTAGTTTGCTGACTGGACAATTCTGCACACTTTTGAACAGGTCTACGACGCAGACCTTGCACCTCCTTGGGTTTCATGCCTTTTTGCATTTTACAGCTTCCACAACCTTATACCTAGGTTTTCAACGTGGATTTTTGGTCTTTTGCTTGCTTCTACTGATCTTCATCCTTCATGTTTCGGGCTGTGCTCTTCCATCGAGTCCGGCTTTAACCTCAAACTTTCTAATCAAATCAATATCCTGCAAACACACAACCAACAGGCGCACTTGGCCCTACATCAGCAAAATAAGAGAAAATGACACACACATGCCTAGACTCTATTAATTTGTCCTTCGGATTCACTCTATTTATAGGCTTTATTGGCTTTTTAGGCATATAAATATGCCTAAGATCACCACCCCACACTTAGAGTTTTTGTCCATCCTTTGGCAAACCGCTACACATGTATGAGACTCCCTATGGTAGTATGTGCACCCATAACATGAGATCAAAATCTATGAACCATAGTGAACAACTTTCAATGCTTTGGGTGGAAACTACTTGCTGGAAGTACTCATGTATATATGCGGACTCATGAAAAATCTTTAATAGTTCATCTAGTTCCTAACCTTGAATGATTATGTTCCCTCACCATGAAGAATTACCCATACACACTTTTACGAATCTAGTAAGAAGATCAAGAATGGGTACACCAACAACTCTCACTCTCCGAAAAGATGTCTCAAATTACTTCAAGATTCCATAAGCTTGCCCTTAATGTAAACATAGACTTAGTTGGAAATTTCTTTAGAGAATCACGTAGGTCTTTGATTGGCTGTAATGTAGGCTGTGGGTAGGTGGGATATATTTATGGATTTTGGCTGACATAGTTATATTCCCACATGCTCGTAGAACACACTTCACCTCTTCTTATGCCCCTTTTTACTCACAACCCTTTATTACCCTTCTTGAATTAAAGCTATGAGTACTCCTATTTATTTACTTTGACCACTAAATAAACTCCTTATAAACCCGTAGAAACCCTAAAAACATAATGACCAAGCAAAGGGAACATTTTAAAAAAATATTTTCTTAGTCCAGTATGCGCCCGCAATGGATCCATGATGCGGAGGCATCATGGACCAACACTGTATAACTTGGACATTTTGGGCCCCAAAATAGTGTGCATCCACGATTGCTCCGCGATGCGGACCCCTACTGTTTTGGGAGACTCTTTTCAACATACACTACTCTAACTTTTTTTTCTTTTGACACTTTCTTATTTCACATACTCTCGGGTGTCCACTTCCAGTTCCCTCTTTTCTTATTCACCATGCTCTAGCGCTAGGGAACTAGGATCAAAATCAAGTAGTTCATTAATAAATGGGGATTAGCTTGAAATGTGTTTAGTTAAAGAATAGGCTAAGGCTCAACAGGCTAACTAGGATTATTTTCATCTATCAACAAAATGCCTAGATCCTTTCCTCTATTTCCGATTCCTCTCAAGTCTAATCTACATGTCGGGAAAGTTCTCGAACCCATCATAACCGAGACTCACAATTGGCTCACTCACTCATGGCTCATCTTCATCATAAGGCTATTACTAGAGTTCCTATTGAGGTATTCACATGAATTCATTATTAAGCATGCATACAATCATGATTCACAAAGTTTAAGCAACCATCCTTAACTATGCTCAAAGGTTCGCGATCGATGCTTGTTCGCATACTACCACACTCTATATGAACTAAATTTGACGAATGCCCATAGGACGGTCATCATCCATCCATCATAGGGCCCTCATCACTCAACTATGACTAACACACAACCAATATCAACAGACATACAACTACCACAAATCAAATGCATTCATAAAGTATCAACACAAGAGCATCCATGCATTGAAATAGTAGTTAAGCATTATATACAGACCTAACAAAATTAAAAGATGTTCAACCCCACATCAAGATGTTCAAACATAAACATAAAGAAGCAAATAAGAATGCTCTTATACATGCCAATATTAGAGTAGTAGAAGCAGTATCACAGACAAAGGCATTGCCACCCTACACTTAAACTTAGCACTTCCCTCAGTGCTAACTGCACATAACCTGCAAGGTGGGGCTGTGTTGCTCAAGCATCACAAGGACTTGGTAGGATGGGCTCACCACCTACATACACTGGAGGTGCATCAACTATGTAATCTTCCTCAGCCTCCTCATCATCCTCATCCTTGTGCTCCTCCCCTGGGTCTGTAGGAATTCACTATCTACTGGCTCAGTGAAATGGGGTCCAATGTGTAGGATGGCTTTGGCATGATCATTTAGCGGGTATATTCCACCTCAACCTCCTGTAATTTCTCTCTCGTAGAAGGCCGACCGCCAGTTCGGTGTCTCAGCATCTCTAGGTCATACATACGACCCATAATCAACTCATCCCGGTAAGCCTTATCTGCTGTAGTTAGGACTGGGCCCGTGTGTATGTCAGGTCCCTTAATGTTAGTGGCAACATGGGGGTCCTGAATGACCGGGCAGTAGTCTGCCTCCTCCTCGAGGACACCTGTGTCACGACAGAAAGCAGTAAGACGACCCCCAAAGGCATACCTGCGACCCTTATGGGTCTTAGCCTTGTACATCGCTAGTCTGAAGATTTCCCCATAGTTCAACTGCATGGTGCTCATGATTGCATACATAAGGCTCACTCTCTCTTTCGTTACATTGGTGAAGTGTTGCCCTAGAAAGAAAGAGTGCGTCATGATCTTCACCATGACTCTAGCCTCCCTGTACATGTGAGCAAAAGGAAGAGAGAGGTGATAGCCCTGCTCAGCATGTCGGACCCATCTCGCCATGGACTTTCGCCCAAAGATAGTGTGCCTGATGTCTTGGTAGGGCGGGCGATGACACAACTCATTCTATTCTCCTACTGAGGCCTCTTCGGGGGTGCCCTGGATTCGGTTGATTGCCAACGGTGAGAAGTTGACCTCCAATCCACGAACCACCACTATTGGGGACCATGTTTCTTCTCTCATATTGGCGTAGAATAGCCTAACCATGCTTAGATTACAAGCCATAGGTGGTTGGAACAAGAACCCTAAACTCAATTGATTGTAAAGGTTTAGAATTTGGGGGAACTCGTCCCAAAGGGACTCTACGTTAATAGGAACATCGGGATAGTGCTTTGTCTCATCATGAGACTGGTACCACCTTCTTCCCTCTTTGTTGGCAACATTGGCCCCGTATTAAGGTTTGTGACCACTCCTAGTATACTTGGGCACATCTGGGATATCTCATGGCCGTTTCCTTGTGTTGGTGGCTCTGGGCCTGCTTGATGATCCGCCTCGGCATGCACTTGAAGACATCTTACCTACAAATGCAAGTGCAAAATCAATGCGTTACTCAAATTCGGGACCCCACACTTAAACTCAAGGCCGTATGGGAAGGGTACTCAGACTTCCCCAAGTCATATAGGCTATACCATTGCACTATTAGATGCCCCCCACATCACAATCGACCGCTTCATAGTACAACTTCACATTCAAATCGATGGTGAATAAATAACCCCCAACAAGAAGCATCATCCCCACAATCTCACACACAAAGATTCAACCCCCTTCTTGCGCAATTACATAGATACACAAATATATTTCACCCCAACAAGAAGTGAGGAGAAGAACCCTCATCAACCCTATTTTACACAGTTACAAGAACAACTCGTTATCACATTGTTTGAATCCGACCCCACCCCTGAATCTTTGACACACGCCAATATCAAAATAACCATTAAAAGACAAAGCATGGGAAAGCAATCACACACCCCCAACTGTTTCCCCAATTTCGAGTGCAAATGCGACCTAGGGTTTCCATCCCCACAACCAATACACCAACTCTCCTCTAGGAACGAGTAATCTTATGCCATACCCACCCACATGCGTCCCCCAGTAGAGAACAAGGAGAAAAACAAATTCACCCATTTGCAATTTCGCATGACAATGGTAAATAATTCAACCAATACACACTGGAATTCACATGGCATTAAAGTAAGAGAACTTACCTTGCTTGGGGTATGTGAGATGTGCGCTGCCAGTCGTGACCCAAGGGGTGTGCGATGCGAATGGGTTTGAAATTCTAGGGTTCGATTTTTTAGTCTATCTATAAGAGGAGATCATATGAAAAACGTAACCGATTCTTTCGTTTCTTTGGGCCACTG
>JAOTQR010000002.1:7277677-7292560 GCA_025774065.1 Solanum ossicruentum
AGTTTTTAAAAAGTTGCTACTTCAACCTGCCCCGCCCCACCCCGCATAGCTCTTAATCTTGTCTCGCACCACCTCGTTGCCATCCCTGGTTGTTTGTAGCTCTTGTAATTTTGTATTTATTTTCACCTATTATGGTTTTGCCACATACTAGTTGTATTGTTTATTAATGTTTTCAATGATCTTAGTATGTTGTTGATTGTGTTTTTATTATCACACTATTTTATTGTCTCCCTTGTTATCTTTTATATTTTTTTCACTGTCTTCTTTGCACTTGGATTTATCGTGCTTGAGCTGAGGGACTTTTAAAAATATCCTCTCTAGCTTCACGAGATAGATAATGGTAAGGTTTGTAGGTATTGTACGCTTCTTAGACTTGAGGAATATATTGTTAGTAGGGAATATTATTGGCAGCATCAAAATGACAACTTTCCACAATGTGATTTGAACACATGCAAATGGTACTACATATACGTCCTAAACAAGCACAGTTGTATAACTTCCTGACCTTACAAAGCTCCAATGATTCTTTCCATTAAAATGAAGTACAAAAACAAAACAAGTACCTTCTTCAAAAGATAAGATAGTAGCAAAGAAATGGCATCTTTTATGCACAAATTAAAGTACAAAAACAAACACACCTACTTTTTTTAATTCTTATTCCCCCTATGTTTTTGTAGCATAAATCATATTTTCCTTGCTCTATTAGTCCCTAATTGTCCATTGTTAAGAGGGAAAAAAAATTTAACGTTATGTAAATTATTTGGGTTCATCTGAGTTAATTTATTTGATTATAGAGATTAAAAAAATTAACGTATGTTTTACTTATTATCACTAATAAGCTTTCTTCTTTATAACAATAAAACATAATTTTTTTTGTCACATTAACTAAATTAAATTAAACTATGTGAGAACTGCCTAGTAAATGATCGAAATATCAAATTTGTGGGCCAGTTTTAAAACGAGAAATTAAGATTTTTTGGACATTTACCAAATGAATAAAACTATTTGATTTTTTAAATATCTTTTATGTCTAACAATATAATCTTCTCACTAAAAGGAGATAAAACTATATAAGAAAATTATTATTAATCTACAAAATCAATTCTCCCCATTAAAACATATGTCAAAAAAAGAAATAAGATTATTAACTATTATTAATTTGTCTCTTATTTAATTATGAGTAGTAAAAAAAAAAAAAGGTTTACACGTTGCAATCTTTTTCCTCAGTATGGAATAAGAGAGATGTGTGGTAAGCTACATGTCATAATTAAAGAAGAAAATTTTGGCAAAACTATGAGCAAGGATTTTAATTAAAAGAGTTCAAAATTTAAAGAAGTAAACATATAAATTAGTCAAAGTTGGTTCGAAATCTATTGTATATAGAGAAAAAATTATTTTAATCTTGTATAAATAATATAAATTTTCGCTAAAGTGAACTCTCTCTCTGTACATTGGCTCTGCACCTATTCACATATTCAACTATTTTAAAATGACAAGTAATTTTATGACTTTTTTGCACTAATGCCAAAAATTTGTGACTTGAAACTGACATGGATGTTTTAGGTGTCAATGTAAGAACAAGACTTCTCCTTTCATTATCAGTTGCAAGTTTTGAATATTAAAATTTTTTTAATAGATAGTATTTTTTCTTAATTGATTTTATCTGATACGATACAAATTAATTGAAATTCAATATGAATATCGAGGTCTGCACGAGAATAAAAAGCAAAGTATTTTTCACTTCAAAACATTCTAAAAATCAGAATGCAGCTGTGGAATTCCTTTTTTTTGTTTTTTAAAAAATGAACATGGCAGGTTTGTCTTCTTTAGAAGAGTCTTCAGTCAACATTTACCACAAGGTACTATTCTGTCTGTAGGGGGGCCATCAGAAGCCTCTGACAAAGATTGTTGTGCTGATAATTGGTACCCCATCTCACCAAAAAAATTGGTTATAACTGTCGTTTGCCTAAACAAAGGCACAACCACCTTGCACAAAACCATTCTGACTCTCTTGTTTTAATATTCAAATTTCAAGAAAATAAGCTCAACTTACTATTTTGCCATGGAAGAAGCGTTGGAATGTCTAAGACCACTTGTTGATTCCAAGAACTGGGAATATTGTGTTGTTTGGAAGTTGGGTGATGACCCTTCAAGGTAAAAGTTGTTTTAAGTCTTACTACAATTCTTGAAATTACTTTGATTTCCCTTACGCAAGTTGCTCCTAGACTCTACTCGTGGAATTTATATTTTTGTGATTCTTGATATCTAATATGTTAGTCTTGTGGGGTTCATTTGAATGTATAGAATTTCTTTGCTCTACTCATTCTTGAAAATTGAATTTCTTTTGTCCATATGGTGTTTGAGTGTATGTGTGACTTATTAAGTTTTGTTGGTGTTTAGGTTTATAGAATGGATGGGATGTTGCTGTTCTGGAGCTAATGGAGTTGATGTCAATGTTAAGAAAGAAAATGGAGGAAAACAGAAATTCACTGCTCTGTGTAAAGATAACAAAGTACAGCATCCTATTAGAACAAAGGCTTGTGAGGCTTTAGCTCATTTTCCTCTTTCCATTTCCCTTTATTCAGGGTATGTTTCTATTTCCCTTTAATTCATAAATGTTGTCTTTTTGCTTTCTTTGAGCCTAGGGTCTATGGAAAGGTAAGATATGCGTACACTCTATCCTCCTCAAACCTTACTTGTCTGAGTATGTTGTTACTGTCGTTGTACTTGAATTTGATTTATTTCAACCTACATATTGTAAAAGGCATGAATACACAAACTAACTTAAAGATGGTGCAAAAACAGGATTCGGGGAGAAGTTGTAACATCTAAGGAACCAAAGTGGATTAATCATGCTGAGATTTCCAATTCAAATTTATCACATGTTAGTACTACTCTTAAAGTTGAAGCCTTTACTGAACTCGCAAGATTAATTTCAGATATGTTTCAAATTGAATTTTTCGACTCGTTGCAGGAATTAAAGGAGACCCTGGTATTGATCCCGGTTGCTGGTGGATTGGTTGAGCTCTACAATTCAAAACTGGTAACAATCAATCTCTATTGGGTTTTAAGTTATTGTAAGATGTGAGATAATGTGCTTTTGTTTCTGTTAATTTCAGAAAAGTTGCTTTTTAAGTAGTACATAATATTAGAACTGAAACGATTCAGAGTATTGATGTAGCCTACCCCTGACTAACTTTGGATTGTGGTGTGTTTGAGAGTAAATTGGCCATCAATATGCACTAAACTGAAATATTAACTATTTGCTTTACATTAATTTGTATTGAACAGATACATAAAGATCAAAAGAGGATTAATTTCATTATCAATCGGTTCAAACTTGGTTCAGAAGAAGCCAATAATTCCATTGCACAGAAAGAAGATCAAGTTCTTGATTTCTTTCCCTTTGAGAAGTCAATCTTTTGTGCTCCTCTCATGCAATATGCTACAAGTTTTCCTTCAAGTGCACCTCATATATCTCAAGTATCTGAATCGAATGCTAATCCTAGCATTCAAGGATCATCCACCGGTTCCATTCCTTCAAACGAACTTACCTTGTGTCATTCACCTTCTGACCATTTATCGCGAAATGTACCTCTAAGCCAGGCTACTGAAGGGTATTTTGAGCACATGGAGCTTCAGTGCAGTGGAAACTTGTCAAGAATGGAAGGCACTGCTTTTCCTTGGAAAGAAGAAAACTATGTAGTTGCAGGAGATATGTTCACGATGGGTAAGAAAAGACAAAAAGGACCTTATCAGTCAAAGAATCTTGTCACGGAGAGAAAACGAAGGAACAGAATTAAGGATGGTCTTTTTGCTCTTCGAGCTTTAGTTCCCAACATCTCTAAGGTTACTAATGAGGCTACTTATCTTATATTTTAACTCTATTTGTCCTTCAAAGTTTTGATACTATCCTTTCTTGATTTCTATCAGATGGACAAAGTAGCAATTCTTGGAGATGCGGTTGACTATATAAATGAACTGCAAGAAAAAGTGAAGTTATATGAGAGTAAACTCAATGAAATAGAAGCAGAAGTTACCAACAATGAAGCTCCTGAAATGCTACTATCAGACACGACTGAAACGTCCAAGGTTCCCGGACCAGCAAATCAGAAAACACAAATTTCAATTGAGGTTCTGGAATTTGCTCGATTTCTTTCTGTTTCCTTAGAGTTAAAATAATCTACATGGTGCCTTAAAAGTCTCCATGATATTTTCCATTGCAGGTGGAAATGAACCAAATTGGTGCTAAAGAGTTCTTGTTGAAGGTTTCTGGATCACATAAATCCAGAGGATTTACGCAGTTGATGAAGGCCATGAATCACTTAGGACTTGAAATAGTAAATGTGAGTTGTACCACGTCTGGAGGGGCGATAGTGAGCGTTTTCATAGTAGAGGTAAATTTCAATTTTTTCTTATGCTAGTCTCTGTTAATCTTTCAAAAATGTTGCTGGTACTCCAGTCAGATCCTCCAAAAAATATGAATAACATATGGAGGATCAGACACGCGAATGCTGTGACAATCTTGGAGGGTCGGAGAAACATAGTTCAACTATGAACATTAACATTTGGAGGATCCAACATAGATGATTTCCATGTATTTTGACATCTACTTGCTTCTTGCAGGCAAATGGGGACAGAATTCTTGATGCACAGAAGTTGAGATCCTCACTGATTGAGCTGACAAGTTGAACATACATCTATTGTTGAGCCATATATTAACCTAAGTTGCCGTGGACTCTTCACTTTCAATACTGCACCCATGTCGGATATGAAAATACATTGCTTTTGGAGAATCCGGCATGTATCCGCTAACACTTTTGAATAGTCCGAGCAACATAGATATTAGCTGCTTAGTTGTCAATCACTTGACATTATTATTAGCTACTTAGCTTGCAGGGACCAATCAATTGACTATGTATAACAATATAGGGGATAATTTCAACTTCTTGTGAACTTACATGAACTAAAATATAGGTTTTAAAAGTCTTCAGGTATTGAAAGATTTAATATCAGGTTTATATTAACCGAATCAATTAATACAATATACATAATATTATGTGAATCACATTGTTTATTATCCAGCACAAAGATACTTTAATAAGGGGAATTTGTTATATTTACCAAATTCCTCCTATTAAAGTTAGTTTGATGCTTATTTTTAATTCACTTTTCTTCGCAATAAACTATTAAGTGAAACTCAATAAAAATCCGACTTCTAGTCAAATAAAATCGACATGTAAAATTAAAACATCCAAAAGAAGACCAAATTCTTGTTTGACAATTAAATTTCTTTTTGACATTCACGAATGCTTCATAAGGAAAACCTAAACTAAACTTGCTTTCGAAGTAATGAAGAGGTTCCTTTGGGTTGCTTCATGGGTAAGAAGTTACATGCACCTAGTGTTTATGCTAATTAAATTAATAAATGCATGAATGTGTTTATTATTTAATACCCCTAAAGTTTTTGAATTTTATAGTAGTCTTTTTTTAAAAAAAAATTGGTGGAATTTATCACACCATTTTATTCAATAAACCAAGAAAGAGAAGTGTTTGTGGCCCAAAAAGACAGGCAAACAACCCGGCCCAACCCTTCCCCTAATCCCTACTATAAAAACAAAACTAAGGGTTTCCAAAATGGAGAACCCCAAAAAAATCGCCACACTCTTCTCATATCGTCTTCCCCAAGTTTTTCCTTCTTCAATCGCAGTCTGATCTTTGTTGGCATCGTTTTGCTTGTGAAGTCACCCTTCATTTGAAGCTCACCGATGTACTTTCCCTTCCTCCTTCTTTTTCTTCTTTCGCTTCTTCTTTGCTAATTTGTTTGAACTGATTCCAGGTTTCCACCATTTGGACAGACCTCCCACGACATCTTCATCTTCTCCTCGAGTATTTTGAGGTATGGACTTGGTCACTGATTTTGTTGTGGTTCTGACTTGACCTTGTCGCCTTTCTTCCTCTTCTCAAATGTTTTTCTTCCACCGATGAACTAGTGGTATATTAAGACCCAGTTGCCGCCATGATTTCTCCAAAATCCACCTATCTGAGCTGAACTAAGTGTATGTCATTGATTTTTCCTTTTGAAGCATGTAATTCATCAGAAGGCTTGTTATCACGAAAAATGATCGACTTTAAAGAAAAATTAAAAATTGTTCGAAAATCGAGAATTAATCTAAACTTAATTAATTTAAGCAAAATTAGTTCTGGAAATTCGAAAAGACACAGAGTCGCCATCTAATTTTGCGGATAATTAGGAAACCATTAAATATTTTAAAAGACCTAACAGAAAAGTCTTTTAAAATTTCAGAGAACAGGTTCGAGTTCACATTTCCACTTCGAGAAGGTTTTACGCACTCGAAATGGCCACTAAATGCGGTTATCTGATGATTAAATGGTTTGACTAACTTTTGATTTGAAAAAGATTGATTGATTTTAAGATTGATTTAATTTTGAAAGATTTTGACTCGACTTGAAAAGATTTGACTAAAGTTAAAAATTTGAATAAGTTTAAAAATTGAACTAACATAATAAAGTCACATTTTTTATTTTTATTTATTTTTTATTTTTTTATCTTTTAAATTTTTTTTAATTTAAAAAAAGTGCAAAGTATCCCTTTAAAAGAAAATAACATAAATGGTTCAACATATCAGAGAATTTAATTAGATTGAAACCAATAGAAATAAATGTTAGTATCCAAATACACCAATATATAAACAAAATAAAAATAAAGAAAAAAGAGTTGATGCAATCCTTATCCCATTTATTTCTATCGCAACTTTGTGGCCATCCAGAGATCCGTATATCAACTTCTTTCTTCTAGGAATTGGGCTGACTCGAGTAGAGGGGGGTTTAAATCGACCCCGGAAGATGCATGGCAATGGAGTCCCATTGGATTCAAGAACAAGTTCACATGAAACAAAAGAAAATAAGGATTAGGATTTGTATACGAAATACAACCACAAACAAGAGTTAATAGCTCAAGATATATCAGAACACCAAATGCAAACAAAAAAATTCACTGCAGTGGCAACAGATAGAGGAAAAATGTTAACAGCGTCAAGAATCTTAGACATAACATAAAGTTCGAATCAAATGCTTGGCAGACGATTGAACAAACAGAGAAAAACTATGGAAGTTACGGCATAAATTCAAGCAAAACAAACCACCTCGTTCAAACGTGTTCTTGGCAAGTTAACAACAAACAGAGAAATATATGGACAACATCATTTGACCAACACAAAATTATCTAAATGCATATTTTCCAACCCAGACTCGACAGGACGATCATAACTGAAGTTAAGATGTGAAGCTAGATCCCAAGTTGACTCCTACAGTAAATGAGATTGCAATATTCGACCACATGCAAATAATGGACCTAGACTCTTATTCTACCAGCTTTGCAACCAAACCATACAACCACTAATACAACAACTACCTCAGATTGACAGGAATCATCAAAACAATAATGCAAGCTCAAAACAATTAAATCTCATGAAGTTTAGAATTGTGCAAGAGGAGGAAATGTCATGACAACAGAAGCCTTAAGACATTCAGCAGAACCACGATGTTTTCCACATAATATCATAAGTTTGAAATCATTTTAACTGAAACACTACTGCTCGAGTCATAAATCTAACATACAACAATGACCATTTCAAGCATTACTAGTTAGAAAAACTTCAAAAACCAACTGGACCAGCAAAATGCACCAACGATACAATGAATATGACCTTATGGCTTTTGGAAATCATTCTTAACAAAGTTAACGACATCACCCTAAGATTAGCTCATCACAGTAGAGATTTTCGGTCAGTAAACCAAACGCAAACCGAATATCAACAGCAACTAACAATATTATCTAGTTCAAGCAGGGCATTTCAAGTGAGAAATTAGCTAATACACACAAAATCACTTTGCGACGCCTTTAATAATTTCAACCACAATCTATGAAACTCGACATGAGGGAGAGGATAGAGTATTACCTTTTTTGGGGCAGCGAACTGGGACAACGAGCTTAATGGTGAACTTCGATACCACCACGAAAGCTCGCTTCGGATTCTGACTTGAAAACTAGATGCTTTGGTTTTTTCGCTTATCGAACTTCGGATTTCAAATTGATGATTTTTTCAAAAATCCCCGCCCCCCTTGATGGTGTTGAATATTGAAACTTATAGCAATTAGGGCAACGGTCGAAATGGACAATGAGGTATGGGTTTTGGGATTTTGCAGGCACGCGTGAGGAGATTCGTTATGGGTGACGATGGAATCTGTCAGGCTTTGACAGGGGCTGGCATAGGTCGCCTAGTGGTGTGCGCGTAGGAGAGAGAGACGACAGATTGGAGAGTGAATGCACGTGAAGGGGATGAGAACGTTGAGGGGGTGAAGGAGATGGCCAGGTCATCGTCTTCAGAGAAGAAGAACGATGATGAGGTTGAAAGGAGAGAAAAATGGTGAGGCTGTGTGAAGAAGGAAAGCGATGAGGGTTTTGAGAAATTGGGGGCGCGTGGAGTGCACACGCTCGATTTTTTGTTTTGGAAAATAATGATTCAAAAATCGTAAAAATAATAATAGAGCTCGATGACTAATTTGACACCGATTTATAAAAAGGGCCAGACAAAATTGGGTGTCAACAGAGAAAAAGATCGTGGACAAAGAAACTTGACTAACTCAATTTTGGCCGACCACAAATCTCTTTGTACGAACTTTGGAAAATTATGGCCGGGCCCTGGTTTTGGGTTTCCTACATATCTCAGGTTGCATGAGAATTCAGGCCACTTGTAGTTTAAAAAGCTTGATTTTATGCACGAGTCTGAAAGAATTCAAAAGCTATTTCAATTTTGAATTTATGGAGAAATCGAAATGCTTGGGATTGAGACTTAAGGAGTGGATATTGGAATGCAGCCGAGTTTTCAAAGTTGAGCCCGCCTACATATCCTTAGATTCAGGAATCAGGCTGCCTGTAGTTCGACTCGATCGGTAAAAGAGGAAATTACTTATTCGGAGATGACCTCTGGATAGGAAGAATGACGAACAAAATTAAATTGTGAAAAGAGGCTTGCAACCTCTCAACCATAATTGTGGTGCACTTCACATTCATAATTAAGACTTTACATGGACATAATTTCCAGAATTCTTGGTATATCATCACTCAGATTGGAAAATTGCCTTCGATGAGAGTTGAGATTATCCAAAGGCGAAACTGAAAATAAAATGATTGACTCACAGAAATCTCACATGCCTTCTAAAAGGGGTGTGGTTAGATGGTGGTGGTAGTCGCTTCCCAGCTCGTGTCCGAAGGGTTTGACGCCCCTCTTCGGACTGTATCCCAGTTCGCTGCTAAGAAAAAGTTCCACGTTGTGCTACTTCCTATTTGATGACGTCCACACCTGTGGTTTATTTTGAGATTTCATCCTTTCGAATGCTTCTCGACATCACTAAAACAAAACGTTAGTGTAATCATAGATTGACTAGAGATGACATGTTTTACCATGTTCGATGGTGAATCGATATGAAGCAGTTTGTGTTTGAACGGTTTGATGTATCCTTCAGGCTGTGTCCCAGCTTGCTGTTAATAAAGGTTCCACGTTGTGCTGCATACTATTTGATGGCGTCCACACCTGTGGTTTGCTTTGAGAGCTCTTCTATTCGTATGCTTCTTGTCATGATGAATCAACTAAAATGTTCTTTATTGGTGATGATCATATAATGGCTCGGCAACTGGAGATAACTCGGCAGCTGGCCACGCTCTTCGCTATATAATAAAATGATCTTCGTTAGGGATGATCATATGATGGCTCGACAGCTGGAAATAACTCAACAGCTGGCCACGCTCTTCGCCATAATAGATAATGAGTGAAATGATCATATGATGGCTCGATAGCTGGAGATAACTCGGCAGCTGGCCACACTTTTCGCCATAATAGATAATGGATGAAATAATCATATGATGGCTCAGCAACTGGAGATAACTCAGTAGCTGGCCACACTCTTCGCTATAATAGATAATGAATGAAATGATCTTTGTTGGTGATAATCATATGATGGCTCGGTAACTGGAGATAACTCGGCAGCTGGCCACACTCTTTGCTGTATTAGATAATAAAATAATCTTCGTTGGTGATGATCATATGATAGCTCGACAGCTGGAGATAACTCGGCAGCTGGCCACGCTCTTCGCTATAATAGATAATGAATGAAATGATCTTTGTTGGTGATAATCATATGATGGCTCGACAATTGGAGATAACTTGGCAGCTGGCCACGCTCTTCGCTATAATAGATAATAATCTTCGTTGGTGATGATCATATGATGGCTCGACAGCTGGAGATAAGTCGGCAGCTGGCCACACTCTTCGCTATAATAGATAATGAATGAAATGATCTTTGTTGGTGATATTCATATGATGACTCAGCAACTGGAGATAACATGGCAGCTGGCCACGCTCTTTGCTATAATAGATAATGAATGAAATGATCTTTGTTGGTGATAATCATATGATGGCTCAGCAACTGGAGATAACTCGGCAACTGGCCACACTCTTTGCCATAATAAAATAATCTTCGTAATAGCATACAGGGCGCACGCATTGATGTATAACACACTGGGCGTAAAGCACTTTTGGAAGCACACGGGGCGCTGTGCGACACACTGGGCGCGCGCACTGATGCGTAACACACTGGGCGTAAATGCACTTTTGGAAGCACATGGGGTGCGGTGCGGCACACTGAGCGCGCGCACTGATGCATAACACACTGGGGGTAAACACACTTTTGGAAGCACACGGGGTGCGGTGCGGCACACTGGGTGCACGCACTGATGCGTAACACGCTGTGCGTAAACGCACTTTTGGAAGCACATGGGGCGCAGTGCGGCACACTGGGTGCGTGCACTGATGCGTAACACACTAGGTGTAAATGCACTTTTGGAAGCACACAGGGCACGGTGTGGCTCACTGGGAGCGCGCACTGATCCGTAACACACTGGGCGTAAACGCACTTTAGGATGAACTTGAGTTTCTTTGTGATTGTATGAATGATGAATGTATGACTTATATATGATGGATGTATGATTTATGCATAATGAATGAATGAATGATTTATTCATGATGAATGTATGACGAATGAATGATCAATGTATGATTTATGAATGATGAATGAATGATTTATGTATGACGTAATGAATGATTTATGCTTTATGAATGAGTTATGTATGATGTAATGAATGATTTATGCGTGATAAAATGTCTTCATGCATGACAGAATGCATGGTAGAATGGCTTGTTACCAGGGATTTTAATCAAGACGACAGTTGTGTTTGCCTTGGTTGTCTTCTTGTAGGCAAAACCTGCAAAATATTTCCCTGCATCCACAGAAAACTTTCTTGATTTTAAGATGAACTGACCTTTGATGAACTGTCGGTGACCTGGATGAGACAGAACTATTCGCACCTCACTGTTCTTCTGGAGATAAGACCTCCAAGAGTTTTTTGAGCGCCTCAGCTGTTTGAATATTTCCCTGCAAAAATTCCTTCATTCACAGAAAAGTTCTTACTTTTAAAATAAATCAACCTGTGTTGATTCTTTGGGATTTGAGTGAGATGGGACCACTTACTCCTCGACTATTTTGCTACAGATAAGACCTGCAAACTTTTCTGCATCCACAGAAAATTTCTTAGTTTAAAACTGAATTGATTTTGATAACATGCTGAGGCCCTGGAGGAGACGGAGCTATCTACGCGTCTGTTATTCTCTTGCAGATGTGAAAACTTTCCTGAATCCACAAAAGATTTGTTAGTTTCAAAATAAATTGATCTTTGACAGATCATTTGAAACTTGAGCGTGTTAGCTGCTCTCTTGTGATAATTCCCCTGCATCCATAGAAAAGTTTTTAGTTTTAGAATAAATAGATCTTTTGACAAATCATTTGGAACTAAGTTGCTCTCTTGTGATAATTCCTCTGCATCCGTTGAAAAGTTTTTAGTTTCAGAAATAAATTGATCTTTTGACAAATTGTTGGAAACTTGAGCGATGCCGAAATTTCCTTTGAAAGATATCCTTGCAGAATTTCCTGCATCCAAAGAAAATTTCTTAGTTAAAAAAAATGAACTGATCTGTGTTGATTCTTCGGTAGTTTGCTCCTCGTCTTGTTGTTGATAGATTATTTTGATCTCTCACCCCTAGGCGAACAGAAGGTAGAAAATGTAACTCTCAGTGAAATTTTGAGGGCATCCTCAAAATTTCTGCCTCAGTTTATGTCATTAGGGATTGTCAGCTAATCAAAGCATCTCAAGAATTTTTGAGAACTTTCTCAAAAATTCTATCCCAGTTGAATTTTCATCGTGCTCCAAACTTCAATTTGTTGTGGAAGACTTCTTTGTGTTCAGAATTTTTGAGTTCCTTTCAAAAATTCTGTCCCAGTTTCCTTTCTAGGAATATGACCGAGCCGTAGTGGCGCCTACATATCCCGTTGAGGCAGGAATCAGGTCAAACGTAGTTCCCCCTGGGAAGTAGACCAAATATAGATTTTGAATAAAAGTGACCGAGGCCGACATAGGCCGCCTACGTATCTCATTCTTGAGAATTCAGATCAAGCGTAGTTCATTACATAGGGATATATATGGACGACAATCGCAGGAATGATTACAAGTAAATGATGTGATTACAGGAAAAGAAAGCTTCAAATCTCTAGCTATAGTGCCTCTCGGTAGTATATAAGCGCCAATTGCAGTGGGTGATGCTTGCACTAAGTCTTGTCCCGAACTAACTTCTGACACTATCTCTTTAGCTGTGTACCAATCTTCTTTTAGTTAGTAATATTCACAACAGTACAAAAAGCAATTACATTACGGTCAATTAAGTCTTGGATCTTATGCTTCAGATTTAAACAATCTTCGGTATCATGCCCAACACTGTTAGAATGGTAAGCACAAATCTGATTACCCTTGAAGAAGCAAGAATTAGGATCTATGACTTTTGGAGGAACAGGTTGGATCAACCCAGCAGCTAACAAACTCTCAAATAGTTTTGTTCGACTTTCGGCAAGGGGAGTGAATACCCTAGAAGATTTTCTATATGCCGTCAGACGAGGAGGGTTGTAATTATTCTGTGGGGATGGAGGCACCAGACGATAACTTAGATGATTTTGACTTGGATGCGTAGGCAATGTTTGATGATTTGGTAGTAGAGGTTGGTAGTTTGGAATGATGTTTGGATATTGTGCGGAGTGACAATTGGGAGGAGGAATTTGGTAGTTTGCGAGTGATGGGTGATATACTGGTGGGGTATCGAAGGTGGGAAATGGACTCGGGGTAGGTTAAAGATGGATTTAAGGGATAGGGATGGGTTGATGAAGTGAAGACGTCATGTTGTTCAGAATGGGAGGGTTAGAAGTGACGGCCATACTCACTAACTCTTGAGTCTTTTTCATTTCTTCTTTCATATCTGCTATCTGCTGCATTAGCTGTGTAATCAATTCGTTTTGTCGTGTGATGATGGGGTCTTTCACGATGCTATCTGTCAGGCTCAATCATCAATGCGGTCTGTCCTTTTTCTTTTCAGCAGATTTTGGTCAAGGGAAGTATCCTTGTGGGCCTTGGATCTTGTGAAATAAGTATGGTCGGCCATTTTACAACACAGATCAATTCTAAATTACCTGCAAGAAGAATTACTAAAAAGCAAACAAGTTAGGTTTTCTTTTCGTTTTTCTTTTTTTTTTCTCTCCAAATTAATAGATAATACACATATATCACTAAGCACACAATTGTTGCTCCATTTGAGAGTAAACTAGCCCACAAACACGAGATAGACAGAAATTTGCCTACATAATTTGAAAAATGGCGGTTCAGGAAGATTGATTTGCGCCAAGCCATAGGAAATTCCCGTTGATAAGATAAGCTTCTTATAGGAAAATAAACTTTCGGAAAGGTGGGGAAGACTTTCGAAAGGATGGGGTCGGGACTAAAAGGCTGCCTACGTATTCTCACAAAGGAGAAATCAGACCTTACATAGTTCGAACATCTCGGGCACTGAGAAATTCATCTTTTGTCAAATGAAACACCAGACTTTTAGCATTTGGAGAGTGATTTCGTTTTTTTGTTGAGAAATTTGGGACTCGAAGAGTATTTGGACGAACTTTTGATAATGACTTAATTTATGTGCTTAATGGATTCTAGAAACTTTCGAAAAGAGTGGGCCAGAAAACTTCAAACAAAGCAACATATCCACACAAATAGTTATAACACGTAAACAGATATTGCGTGCCCTAAATAGATATGTGACCCTTTTGTGCCAAGGGTAGGCCTAACGATTTGAAGGATATATATATGCAATAAGACGTTCCATTGCCCCAAAATGTTTATACAAGCCTCACAAATAAACTTAATGGGGATACATAATATGGGAAGGGGATACAAAAGTAAACAACTCACGCAGGGGTATAGTCGTAAACTATCTTCTTGGATAATTTCTTCTTTTTGGACTTCTCGGCATCTCCGAACATCTTTGTCCTACAAACAAATCTGTTTTGATTAATATATGCTACTAAAAATGACTCCCAACTCCCAGGGACAAAGTTTCGTCAAATAGCATATACATCCTTCAAATATAACACAGAAGCATGATCGTCCAGTTGGGCCGGAGGCCACTTTGTACTCAAGGTGGTCTTTCTAATGAGCCTAACACGCCTAACGTGCTGAGTCATCCTAGGCCAAGCAAACCAATTATTTGGACACTCCAAATACGAGTTCATGCCAACGGTAGGATTCTTTATATACTAGTTCATGCCACAAAGGTAAAAAAGTTTTACATAGCTTCTTTCTACTCCAAGTTGATCTCGACGCCAAGCAAACCAATTATTCTCCCGGTTGCGTGGTATCTACAAAACAAT
>JAOTQR010000002.1:7292660-7316235 GCA_025774065.1 Solanum ossicruentum
TCCCGCCTCTTCCTTTCGGCCGTGATTTCAAAGGAAAAGGGGGGGGATAAGAGGCGCCCCTGTTCCCCCCCCCCCCCCCCCCCCCCCCCCCCCCCGGCTATAAATACAGTGATTGGATGCTCTAAATTTGGTTCCATTTTGTAAAAGGTTTAATTAAATTAAATTATTATTTAAATTATAACAATAACAATATAATCAGTTATTCTTAAATTATTATTTAAATTAATTTTTAAAAATAATTTATTTTTTTAATTTTAACAAAATTAGTATAAAAATATTTGATAGTAACGTTTTAGGTTACAAACAAACTAACAGTGTTAATAAATAAATATTATTGTGAGTAACGTTTAAGAATAAAAAGTACTTGAGAGTTAAATATTATAAAACGTTACTCACAAATACATTTTATTCTTATAATGTTATTGTTTATAACGTTTTAAGAGTAAAAAAAATTTCTGAGTAATGTTTTATAATACATTACTCTCGAATACGTTTTATTCTTAAAACGTTACTCACAGTAACATTATATTTATTAAGAATCCAATCACGGGCTCTGCAAATACAGAATCGAATCCTGTAAAGCAAGAGAATCAAATCTATAAAGCTATAAAACGTAACTAAGAGTAACGTTTTAGCTTGAAAACGTGACTGCCGATTACGAGACTATGTTAAAATGATATTTTGTCTAGTTTTCAAATTGATCGTGTGTGATTATAAAATAAAAGCTTTTGCTTGTGGCCACCATTGTTGACTATTATATAATGAAAGTTTTTACATGTGACCACCAATGTTGAATATTATTTAAGAAATTTCATCAGGTATGAATTAAATAAGTCAAGTTAATATATTGTACGATGTTAAGTTTTTACTATAACTCTAAGTTTATCTTTTTGATATATTAATTATAAAAAAATAACTTATTTTTATGTGTAGGACAAAAATGACAAATTTTGAACGTCATGTGGTGATTGCTTTGTATTGGGGTGGTGAAATAATTACTGACATGAATGCATTTAGGTATTCTGAAAGTGCTAGAATAACTATTAGCATGTCTACCTCAACTAACTATGTTGAATTGGTTGGATCGTTGCATGAGAAAATAAAAAAAATAGTGAAAATATTCAAATGGATATTTCTGGAAAATATCCATGTTCAATTAAAGGTAACAATGTAAGGTTCATTGAATTTAAAATTGAGAATTACTAATCTTTGTTACAATCCTTTTCATATCTCAAAAATTTGAGGACAAGATTGATATAAATATTTTGGCGATATATGTATAGACCAAAAAAATAAATCAAAGTGATGCATTTCAAATTGGTCGTCAGCATTGTTATCACATAAATCTATTGACTCAAAATTATGGATTGCCATGGTTAATCAACCTCATTTTGCAGAACCGATTGCTCAACCATCATTCTAGAGATTGTCAATGCATGATCATCGATCATTGATGAAGGTTCAAGTAGCCAAATGCATATTGATAATAGCAACAGGGAATATGAGGCAAGGAAAAATAATAACTTTATATTTAATTAAATTTTCATGTAATAATTTAATAAGATAATTTTTATTGTCATTATATACAAACTATATTGCTATGACGAAAAATGACCGACTTTAAAAGAAAATTAAAAATTATTCGAAAATCGAGAATCAATCTAAACTTAATTAATTTAAGCAAAATTAATTCGCGAGATTTAAAAAGATACAGAGTCGCCACCTAATTTTAAGGATAATTAGGAAACCAATAAAACTTTTTAAAAAGACCTAACAGAAAAATCTTTTTAAATCCAAAGAAAGGGTTTGCGTTCACATTTCCACTTCGAGAAGGTTTTACACACTCGAAATGGCCGCTAAATGCGGTTATCCGACGATTAAATATTTGACTAACTTTTGACTTTAAAAAAAAGATTGATTGATTTTGAAATTAATTTAGTTTTGAAAGATTTTGACTAAACTTGAAAAATTGAGAAAGCACATTTTTATATTTTTTATTTATTTTTTTCTTTTTTTCCTTTTTTTTTAACCTTTTATGCAAACACTTTCTTTTTTTTTCAAAATAAAACGAGAATAACATAAATGATTTCGACATGCTGGAATTTAATTAGATTGAAACCAAAACAAATAAGTGTCAGCATCCAAAACAAATAGCAAATATCCGCAAATTAATAAAATAAAAGAAGGAATTTAAAGAAAGGATTGGGCTCGACAAACTCAAATGATGACTTGTTCTAATTCCTCATGTTTGGGCTTGCCTGACTGCTGCTTCTCGAGTTATGCATAATAACTTCTTCTCTTGAGAACAGGGTTGACTCAAGGAAGAGGAAGTTTGGGCCTCCGTGGCCCAAGGAATGCAGAAGGGAGTGGAGGAACCCTCATGAACTCTCGAACGGGGTTTATATCATAAAGAAAAGAAACGTAATTAATATATGTATAGAGACTAAATTGAAATGAAGAAAATACAAGTATCCTATTACAAAGGACTAAAACCCAAGCAGCACTTTCACAAGATTAGAAAAACAGAGACATAAAGGCGTATTTAAGCACAAGAAACATTTTTCAAGAGGACATTAACTCTTTTGATAAGTTGAAGGGTATCAGACAACGGCAATGTAACAAAATCCTGCTAAGCCTGTTCAAAGGCTTGGATAACATGGATGAAATATAGAGATCAGAGTGTTGCAAACTAGCAAATCCAAAAACGAATAGATTTAAAAATGGAACCTTTGAAGATTAATCATACAAGCAGAAAGATGAACTTCAGTTGATGTCATGTTGAAAGGAGACTTAACAAGCCAATCAAACCATGAAACAACACAACATTAAGATTCAGCGTCATAATAGAAGAAAGGAGAAGCAATTAGTGTTGTAACAGCAAATCTAGAGCATAACAGACAGCAGGTAAGGGAATACAAACATCATAGTATCAAAGCCAATAGAGTCTGGACCAAAGCAGCAGTACCCAAACATAGCATAGGCAGTAACAACATACACATGTAGTTGCGAAGAAGAACTCTAATTAGCACATTTCCAGCAACTACATATAGTTGCAAAGAACTTTAATCAACACATTAGGAGGGTAAATCAGATCAAACAACAGGTTCATAGTTTAAGCAAAGCAACCCAAGAAAGGAATAAGCATAAAAATTAACAAAGTACCAAATAAAAGAATACAAGTGCTTGTAACAGAATTGAGAAGGCATCAACTAATGAAACGAATTTAGACCAAAACTTCCTGAATATCAGAAACTCAAACCAGCGAGACAGTGATGAAGCTTTTGTTAGTACATATATCAACTGGAGAAATGCAGACATTGATATGAATGAATTTAAACAATGGACCAACAACTTAACAACCATCACTGTAAAAAAAGGAATCAATCTCATTTTAAACAACTTGAAAACAATGCGTCAAAGTTTCCAGCTTACTAATCCATTCATGACTTGACAAATGAAGAACCAATGAACACTTCCATTTTATCTACGGTGAAACAAAACTCAGGAAGAGAAGTGAGGTACACTGACTTAAACAACTAACATCTCAACAGAAAAATGACGATGACAATGTTATTTAACTGAGTTAGAAAATAATCATATTTGCTGACTGCATTATTAGGGACCAAAACCATCACCAAAACGAATTAACAAACTGAAATTGAGGACTACAACATATAGTTGAGAAGCAAGATCATTTCAATATTAGTTTTGATTCATAACATCAACTTCGTCTCAACAGGGCATTCCAATCAAGACAAACACAGATGCAAACATGACAATTTCGATATATATTATATTCGAAGCGAAAAGTGAGAATAGGGTATTACCTTTTTCGGGGCAGCGATACTGGGACGACGAGCTTGATAAAGCTTTGACACCACGAAAGAGTCGTCTTCCCCTGCTTCGACCAGGAGCTTTGGGGAATCAGCTCGAGGGTTTTGAACTCCAAATGATTATGACAAATTGAGTAGTTTTGCTAAGACTTTCTTAGTTTCGATGGCTCCTCTGAGCTTTTCTAGGCTCTCCAGGTTTTCATGGCCGCCTTCTATACTCGATTTTCAACTCATCCCCCTCTACTATGAGTTTTCCCTTCGTCCCCCTTCAAATGGTAAAGAACATGAGTATATATAGCCCCAAATTAGGGCAAGATTGGGAGACACAATCTATCGTGGGGGTGCGGCGCATATGCATGCGTAGAGGGGACAAGAACGTTAAGGGTTGTCGGGGAGGGGTGCGATGCTGCTTAGGGTTTTTGGATTTTCTAGTTTTGGGGTTTTGTTTTTTGAGGGGTAACGAAGACGAAGAAGGGAGTAATAGAGGATTTGGGGGCGCGTGGCCCCCACGCACTGTTTTTTTTTGGAGGTTTTTAAAAAAAATGATCTAAAAAAAGCATATTTTTCAAGATAATTATTTCAAAAAAAATTGTTCAAGATTTGATGACTGATTTATGAAAAGACCAGATAAAATTGGGTGTCAACAACTGTCCCTTTCTTTGGATGCGATCGATGAAAGAGATCGTGGACAAAGAAACTTGACTAACCCAATTTTGGCCTATCGCGAAGCTTGGTGCGGACTGTGAGAAAACTATGGCGGGACCCTGGTTTTGGGTTTCCTACATATCTCAGGTTGCATGAGAATTCAGGTCATTTGTAGTTCAAAACGCTTGATTTTACGTACGAGTTTGAAAGAATTCAGAAGCTACTTCAACTTCGAATTATGGAGAAATTGAAATGCTTGGGATTGAGATTTAAGGAGTGGATGTTGGAATGCAGCCAAGTTTTCAAAGTTGAGCCCGTCTATATATCCTTGGATTCAGGAATCAGGCTGCCTGTAGTTCGACTCAATCGGTGGGAGAAGAAATTCCTTATTCAGAGATGACCTCCGGTTCAGGGAGAGTGATAACCAATTGAATTGTGAAAAGGAGGCTTGCAACCTCTTAACCATAAATGTGGAGCTCGTCACATTCATAATTGAGAACTTACATGGACATAATTTTCAAAAATTCTTGTCATATTATCAGTCGGATCGGAAAATTGCCTTCGGCGAGAGTTGAGATTATCCGAAGGCGAAACTGAAAATGAAATAACTGACTCACAGAAAATCCCATATGCCTTCTGATAGGGGTGTGGTTAGATGCTGGTAGTAGTAGCTTCTAGCTCATGTCCGAAAGGTTTGACGCCCCTTTTCGGACTATGTCCAAGTTCACTGTTGAGAAAAAGTTCCACGTAGTGCTGCGTCCTACTTGGCGACGTCCACGCTTGTGGTTTATTTTTGAGATTTCATCCTTTCAGATGCTCTCAACATGGCTAAACAAAGTGTTAGTGTAATCATAGATTGACTAGAGATGACGTGGTTTACGTGTTCGATGATGAATCGATATGAAGCAACTTGTGTCCCAAAGGTTTGACGTCTCCTTCAGGCTGTGTCCTAGCTTGCTGCTAAGTTCCACGCTGTGCTGCATACTATTTGATGGCTTCCGCACCCGTGGTTTGATTTGAGAGCTCCTCTATTCGGAGGCTTCTCGACATGACTAAGACAAAGTGTTAATAAAATCATAATTTGAAATAGAGATGATACTTTTTATCTCATTCGATGTTTGTTCTGCTCTTCAGCGTGATAGAGATCGAATCAATATGAAGCAACCGTGTATGGTTCTTTCAGCACCTTAAAAATAAAATAGCCTTTATCGGCGATGATCATGTGGTGGTTATCTCGACAGTTGAAGAGACCACGTTTGTTGAGAATGAATATGTAATAATTTTTTTTGGTGGTTAGAAATGAGTACCCTTTCGGGAGCAGCCAAAAATAAATTGGCGCTCCGGGCGTGACGCATATAGGTGCAAATATAATGACACTCTGGGCGCAAATAGAATGACGCTCTGGGCGCAAACATAATGGCGCTATGGGAGCAAATATAATGATGCTCCGGGTGCGAATAGAATGACGCTCTGGGCATGAATATTACGTGGCGCTCTGGACGCAAATAGGGTGGTACTCTGGGCATAAATAGAGTGGCGCTCTGGGCGCAACACTTTGGGTGCAAAATAGAGTGGCGCTCTGGGCATAAATAGAATGACGCTCCGGGCGCAAATAAAATGGCGCTCTGGGCATAAATAGTATGACGCTTTGGGCGTACTTGCAAAATAGAATGACGCTCTGGGCGTACCTGCAAAATAGAATGGCGCTTTGGGCGTATCTGCAAAATAGAATGGCGCTATGGGCGCCGAGTGGTGTTCTAGATGCGGAGTTGCGCTCTGGGCGTGGAGGGCGGAGCTCTGGGCGCAAATAGAGTGGCGCTCTGGGCGCGGAGTTGCGCTATGGGCCCGGAGTTGCGCTCTGGACGCAGAGGGTGGCGCTCTGGGCGCAAATAGAGTGGCGCTCTGGGCGCGGAATGGCGTTCTGGACACGGAGGGTGGCGCTCTAGGCGCAAATAGAGTGGCGCTCTGGGCGCAGATAAGGTGGCGCTCTGGGCGCGAAGTAGAGTGGTGCTCTGGACGCGAATAAGGTGGCGCTCTGGGCGCAGTGCGGCACTTGGCGCGCACATTGATGCATAACATATTATAAATGTACTTTTGTGATGAATATTGAATTATCCTTTCCATGATCCTTTTGTATGCAAAACCTGTAAGTCATTTCCTTGCGAGAATTTCTCTAGGGGAGGCGGAGCTATCTACGCCTCTGTTGTTCTCTTGTAGAAATTTCTCTGCATCCATAGAAAATTTCTTAGTAAATTGATTTTGACAAATCATTGGAAACTTGAGCGCCTTAGCTGCTCTCTTCCTCCTGCATCCACAGAAAAATTCTCAGTTTCAAAATAAATCGAATTGTGTTGATTCTTCGATATTTGAGTGATCGGTTTTCTTCCTGCAACAATTCCCTGCATCCACAGAAAATTTCGTAGTTTCAAAAATGAATTGATCTTGATGAATCGTTGGAAACCTGAGCGCCTCAGCTTCTTTCTTTTCTGCATCCACAGAAAAATTCTTAGTTTCAAAAATGAATTGATCTTGATGAATCATTGAAAGCCTGAGCACCTCAGCTGCTTTCTTTTCTGCATCCACAGAAAAATTCTTAGTTTCAAAATAAATTAAACTATGTTGATTCTTCGAGATTTGAGTGAGACAAAATTATTCACGCCTCGGCTATTCTCCTGCAACAATTTCCCTGCATCCACAGAAAATTTCTTAGTTTTAAAAATTGAATTGATCTATGGTGATTCTTGGGTCATCTGCTCTTCGCCTTGTCGTTGAAAGATTGTTTTGATCTCCCATCTCTTGGTAGACATAAGGTAGAAAATATGATTGCCCAATTTGTAATGATACTTGGCGAAATTTTGAGGGCAATCCTAAAATTTCTGTCCCAGTTTAGATACCGTCGAGGATTGTCAGCTAATCAAAAGCTCCTTCAGAATTTTTTAGATCTTCCTCAAAAATTCTGTCCCAGTTAAAGTTTCATTGTGCTCCAAACTTCAATTTGTTGTATAAGACTTCTTTGTGTTAAGAAACTTTGAGTTCCTATCAAAAATTCTGTCCCAGTTTCCTTTCTGGGAGTATGACCGAACCATTGGGGCGCCTACGTATCCCGTTGAGTCAGGAATCAGGTCAAACGTAGTTCCAACTTGGGAAGTAGGCCAAAATACAAATTTTGAATAAAAGTGACCGAGGCCAACATAGGCCACCTACGTATCTCATTCTTGAGAATTCAGGTTAAACATAGTTCATTACAAAGGGGAATAATTCAAAAACGTACATGAAAGCGATTACAAGCAAATAGTGCAATTATTGGAAAAGAAAGTTTTCAAATTTCTAAATATAAGCATGATATTGGCAGGGCCTATGTTTGATCATGGAGCGACAGTCCAGAGAATAGTAGGGTTGTGATCAATTAGATCCTGGATTTTATGCTTCAAAGTTATGTAATCTTCAGTGTCATGTTCCACACTGTTAGAGTGGTAAGCACAAGTTTGATCACCCTTGAAGAAACGAGAGTTAGCTTCCATGGCTCTCGGAGGGGTAGGCCGGATTAATCCGGCAGTTGACAATCTTTTAAATAGCCTTGTCCGGCTTTCGGCAAATGGAGTGAATACTCTAGAGGGTTTTGGGTTAGGAGGGTTATAGTTGTTTTGTGGAGGTGGAGGCACTCGATGATGATTGTGATGGTTTCGGCGGGGGTATATATGGACTTGAACCTTTGTGCGTAGTTGTGTTTGATAATTTGACAGTAGAGGTTGAAAATTTGGGATGATGTTCGGAGATTGTGGGTGTTGATAATGGGAAGAAGGAATTTGATGGTTTGTGGGTGAAGAATGATATGCTGATGGAGCATTGAAGGTGGGGGATGGACTTGGGGTAGGTTGAGGATGGATTTGAGAGATAAGTATGGGTTGATGAGGAAGGTTGGGAGAAGAAGGATGGAATGAAGGCCTCCAGTCGTTCGGAGTGGGAGGATTAACAGCAATAGCCAAGTTTGCCAGCTCTTGAGTCTTTTTTATTTCTATTTTCATGTCCCAATTTGTTGTATCAGTTTCGCAATCAATTCATTTTGTGTGATGATGGGTTCTGTCACGGTGCCCTCGGTCAGGCTCGAGTCATCACTGTGGTCAGTCCTTTTTCTTTTCAGCGGATTTTGGACAGGGGAAAGGTCTTTACGGGCCCTGGATTTTGTGAAGGATGATCAGCCATCTTCTATCAACACAGATCAATTCTAAATTACCTACAAGAAGAATTACTCAAAAGCAAACAAGTTAGGCTCCCTTTTTTTTTGTCAAAATAATGGGTAATACACATATATCACTAAGCACACAATTGTTGCTCTATTTGAGAGTAAACTAATCCATAGACACGAGATAGATAAAAATTTATAATTTGAAAATGGCGGATCAGGAAGATTGATTTGCGCAAAGCCATAGGAAATTCCCGTAAACTAAGAAAGATAAGCTTCTTATAGAAAGATAAACTTTCAGAAAGGTGGGGAAAACTTCCGAAATGATGGGGTCGGGTCTAAAAGGCTGCCTACATGTTCCCACGAAGGAGAAATCAGACCTTACTTAGTTCGAATACTCGAACACTGAGAAATTTATCTTTTGTCAAATGAAGCAGCAGACTTTTAGCATTTGGAGAGTGATTTCGTTTTTTGTTGAGAAACTTGAGACTCGAAGAGTATTTGGACGAACATTGATTGTGACTTGATTTATATGCTTAAGGGGTTCTAGAAACTTTCGAAATGAGCGGGCTAGAAGACTCCAAACAAAGCAATATTTCACACAAACAGTTATAGAACATAAACAAATATCGCGTGTCCTAAACAGATATGTGACCCTTTTGTGCCAAGGGTAGGCCTAATGATTTGAAGGATATATATGCAATAAGACATTCCATTGCCCCAAAAATATTTATACAAACCTTATAAATAAACTTAATGGGGATACATAACATAGGAAAGGGATACAAAATAATCAGTCCCACGCAGGGGTATTAATCCTAAACTAAGCCTTCTGAAAGATTTCTTCTTCTTGGACTTCTCGGCATCTTTAAGCATTTTTGTCCTGCAAACAAATCTGTTTCGATTAACATATACTATTAAAATGACTCCCAATCCCCAGGGACAAAGTTTCATCAAATAGCATACATATCCTTCAAATATAAACACATAAGCATGATCGTCCATTTGGGCCGGGGGCCACTTTGGACTCAAGGTAGTCTTTCTAATGGGCCCAACACGCCTTACGTTCTGGGTCGTCCTAGGTCAATGCTTAGATCGTAAGGATTTGGCTTCACGCTATCCTAGTTGTCTAAGAGTGGGTTTTGACTGAATTGGGTACCCAAGCGGACAACCTGAGTTGGAAATTCATGACAACCATTGGACGCATCACGAACAAATAAATTGTCACTTATTCCAAAAAGGGTCAAGTATTTGGAGATCTGGCTGCGGGCTCGCAAAACCGTCCTTCTAAATACGCAAGATAAATAAGAAGTGCCATGAAATGCAAATGACAGTTTAATATCAAATTTAAACATGTAAAGCAAATAAACATCAAACAATTAGTTAAATAACATAATCTAATGGTTAGAATCTAATTAAAATCCCCAGCAGAGTCGTCATTTCTGTTATACCGAAAAATGACCGACGTTAAAAGAAAATTAAATTTTTTTCGAAAATTGAGAATCAATTTAAACTTAATTAAATTAAGCAAAATTAATTCTCGAGAATCAAAAAGACACAGAGTCGCCACCTAATTTTAAGGATAATTAGGAAACCAATAAAACTTTTAAAAGACCTAACAGAAAAATCTTTTTAAATCCAGAGAAAGGGTTCGGGGTCACATTTCCACTTCGAGAAGGTTTTACGCACTCGAAATGGCCTCTAAATGCGGTTATCCGACGATTAGATATTTGACTAACTTTTGACGTAAAAAAAAAGATTGATTGATTTTTAAATTAATTTAGTTTTGAAAGATTTTGACTAAACTTGAAAAATTGAGAAAGCACATTTTTATATTCTTTATTTATTTTTTCTTTTTTCCTTTTTTTTTTATCTTTTATGCAAACACTTTCTTTTTTTTTCAAAATAAAACGAGAATAACAGAAATGATTTCGACATGTTGGAATTTAATTAGATTGAAACCAAAACAAATAAAGTGTCAGCATCCAAAACAAATAGCAAATATCCGCAAATAATAAAATAAAAGAAGGAATTTAAAGAAAGGATTGGGCTTGGCAAACCCAAATGATGACTTGTTCTAATTCCTCATGTTTGGGCCTGCCTGACTGCTGCTTCTCGAGTTATGCATAATAACTTCTTCTCTTGAGAACGGGGTTGACTCAAGGAAGAGGAAGTTTGGGCCTCCGTGGCCCAAGGAATGCAGAAGGGAGTGGAGGAACCCTCATGAACTCTCGAACGGGGTTCATATCATAAAGAAAAGAAACATAATTAGTATATGTATAGAGACTAAATTGAAATGAAGAAAATACAAGTATTCTATTACAAAGGACTAAAACCCAAGCAACACTTTCACAAGATTAGAAAAGCAGAGACATGAAGGCGTATTTAAGCACAAGAAACATTTTTTAAGAGGACATTAACTCTTTTGATAAGTTGAAGGATATCAGGCAACGACAATGTAACAAAATCTTGCTAAGCCTATTCAAAGGCTTGGATAACATGGATGAAATATAGAGATCAGAGTGTTCTTGCAAACTAGCAAATCCATAAACGAATAGATTTAAAAATAGAACCTTTGAAGATTAATCATACAAGCAGAAAGATGAACTTCAGTTGATGCCATGTTGAAAGGAGACTTAACAAGCCAATCAAACCATGAAACAACACAACATTACGATTCAGTGTCATAATAGAAGAAAGGAGAAGCAATTAGTGTTGTAACAGCAAATCTAGAGCATAACAGACAATAGCTAAGGGAATACAAACATCGTAGTATCAAAACCTATAGAGTCTAGACCAAAGCAGCAGTACCCAAACATAGCATAGGCAGTAACAACATACACATGTAGTTGCGAAGAAGAACTCTAATCAGCACATTTCGAGTAACTACATATAGTTGCAAAGAACTTTAATCAAAATATTAGGAGGGTAAATCAGATCAAACAACAATTTTATAGTTTAAGCAAAGCAACCCAAGAAAGGAATAAGCATAAAAATTTAACAAAGTACCAAATAAGAGAATACAAGTGCTTGTAACAGAACTGAGAAGGCATCAACTAATGAAACGAATTTAGACCAAAACTTCCTGAATATCAGAAACTCAAACCAGCGAGACAGTAATGAAGCTTTTGTTAGTACATATATCAGCTGGAGAAATGAAGACATTGATATGAATGAACTTAAACAATGGAGAATCATCACTGTAAAAAAAGGAATCAATCTCATTTTAAACAACTTGAAAACAATGCGTCAAAGTTCCCAGCTTACTAATCCATTCATGACTCGACAACTGAAGAACCAATGAACACTTCCATTTTATCTACAGTGAAACAAAACTCAGGAAGAGAAGTGAGATATATTGACTTAAACAGCTAACATCTCAACAGAAAAATGGCAATGACAACATTATTTAACTGAGTTAGAAAGTAATCATATTTGCTGACTGCATTTTTTGGGACCAAAACCATCACCAAAAGGAATTAACAAACTGAAATTTGAGGACTACAGCATATAGTTGAGAAGCAAGATCATTTCAATATTAGTTTTGATTCACAACATCAACTTCGTCTCAACAAGGTATTCCAATCAAGACAAACATAGACGCAAACATGACAATTTCGATATATATGATATTCGAAGCGAAAAGTGAGAGCGGGGTATTACCTTTTTCGGGGTAGCGATACTGGGACAACGAGCTTGACGAAGCTTCGACACCACCAAAGAGTCGTCTGCCCCTGCTTCGACCAGGAGCTTTGGGGAATCAGCTCGAGGGTTTTGAACTCTAAATGATAATGACAAATTGAGTAGTTTTGCTAAGGCTTTCTTAGTTTCGATGGCTCCTCTGAGCTTTTCTAGGCTCTCTAGGTTTTCATGGCCGCCTTCTATACTCGATTTTCAACTCGTCCCCCTCTACTATGATTTTTCCCTTCATCTCCCTTCAAATGGTGAAGAACATGAGTATATATACCCCCAAATTAGGGCAAGATTGGGAGAGACAATATATCGTGGGGGTGCGGCGCATATGCATGCGTAGAGGGGACAAGAACGTTAAAGGTTGTCGGGGAGGGGTGCAGCGCTGCTTAGGGTTTTTGGATTTTCTGGTTTTGGGGTTTTGTTTTTTGAGGGGAACGAAGAAGAAGAAGGGAGTAATAGAGGATTTGGGGGCGCGTGGCCCCCACATGCTATTTTTTTTGGAGGTTTTTAAAAAAAATTATCTAATAAAAGCATATTTTTCAAAATAATTATTTCAAAAAATTTTTTTCAAGATTTGACGAATGATTTATGAAAAGGCCGGACAAAATTGGGTGTCAACATATATCATATTAATTGATGAAATAACCTTTTAGAGTACAAATTGTTAGTTTTAAAATAAACTTCTTTATTCCATTATCTTGCTAAAATTTAAAACTAATATATTTTTTCATAGGGATAATGAGACCATCATTGATCTAGGTAATGATGTAAATGTTGAAATTAATAATGAAAGTTCAGAAGAAGATGAACCTTCATAAGATGATGATAAGAGTGACCTGATGAAGATGCTGATGATACTAGAGATTATTTTCAAAATGATACTAGAGATTTTTTTCAAAATGATACTAGAATAAGTCTTCATAATCAATATGAACAGGGTGTGTTTGAATAGCAAAATATGATATATATTACACTAGGAAATTAGAGAATGTGGAAGACATTTTCATCTCTACATGTGAATCTAAGATGGAAAATGGTTCTGTATGGTCAGAGGAAGCCAAAAAAGACCTTAAAAAAGGTATGTTTTTTAGTAGTAAAGAAAATTTGAAATGGGCCGTGACAATTTGGAGTTTGCAATAAAATAAAGAATTCAAGGTGGTAACATTAACCTAAAGTCTATGGGTTGTAAAATGCAAGTTCTATAGTTTATTAGGTTGCTTGTGGTTTCTTCGAGGCTGAAAGGTTTGAGATAACCTTTAGAAGATAGGAAAATATATTGAAATCATAGATGTGAGACCGAATGTCTTGATCCAAGCCTAAAGCCTAAACGTGACACGGCGAACGGGGAACCAGAAGGAACCCCAAACAAGCCTCTTAACTTATCATTACACATTATTGTTCACAGAAGCACATAAATGACATAAAGGATAAGAATATGGAAGGGGGGGGGGGCTAAGGGAAAAACTTGCATAATATCATAATCAACAGACAAAGAGTCAAAGCTTATATCATAGGTATATAACATATCCAACAAAAACCTCAAATACATAAATAAGAGCGGGAGCCAAGACAAAGCAACCGGGCTCACCCTCATAGTGAAATAGAAAATAAAGAAGAATGTCTTAATACATTATAAGAGGAACATAGACTAAGGTCCTCGAAGTGGAGGACTCACCAACTAGCTTGAGTAGTACCGAACTAGCCACGTGGAGGAGGAGAATGATCAACTTGGGCACCGGTTCGTACATGGTGACATCATGCAGGTAGGAGTATGCGTTAGTGCATTTGAATGTACTAAGTATGTAGGATGCAATGCAATAAGGGATAGACATCATAATCCAAATGCAAATCAATAGACAATAGGCATAATATAACAATATGGCATGTATAGTCAATGCATAAGTGAAATATGCTCAAGTAACTTATGCTCATATAGGATATCATACGTGTAGAGGAGACCAAACTAGATTTCCAAAGTACAAACCCCTTGGTAGGTTAGTGATGATATCATCCATCACCCTAGTGTGTGAGGTACAAACCCCTCATCTAGATTAGTGGTAATTGCACTTATCACCCTGGAATGTGATTTACAAACTCCTCATCTAGGTTAGTGGCAATCTCACCTACCACCTTGGTGTTTGAGATACTAGCCCCTCAACTAGGTTATCTGGGCTCTTTGTCTGCCCGGATCGGGTATGGTCTAATGCAACACTTTATATAGATTATATCATATGCACAAGCTAATTTCATCATCATTCATATCATATCTCATGCTTTGGACATTCAATTCCTTAAGAAATCACATTCGGACATTTTAACAAACACTTAGAGGGTGTGTAATACTAGTATAAGACCATGGAATATAGAGATGAAATCATGCAAGAAATTTCATTTGTAAAAACATCAATCAACACCTTGCAACATCCTTAAGCAATATACATCAAAACCCCTCATGTAATCTTACAATAGCTCAAAGATTTATAGCTTAAAACATAGCAAAATAATCACAACTTTACACAACTTAACATAGTTCATAGACATTTTCATACTAGTAAACCCAATTGAAAAATCAACTTTAAATCATGCAAACTGAGTAGAATAAGGTTAGGTCACGATGCGTAGAAGAACCCAATGGCTAAAACCTACATACCTTAGCTTTGAGGAAGCTCTTGATGAAGATTGAAAATAAAGACTTGAAGAAAATCCTTAGTTCCGAATGAGGGTTTTGAGACTTGAATTTGGGAGTGAAAAATATAGCTAAGTATTTGAGAGGATATGGGGGAATGTTTTGGATGATATGAGGGTGAAATATGACTAAGTATAGGTAAAAACACGTTTGCGAACACTTAGGCCTAAGACCCAAAAGCCTTGGACCGAGATAAAATCACTGAAAACAAAATACACAGGTCCGCATCTGGTCCACAATACAAACTTTTTGCGGAGGCAAATTAATACATGTCAGCGACAACTGTGCATCGCAGTACTGTCACGATTCGATTCTGGATAAGAAAAATTATGAAAAGTGAAATTGCTAATCATTTGCTCTTAAATCAGGGTTAGACCCTTCTCCCTCTAATTTTGATCCACTGGATAAGAATATGAAGTCAGATTTTTGATATTGAGCACGGATTGTGAGATATATGAACTTTAAAATGTTGGGCATTTCGAGGAACATTTTCGAGCACTTTTTGGGGTTGTTTCAATATCTTCCCCTTGGGAACATTCGTCCTCAAATGTAAAAGAGATGTACAAGACAAGAGTAATCTTGAACGAATCAACCCCAACAAGAATACAACATTATATTTAAACACCATTTTCAAAACCTCAACATAAGTGTAAAATCATCATAAATTTGTCAACTTAAGCATGAATGCATATGAATGACATAGCGGCTGAAACATAAGACTTGAAATTACACAGGGGACTTAGATTTAGTACCTTAGGCTTGAGTGGAGTGGAAGATATAAAGATACCACTTTTGCATGTCCGCCTTGGTCTCCCATGTAGCACTTTCTACTTGTTGATTCCTCCAAAGGACCTTAACGGATGCTACCTCCTTGTTCCTCAATCTCTTCACTTGCCTATCCAAAATTTGAATCGAATCCTCCGTATAAGTCAAGTTATCCTCAACAACACCCATAGCATCAATAGGCACAATAGCATTAGGATCACCAACACATTTTCTCAATATAGAGACATAGAACACAAGATGAACCAAATTCATTTCACTAGGCAACTTCAACTCATAAGCTACCTTGCCAACCCTCTTTATCACATCATAAGGTCCAATATATCTGGGACTCAACTTCTCGTTTTTACCAAAAAGAACCAAACTTTTCATTGGAGAAACTTTCAAATAAACCCAATCACCCACTTTAAATTCAAGGTCTCTTCTTCCCACATTGGCATAGGATTCTTGTCGATTTTGGACTATTTTCAACCTTTTCCTAATCATCCTAACCTTCTCAAGAGCCTCCATAACTAGATCTGGTCCCAATAAAGCCACCTTTCCAACGACAAATCCAACCAATCGGTGATCTATGATGTCTCCCATAAAGAACCTCAAAAGGAGCCATACCAATGCTAGAGTGATAGTTGTTGTTGTAGACAAACTCAATCAAAGGAAGATGGTCATCCCAACTACCCTTAAGCTCCAAGACACAAGCCCTAAGCATATCCTTAAGTGTTTGAATGGTTGTTTCAGCTTGGCCATACGTTTGAGGGTGAAAGGCCGTACTATGGTAATCTTTTTGTAACACCCCGCACCTTATAATACTAGTACAATTCAAATGAAGCATGACATGGGTTGGTCAAATTAGAGCTAATTTTTAAAAGTGCTTGAATCTCTTGTTAAAAGGCTATATGTGCGTCTAACACTTAAGAGGGTTGAGTGTATACATGTTTTGTGTCGAATTAAGGAGATTACAGCCTTAAAATGAAGTGACAGAATTGAGGTGCTTGTAGGACTTTGTAAGCAAGTAGGTGAGTCACCTACTTGCGTAGCTTAAATTTGTTAGTTAAACGGAGACGAGGCTCGATGTCGAATTTGTCCAAGTTCAATTACGAATAAAGTATGTATTAAGGGTGTAACTTTGGTCCATGTTTTAGCATCATAAATGGGCTACATTTTTAGCCCAAGAAGTATAACAAAAAGGGCCCAAAGATATCACAATACACTTAACAAATTGGGCCAACCCAAGTGAAGAAGAAAGCTGAAAAATAGGCAGCCCAAGTCCATCAAGTTGGTACTCCAAAAAGGCCTAAGTTTGAGGGCCAAGCTGGTGGATAAGCAACTTGATATTATGTGGTATAAAATGGTCAAAAATTCAAGAAAAGGTCGGCCAAAAACCCCTTTATAAAAGGGCTCCAAGGAAGCTCCTCAAAAACCCCTTTATAAAGGTCTCCAAAGCAGCTCCTCAAGTAAGGTTCACTTGAGTTCACAAAAAAAAATAGTTTTGCTCTTTAAATTTCTACTCAACTTTTCTCAACTTTTTGAAGCAGCCAAATGACTTTTCTAGGGTTTTTAAGGAGCCTCTAAACCTTGAAGACAAAGGTAAGTAATTATAGTTGTGTATTTAGTATAGTTTCATCATGAGAAAACAAGAAATAGATGTTGGTTATGCTTGCTGAAATTGTTGGACAACATGTGTGTAGAAAGTTGTTGCATACTTGTCTTTTATTTTAGTGGTCTTTATATAGTTTGAAGGTTGTATTATAAAGAGAATTTGATGTTCTTCACATGGTTTGAGTTATAAGTATCACCCTAAGGTTGCTACCCTGATTTTGGTTTCATTTAACAAGCGCGTTTTAATGGATTATCTTAAGAGTTATGTTGATTAGAACTTACGGGCTGTTGTATATAAGGCTATTAGCCCACGTCCTTAATGACTGATTTTCTACTATTTTGAGACTTGTTTAAGTCTGTTTGTATGTGTAAATGTTGCTGGAACAATTTGGTTAAAGTTGGAATAGGTTTGGGATTGTCGACGTCGGAATGTAGCTAAGGAAGGTAACATTATGCTGTCCATTTTTAGGTTGCAAAAAATTGTTATGTGTTATGCTTTATGGGCCGTTGTAAGGATATTATGGCATTATAACAGGCTGGTCATGATGTGTATGTGTGAATGTGTGTTGGAAATTATGATTAGAGACGTAGAGGTTGGAAGAATACGCTCGGGTTTATATAAACCCGCTTGCTGCCCATGTGTTATTTTGTTATGTGATTGGGCTGCCAAGGTGCATCTATTGGCTATTAATGTTAGTTTTATCACCTACTATGTTGTAGATAAGTATTTGTAGGAAGGAAAGGTTATCTCGAGGTAGTAGCAAGGTCATACAACAAGGTATGTAAGGCTACTTGATTTCGTATCACTTGGCATGAAATATAGATCTCTCCTTGGTACATAAAGGCATTTACCAATTTCGACACAACTGTAAACCATGTCTCCACTCTTTTACATGTTCATATGATTCCATACATAGTCACACTCAAAGCTGCATACATGCTTGTATACCAAGTTACATGAGTTCTTGTTACTAGATAAAGTTCACGAGTTGTTCCATTTCATACGCATTTCATTATTTGTGTAACATACTCTTTTTCATTGTCATATTATCTTACATAATTATATACATGTCATATGCTACATACACAGTCCTATAGTTCTAATATTGTGACCACCAAAAGAATCATCTCAAAGGTAATTGAAGGATACAATATACAGTTTTTGATAGGTGGTAGCCCGAAGGGTGGAGATAGCACCTAGCCAGGGACGATCCTATCACGGGGGTAGCCCGAGGGGTTAAGTATAACCTAGCCAGGGACGAACCTGATACAGTTTCACCACTGATCAGTTGGTCATTTGTTTTACAGCTGTGCACAGATTTTACAGTTAAGGTAAAGTAAAATAAAGAACATAAAGTACATGATCCCATAGTATAAATAAAGGTGGTCTCTTATATTACACCATTGTACAATTTCACTTGAGTTGTTACTTGATATACAGTATATCCTACTTTACATTCTCAGTACATTATCTCGTACTAATGTCCCTTATGGGGGACCTGCATTTCATGCTGCAGGTACAGGTGCTAGTAAATCTCCCTAGTAGGAGTACAGGATATTCATCTACTGTCACCAAGCTCCAGGTTGCTTCGGGGCTTGTACATGTCTAGAACTTACATGTTTTTATTGCACAGCTTGTTGAGGCGGGGCCTATCCCGACCCTTATCAGATGTTTTTCTTTATTTAGAGGATTTGTACACTATGTAAAGCAAAGTGAAGTCATATCTCGTACTATAGACACTGGGGCCCCAATGACCTAGTTATATGCATTTCCTTTTGGCTTGTTATCACTGTTTATATTCTTAAAGTCATGTCAAATGCAGAAACCCCTTATAGTATGTATAGAAAATGCATAGACACAAGTTGGTTCTCCCGAGCCCTATCAGCGACAGGTGCCAGTCCGCCCTAACAGGACTTTGGGGCGTGACACTTTTGTACCAAAACTCCTTTGAAAAGGCCTCCAAAAGTTTGAAGTGAGTTGTGCACCACTATCCGGCATGATGGACAAAGGAACCCCATGTAACCTCACTAACTCATGGATGTACAACCTTGCATACTCTTCAGCCCTGTATGTGGTCTTAATTGGTAGAAAGTTCGTCGATTTTGTCAGTCTATCAACCACAACCTAAATGGAATCAAAATCTTTTCAAATTTTGGGCAACCCAATCACAAAATCCATATTAATCACCTCCCACTTCTAAGTGGGAATCTCTATGTGTTTGGTTAGGCTACCTGGCCTTTGATGTTTGACTTTGACTTGTTGACAATTATGACAACTGGAAACGAATTTGACAATGTCCCTCTTTATGCCTCTCCACCAATACATATCTCTCAAGTCTCTATACATTTTGGTGGAAATGGGGTAGATTGAATAAGAAGAATTATAGGCCTTATCAAGGATTTTCTCCCTCAAACCACCAACACAGGGTACACATAACCTACATTGGTACCTAAGGGCACCATCTCCCCCTTGGGAGAAAACCTCTACTTTGCCCTCTTTCACCAAGGCCTTCAATTCAAGCAAGGAGGAGTCAAGGTGTTGTTTTACCATCACCTCATCAACCAATGAAGACTTAGACCCATCAACAATAACAACACCATCATCACCAACCTCTTCCAACCTTACCCCCCAATCTAGCCAATTGATGCACCTCCTTATCCATTTCCTTACCACACCCATCAACATGAGCTAAACTACCAATAGATACCCTACTCAAAGCATCAGCCACAACATTTTCCTTATCGGGATGGTAATACACACTTATGTCATAGTCCTTAAGAAGTTCTAGCCACCTTATTTTCCTCAAGTTGAGATCTTTTTGAGTGAAGACATATTGGAGGCTCTTGTGATTGGTGAACACATCAACATGCACCCCATACAAGTAGTGACGCTAAATCTTTAATGCAAACACAATGACGGCTAACTCTAGATCATGGGTAAGGTAGTTCCTTCATGTACCTTGAGTTGTCTAGAAGCATCAGCTTGACCTTACCATTTTGCATCAACACACAACCCAAACCAACTTGGGAAGCATCACAATACACTACAAATCCCTCAAGCCCATCCGGTAGTGACAATATAGAAGCGAACACAAGTTTGTCTTTCAATGTTTGGAAGCTTCTCTAACACTCATCAGTCCACATAAACTTAATCTTCTTTTAAGTTAATTTTGTCATAGGGAAAGAAATAGACGAGCACCCATTCACAAACCTTCTATAATACCCCACTAAGCCCAAGAAGCTCCTAATATCTGACAGGCTCAATGGTTTAGGATAATTTTTAATCACATTAGTTTTCTTAAGATCCACCTTAATACCATCCCCCGACACCATATGACCCAAGAATGCAACCTCCTTCAACCAAAGTTCACACTTTTCATATTTGTCATACAATCTCTCCTCCCTCAACATTCACAACTCTCAAATTCCCCATATACTCCTCCCTACTATATGGATAAATCAATATATAATCAATGAATACCACAACATAGAAATCAAGGTAGGGTTTGAAGACCCTATTCATTAGGTCCATGAACATTGACGGTGCATTGGTCAACCCAAACGACATCACAATAAACTCATAATGCTCATATCTAGCCCGAAAAGCCATCTTTGGAATATTACACTCCCTCACCCTCATTTGATGATACCCGGACCAAAGATCAATCTTAGAGAAAAAGCTAGCCACTTACAATTGGTCAAACAAATCATCAATCTTTGGAAGAGGATATCTATTCTTGATGGTGACACTATTGAGTTGCCGCTAGTCAATGCACATTCTAAGTGACCTATCATTCTTCTTCACAAACGACACCGGAGCACCCCAAGTATATTGGCTAGACCTAATAAATCCCTTCTCCAACAAATCTTTCAATTGTTCCTTTAACTCCTTCAACTCTGCCGGGGCCATAAGGTAAGGGGAAATAGAAATAGGTTGAGTATCGAGAAGGAGATCTATGCCAAAATCTATCTCCCTTTTGGGAGGGACACTGGGAAGATCATTTGGGAAGACATTAAGGAACTCATTTACAACTAGAACCGACTCTATAGAAGGGACTTTAGACTTCACATCCCTAACCCTCACAAGATGGTAAAGACACCCCTTTAAGATCAACTTACCAATTCCTTTCTCCCCCTTTCATTTGTGATACCATATTTGGGCTACTCCTTTGAGTTGGTACGCTGCCAACTTTGCCTTTTTATTTGGCCCAAAACCCATGATATTCAAGATCTTATAGATTTCATCAATGAACTCTTGTGGATCTCCATCCACTTTCGACCTATAAAACACCAAAGACTTCATCCTCATGAAGTCCCTTACCCTAGCTCCTAGGGTGGTAGCATGAGGGGCTTGGGCCCCTTGTTTGACTTGGTTGGCCACAACTTGAGAAAGCATAGTGATCCCAGAGCTCACCATTGGTAGGTTGCTCCTCAGGAGTTTGGGCCCTTCTTCCTCGAGTGTTTGGCATGATCTAGCATAGCAAAGAATAATCGTTAGGGGGGAAAACTTACCACAAATCTATAGCACAACATAGAACATGAAGAAGGGAAACATTTCCTAAAACGTCTAATAGCCTCCTCTTCATAATCATGGCGCGCTTCACAACCATGAATAGGACTCTAATCGACGCATGTGTTGGACTCTGAGGATCTATCAACCTAATGCTCGAATACCAAGTTTATCACAAAGGGCCTAGACATGACACAGAAAATGGGGAACCCGAAGGAACCCCAAACAAGCCTCTTAACTTATCATTACATATCATTGGTCTCGGAAGCACATAAGCGACATAAATCATAAGAATAGGGGCAAAGGGGGGGCTAAGGGGAAAGCTTGCATAGTATCATAATCAAGAGACAAAGAGTCAAAGCTCATATCATAAGTATATAACATGTACACAAAACACGTCTAATACATAGATAAGAGTGGGGCCAAGATAAAGCAACCGAGCTCACCCTCATAGTCAAATAGAAAATAAGGAAGAATGTCTCAGTAATAATAAGAGGAACATAGACTAAGGTCCTCTAAGTGGACGACTCACCAACTAGCTTGAGTAGTACCAAACTAGCCATGCGGAGGAGGAGGATGATCAACTTGGGCACTAATTCCTACATGGTGACGTCATATAGGCAGGAGTATGCGTTAGTACGTTTGAATATACTAAGTATGTAGGATCCAATACAACAAGGGATAGGCATCATAATCAAAATTCACATCAATAAGAACAGCTATAATATAACAATATGACGTGTATGGCCAATGCATAAGTGAAACATGCTCAAGTAACTCATGCTCAGATAGGATATCATATGTGTAGAAGAGACCAAGCTAGATTTCCAAAGTACAAACCCCTTGGTAGGTTAGTGATGATATCACCCATCACCCTAGTGTGTAAGGTACAAACCCCTCATCTAGGTTAGTGATAATTGCACCTATCACCCTAGTGTGTGACGTACAAACCCCTCATCTAGGTTAGTGGCAATCTCACCTACCACCCTCGTGTTTAAGATGCTAACCCCTTAACTAGGTTATCTAGGCTATTAGTTCCCCCAAATTGGGCATGGTCTAATGCAACACTTTATATAGATTATATCATATGCATAAGCTCATTTTATCATCATAACATCATTCATATCATATCTCATTTTTTGGACCTTTAATTCCTCAGGAAACCACATCTGGACATTTTAACAAACACTTAGAGCATGTGTGTAATGCTAGTGTAAGACCATGGAATATAGAGATGAAATCATGTAAGGAGATCCATTGTAAAAACATCAACCAATACCTTGCAACACCCTCAAGCAATATACATTAAAATCCCTAATCTGATCTTACAGTAGATCAAAGATTTATAGCTCAAACATAACAAAACAGTCACAACTTTACACAACTTAACATAGTTCATAGACATGTTCATACTAGTAAACCCAATTGAAACATCAACTTTAAATTATGCAAAATTGAGTAGAAGGGAGGTTGGGGAGCCATGGGTGGAAGAATCCAATGGCTGAAACTTATGTCACGACCCAATCCGGGGGCCGTGACTAGTGCCGATTAGGCACCCCGACAGACGCCAACCCAAAAGACTAACTATTACAGCCAAGGAATCTACCAAAATTTCGGCAGAGTTTCCTCTATTTTACTGACTAACC
>JAOTQR010000002.1:7329163-7349774 GCA_025774065.1 Solanum ossicruentum
CCATTTTCCTTTATTCCATCATACCCCAAAGCCAAAAAATAGTGAATCTTTGGCTCCATCCGAGATTGATGGAACATCGTTACATAAAGTCATATATACATAATTTGAATGATAAACCTACAAGAAGTTGTAGGGTATGTGGTAGATACAATGAAAAAAAAAAGGTAAATAATAAAATAGAATTATTAAATAATAAATAAAGTAATAAATGAGAAGAAGATAATAAAGTAACCATGCAACCACACCAAATCGGTCGTAAGAAGAAATGGATTTTTTCATCGTTACCTAACAATGGATTTATACGACACAATACAATGAAATTTTAGTAACAATCAAAACAAACATTATATTTAGACTAACAATACAATACAATACAATGGGTAACAACCACCCAAACCAAGGGTTATGTCCCATAAAATTGGCCTTTAATATGCAGCTTCGGGCCTCTGTGCTAGGAGGTGAGGTGGCAACATTGCCTGCTGTCTACTTGGGATGCCACTGGGGGCAAAATCAAAGTCCAAGAAATTTGGAATTCTATCTTAGAGATATATGAGAAGAAGTTGGTCAGATGGAAAGCACAATATTATCGAGGGGCGAGGGGGTCTCACTTTGATCAATGCAACCCTAGATGCCCTTCCTACTTACATCCTTACGTTATTCCCACTGCCTGCAGGAGCATTACAGAGATTGGATAAACTACAAAGGAATTTTTTTGGCAAGGAAACAAGAAAAGAAAGGTCTGATCACTGGAGAAAAACAAGGAGGTTTAGTCATCAAAAACTTCAAGAACCAAACCAAGGCTCTAAAGCTAACATGGTAGAGGAGATATGCTCATGAACAAGACTTAATGTGAAGCAGGGAGATGAAATTGAAGTATGGAGAGATGAATCCATGGGTCACCAAGGAAGCAACCAACCCCTATGGAGTTACTCTATGGAGATCAATTAGGAATTGATGGCCTTTCCAAAGAAATCATACTACTATTAGAGTACATAATGGTATCAGGATAGGCTTCTGGAAAGACAAATGGCTTGGTAATATTGTCAGAGTGCTTCCGAGACATCTTTGAGTTAGCACGTCTATGAGTTCGCACTACATAAAGACAGTGGCTGAAATGTGGTCTCCCAAAGGATGGGATCTATCACTCAAAAGGAACTTAAATGATATGGAAGTCTGCAGATTAGTGAAGCTCTTCAAAATGTTGGATTCATTTCAAGGTTTGAAGAAAACAGAGGATTGTCTATGGTGGACAGAGCACAGCAAAGGAAGACACAAAGTCAGCTCAGGTTACAAGGCCATAAACAGGGCTCCACTAACCCTCAACTGACCTTGGAGACAAATATGGAAAGCCAAAGTTCCACCCAAGGTGGCATCTTTCACTTGGCTGCTAGCAAAGAAGGCAATACTTACACATGAGAACTTAAGGCTTAGAGACAACCTTCAAGTGACACATTGTTGTATGTGGGGAAGCTGCTAGACAGTTATATATTTGCTCTTACACTGCAAAATCACTGATCAACTGTGGAAGATTTTCATCACTCTCAGAGGCATTCAATGGACAATGCCTAGTAAGATTGTTGACACTCTCAAGTTGGCAGGAAGCAAGAATTGGGGCAAAGAACAGACGTTATTGGAGGACCATTCCAGCATGCATCTGGTGGACCATTTGGAGATGAAAGAATGCTAGAAGCTTTGAGGATAGAAGCAGATCCCTACAAATGATCAAAACAGATTGTATTCTGTTATTATGTTTTGGTGTACAACGAACTCCCCTGTGGTGCTGAAGCCAATCCAAGAAGTACTAGAATCTTGTTAGGCTTGCTGCTTTGTTCTTACATTTCATTTTTTTTTAAGGGAGTTTTCAATACTACCTAAGTACTGGTTTATAATACAAATTGTTACCTTTGCAAAAAAAAGGCACCAAAAGAGATGAGAGCTGAATCCTCTTTTTTCTTAAATGATAAATGAAAAGCTGCCTTCCCATAAGAAGTTTATAACTTAATACCTTATCCAAAAACTAAAAAATCAAGTACACAACTAAATATCATGAAATTACTAAAATATAAGCTGAAACCTAGGTGTTTCTAATACTCTAGCTACAGATTGTAAGAGATGAAATAATTAGGTAAGTACTGTAGGATAATAAATAACAGCTGCTGAAAAACAACTTACAAGCGGAACAATCAGCGCAAAGGACAATATCTGGAAAAGCACTTGCAGAATAATTAATATAAATGATTCTATGCTATGAATATGTGGATCTTTTTCATTCATTCACATGATACAGAATATGTAGGGAGTGCATTTTATCTACATATTATGTGATCCTAAAGCACTTCTAGAAAAGTAACTTAAAGACAGATGAAACGACAAAATCCTAATCTCTTCAACACAATCTAGTATTGTTTACTTATGCTGTAACCCTAAATTAGATATTCTCCTATACCAAGAATTTACGATTCAATACCATTCCAATGGCTTGCTTACAACTTCAGTTTTGTGTGACTAAGTTGAACCTATTAAACAAAAAATTTGCAAGTAGTTATATGCCCTGTGCATGATTACTTTGTTATCAGGAAACTGATGATTTTTCTATCTCAAATGATATTGAACCCCAAAAAAATACTACGTTAAAAGGGATAGGTACAGTACCTTATATCGTTGTTTGTACTGAAGGGATGTGAAGATCCATCAGAACATGTGATAACAAACTGTGTTGATAGCCCACTTGGAATTTTGATCTGCACACAGAATATTCAGAATTACACTCAAATGCTTGACAATATATCAGGTAAATAGTAGAAATTTCCATTCTGTACATTCAAGAACCTTACCACCATAGAGTTAGCTTTTATTTCTATACCCATCACACCCACCTGCCCTAGTACAAGAAATTTACCCATCCTTTGACCAATAATAGTGTCTTCAACATTTTTAAACTATTAATTTTGCTTCATATGATTTTCATTAGGAAATTAAAGAACAAAGTGACTAAACCACCATAAATGAGTTTCTTTTGCTTGATAGATATGAGCCATATTAACCTATCAACAACAACATACCAGTGAAATTCTACAATATATTAACCTATCAATAGTTAGTTAATGTGCCCACAGAACACAGTAGTTGGTTACATCCTATTCCTCCCTGTGTTAATCACTCCAACTAATGGACTATTAGGACAAAACACAATTAGTTGGTTACATCCTCTTCCTCCCTACAAAAAGAAATCATAAACTAATGCATAAATCGCTCCAACTAATGGATTGTTACGACAATCAACATCATTGAGCCCCTGGAGTGCATATGATGATTCAATTAGTAAAGCCATGTATTATTGTATTGTTACGTTTTTCTAACATACATGAAAGAGATCCAGGCTGCAACCAGCAGCTTCTTTGTAATGGAAATTCGGTGAGCTAACCACAAATCAAACGACAAGATAACAGTCTACTAAGTCTAGAGCTCCACATCTTGAGCCAGTCCCTTTTTCTAGTCTATGAGAATGAACAGCCCATTTTGTCTTCCAAAGCTAACTGTAATCGTTTCAACAGTAATTGTAAATCTCACTTAGATCTGGGGTCCATCATCCAGAGTAGTGGCGATATCGACTATGATGTCACACATCGTATCGGGGCAGCATGGACTAAATGGAGGCTTGCCTCTGGAGTATTGTCTGACAAGAAGATACCACATAAACTTAAAGGCAAGTTTTACAGAGTGGTAGTTAGACCATCGTTGCTGTATGGGGTGGACTGTTGGCCAATTAAAAATGCACATGTTCAGAAGATGCATGTCGCAGAGATGAGGATGCCGAGATGAATGTGTGGTCACACCAGGAGTGACAAGGTTAGGAATGAGACCATTCGGGAGAAACTAGAGGTGGCCCCAGTGGCCGAAAAGATGAGGGAAGCAAGACTGCGATGGTTTGGACATGTGCAAACAAGGAGTATCAATGCTCCTGTTAGGAGGTGCGAGAGGTTGGTTTTGGAAGCTACACGGAGGGGTAGAGGTAGACCGAAGAAGTACTGGGGGGAGTTGATCAGACATGATATGCAACTTGATCTCACTGAGGACATGACCTTAGATAGAAAGAAGTGGAGGTCGCAAATTAGAGATGCAGGCTAATTGGTAGGGTTAGGTGGATGCATGGCCTTGGTTATTTTTTTAACATGTGTTCTCATTATCTGTTGTATATGTGTTAGTTTTATCATATTTACATACTGTCATATGCTATTCATTATTAGTCATTCTTTCTCCCTTTCCTTTTTGTCATATCTAGTTCTTTCTGCTTATGGGTTTTGAGATGAGGGTTCCTAGGAAACAGCCTCTCTACTTCTATGAGGTAGTGGTAAGGTCTGTGTACATTCTACCCTCCCCAGACCCCACCTGTGGGATTTCAACTGGGTATGTTGTTGTTATTGTTGTACTTAGATGTGGCAAAATTAACACATAAAAATATAACCGGTCCAATCCACCCAAGTTTGGGTTGATTATTGACCAGACATTTATTAGGCAAGCCCAACCCATTTCAGCCCAAGAAAATTAGGTTGATATGAAACCCAATTTGTCCTATGAGAAATCTTGTCAAAAAGACATTATTTAAATCGATATCATAATAAAGAAACAAATAGTTTTATTAGATAATAAAAAATTACAAAAAAACAAATAAACTAATTAAAACCTAGTAAGAATTACAAGGGCTGGGTTAGACATGCATTTTAGTCCATTTCATTGCAAGTAACTTTTGGGCGGGTAACTAACCTGCTCATTTATAAACTCAACCTATTTTGAGCTGTCAAAATTCAAGCAATGTGCCCATTTGACACCTCTAACCTCACCGTGATGATTTTTCTAATAATAGTGCTACTCAATGTAAATGTGCAGACACACTGGCATCATATCTCCATGGAACGATAGAAAAAGGAAAAAGAATTTTTGGGCATGTTCATTCCTCAAACTATGGGACTCAGATAGTGTATGCGCATGTTACACATTAAGAGAAACGCATGTTTAAAAAAACTAAATTTTCAGATTTAATTGAAGTATATAATATTTTCTAATTTCCTTGATTGTTTCTAATTGATCCACATTATTTCACAATGTAACGCCTTAACATTTATTCTTCAAATTATATCACTTACATATTGTTAATTATATAACATTCTTAACATTGCATATTTTATAATCTCATAATTATCTTCTCTCAGATAAAGTAACAATCTCTCAACACACTACATACTTTCATAATCTCGTAACACTCTTTTCTCAGATAAGCTACTAATTTATCTGTGTTAGTTTCATTCTTTCGTGAATCATGGGAAGGCAATACATAGTGCTCCTTTACAATCACAAATAAGATCCTCGTCAGTTCGTTCCCTTCAAATTCAATTCTTGAAGAAGGTTCTTTGACCACATAAAACTCACATGTCGCTAAGACCATAGCACAACATTTACATCCATGCTTTACCTAGTTTAAATGAGGGAGATCACTACCATTTCACATCAAATAACCAACAATCTTCACATGTCCCATGCTGTACAGAAGAATCCTTGTTTCATAATCCATTGAAACCCTTATGAAGTGGATAATAACATTTTCAATAAGAGTCAATGTGTCATAAGGAGCTAAGGAGTAAAAGACATATATAGGTGATATCTACAAGTGGGAAATAGTATTTTGTCTTGTTAGAGAACTTCTAATATTGTGACTACTACCATTATGTATTTTAATTTTTAATTTATTTTCCACTCTTTTTTTTATTTGGTATTGATGATAAACATAGCTTTAACTTAAATGGAAAGAGAATTGATATAGCTAACCCCAACTTGTTTAGGATTGAGGCATAGTAGTAGTAGCAACAGCACAGCTTGGAGAATTAGGTTATCCACACAAATAGTAAATGAGATGCTGCACCATTAAGATTTCTGCAATAATGAGTTTGCGCAAAAGTCTCTGATATTTTTTTTATGACACGGGAAACTCGCAACCGCTATCACTTGAGTGCGCACAGGATAAAATTCCCCCTCCTATGCAATAGCTCACAAACCATACCAAGAAAAAAGTCTCTAATATTAACATAGGTATTTTAGAGGCTCATGTTAAGAATAAACAAACAACAACAACAACATACCCAGTAAGAATATTGTGTGGAAATCGTAGAACCATGTAAAATGGTTGACAATAATTGGAATCAATTAAGGATCTTTTTTATTGCCCATGATCCAAAATGTCCTAACTTGGATGTGAATCGGGTCGTTAGTTGGCCCATATTAGTGGATAAAATGGATTGTTCTCTCCTTCATATGGTCTTCAACAATCCTCACCTTATGAACTAGCTTTTAGGGTTGAGTTATTATTGTCCTTTGTATTTATACCTAAGCCTGCAGGAGAAACACTCTTCCATCTTGAATGATGATAAGCTAAAATCGAAGAGATTTCTACTCTAGATGCCATGATTTTTCTTTTTGATCAAGGAAAAGCATTCTCATCCATAAACATGGTTAAACTGGTCATATACAAGGAGTATATCAAAAGGTAGAGTATCTACAAAAAGATGTGATTCTTTACATACTCCACCCAATCATCTATACAACAAGGAACACTTTGTGTGCAACAAAAGAAAATAAGGGACCAAAGATTACTCTTCAACTGAGAGAAACTCAATTGTACCCCTTCAAAAGCTCTCCTAATGTAATGACCTCCAGGTCATTTCTGTGTTTCTACATCTTTTGCATTGGTTAGAGCATTCCTATAGCGAACCCAAGTCATTTGTGACTTGTTGGCGCTAGTAGTTCGGTCGCTAGGTCATTCGTTTGAAAGTTGTGCAGTTTTCCATCTTAAAGGTCTGTTAAAGTGAAAGAATGAGTTTGGCAGTAAAGTCCAAGTACACAGCCTCAGAATGAAATTTTGACAATTCCATCAGTTTCGGAATCGCCAAACTAGGATAGAAGCTTGGCCGCTTAAAGTATCGAAGTTTTCAGTATTAGCTTATACTGAGTTTCGCATTTTAGCCTTCATAATAGGCCAATAGTTGACTTTAGACAACATTCTTGGAAAACGTGCTTGAATGGCAATATTGACAGTGCGGTTAGCTCCAGAACGTTAAGTTTGGTCTAGAACTTGTCGGAAACTTCGGATAGTGATTTCTGTGTCATTTTGAATCGGATTTCGGTGAAATTTGAGTCTATACTGTGTGTTTTCTTGAGGCACATGCTGTAGTATTCTCGAAATTTGTCGATTGAGCTGTGTTTTGAGGTAAATGAGCCGCTGAACCTGCTGTCTACATTGTTACTTAAATAAAGAAATGTTCTGCGTTCTTGGGCTGTTTTGTATCATTTTAAGTATCGTTTGAGCCCGAATTTGAGATACAGGCTCAGGTAAGTATAAGGATTATTATACAGGCTTTGTTTTGGAATTCTGGTGTGAGCCCGCTTTCCTGCTTTTTAGCCTTGAGATTGGCTTAAGTCCATTTTCTGTGATTTTAGCGTCAAAATGACTGTATTGACGACGTGACCCTATTTCTAAGAGCTTGGCAGTTCCGAGATTGTTGGAATGGTATAGCGCCAGCAGAGAAATCAGGGACGCGCATGATCGACATACAGATAGGCTACGTCCTTCTCCTCTCCTAGACTGAGTTTGAATGGGTAAATCCTATTTGGGTTGAATGAGTCAGGAGCAGGGGGATAGGTTATAGGCCATACATGTTGAGTATGACTATACTAGCGAATATTTGTGACTGCCTGGGTATCTGTTGGCATGTTAAGGACACTTGTCACTGGTATACTATTTCCAGTGGTATCTGTGATTGTCTGGGACTAATAGAGTGGCTATTTGACCTGCTGAGGATCCTGTGGTACTCACATACTTATTGTCTGTTGTATGTCCGATTATCTATTGTTCTTCTGATTGTCTGGTGATTGTTGGGCCTTAGTCTAGGTTAGGCAAGTGATGCTCTCTAGACCTGTGTTGATCATGATCAATAGACTACTATGTGTATATCTGGTGTGACTTGAGAATCGTAGATCCTTATAAACCAAATTAGCAGACCAGAGTCTATAGAGTTGAGCCTTAGATATGCCATGACTTGGCGGGGACCCAATTATTTATATCATTGGCTGGTTATTTTGGAATGTACCTGTGATACAGTCACTGTTGCTTGGATATAGAGATGACCAACAATGTCATATTTGGCTACAGTGTACAGCCTTATACAGTTAAAGGCCTGAGAACTTTCCTGTAATTGGGCATATATCCTCCCACTAAGCAATGTGTAAACAAGGATCCACTACGTTCTGTATACCCCTAATTAGAGGCTATATACTAAAGGTTATACTAGTATAGTAGAGGCTATACCATCATAGCAGAGGCTCTTTTGTTAAAGGCGATACTGATGGTGGGCATATTTTGGACTAGTCCACGACCTAAGGACCTAGGCAGATCACTGGCCACGTCTAACCTTATCTTGGTAGAGGCCAAGGCCCAGCCTGGATTAAAGGTCAGGTATCAGCTTGGATTAGGGGTCAAACATTAGCCTAGGTTAGAGGTCTGGTCAGGGTATACAGCTTCAGTTAAAGGCCAGGACAGGATATTCTGTTGAGATCAGAGTTGCATGTGCATTGTTGGCTCACGGAATCATTCGGGACTTATCAGTGTTAGACCGTACTCCAGCCTGCACCGTGACACCTGCTTATTGTGCGTGGGTGTACTTTCGGGGCCAACAGGGGCGTACAGGCACAGACAGCAGGGTCTTACACCCACATACATCATTAACCGTCGCCCAGTTCTTGTTACTTCCACCATCGCTAGCATGCAGTCTTGGATCCTGTGATTAGGCACTATGGATGTTATATTTTATCTTAGCCCTGCTTTACTTGTTGCTCTTACTCAGTTAGTCTATGATGCCTACTGGTTATTATATCCCTGATACTCACCCATACTTTCTGCATCTACGTGATGCAGATCCTAGAACGAGCTAGCGGCGTTGACTCCTCCTATTGCAGCTATCCTACTCGAAGACTAGTGGTGACCATTGGACGTCCTTGGATCTTTCAGGTCTCCATCTATATCAACGGTTGCCTTTTGTTGTTCGAGACTCGCCTTGTATATCTTTTTGGCTTGTATATGTATATAGAGATAGCTTATGACTCCGTATATTGTATCATGTTTATAATAGTTCTGTACAGGTGACTTCAATGTCCTGGGAGGGGGTTGTATAGTTGTTGTGCATGTATATATCTAGTATAGTTCTATCTCTTCCTGATTAGCTTGCCAGTTGACATCTGTTGGGTTCTCTTTTTCCCTCACACCCGTTACTAGCCGTTCTGGGTCAGTGCCATGCTTGCCTACCGGTGGTTAACTTATACGCTATGGGGGGCTAATGGTCTCACATCAACACCCTGGACATCCTTATGGCCAATAGTTGAACTGACGAGAGTCTGAATAAATCAGCCCCTTAACCAGTTGGAAAAGTTATAACTGGAGCTATTGCAAGTCCCCGACCATTACCTAGTCCAGATCTACATTGGAACAAAAGGCACCATCTGACCTTTTCTGGTGTTACTCAGAGACTTTGCCGGTGCCCGTATGGTCGCCGGAGCATTTCCAGCCCTAATACTTTTCTGGTACTAGCATCTTCCTCCTATGTCCAAGTTGGACATGCTAATGTTTCCTTGAAAGACATATTTTCTTCCTAGACTCTAGAGAGAAGTAGGAGGATCTCTCTCTAAAAGCCATATTCATAATCTCAATTAGTGTTTAAGACTATTGTTGCATATCTTCACATTATCATATACTTGTAGGAAAATGATGAACTCGGCTTCTCAAGACCCATGCTAGATGAGTACCAACTAGTAAATTCTATTGATAAATAATCCAGATTTTAATTAATTAATCGATCAAAGGTAAGCACATACCGATAATTCTTTGGAAAAATTTTCCATTAATACAGCAGCTTGTGTTCTATGAACCTTTACTTGGAAGCCTGAGCGCCGCAAAAATATAGTCACTGGTTCCCAGTTCTCAGAAGAATCGACCTGTTAAGCAGAACAAAAGAAATAGAAGACATTGTCCTGAGAAATCTCACATAATATTGACAACCATGATATATCTAAGCAAATGATAACATAGTTGACTCAAAATAAAACACCGGACAACACATACATGAATTCCATTCTAACCAAACATTTTATGAATTAAGTATATGAAAAAAGTCTAAAACATATTAAATTAGTTAAACCTAACAAGCTTAAGTCCTAACCAATGAATTTCTGATCTTTGTACTCATTTGTCTAATTTTTTCCGTTTGATAGGACTTATTATCCAGGTAGCTTCAGAAACATTTCCCCAATAGCCATTGATGTATTCTACAATATTAGCTTTGACAGAAAGGATACCTGGTACCTAAGGCTGTCCAGAAAAAGAATTGAGTGTCAGTAACAGTGAGCGAGGCTATAGGTGGAAGAAGAGGTGAAATTGAACAGCTCTTTCCCTATCAAGGGAAACAAAATGTCATCACTAAAATATTTTGAATAGCTGTCTGAATATCTTTCTCAAGGAGTTGAGCAATAAAAGAGGAGGAAACTCATTTAATAGCCTGTTGAGTGCAATCTGACTAAAGGTATTGTTAAGCCTGAGAAGAAGTAAATAATTTTTCTTAATGCACTTTCAGAACCGAATGCTCCCTCCGTTCCAATTTATATGACATAGTTTGAATTGGTATGAAATTTAAGAAGGAAATGAAGATTTTTGAACTTGTATTAAACATGTTGGGACATTTGTGTGGCTATAACACTTTTGAAACTTGATACCTTAAACATACCTGACATTTGGTTTTTTATGAGGAAACAATTCTACAACATCCCATATACAAGTTGTATACCCAAAAACATAGAAAACCTACACCAAAATATGGTTTTCTACAAAAGAAAGTCAATCTTCTATACAAAAGGGGAATCTCATGGTTGCACCAAAAGAAGCTAGGAACAAAAGATTGTTTTGCAATTTTATTATATCTGATTAAACTCCTTCAAAAACTCTCTCATTTCTCTATTTCCCTGTAACCAACATAATGGTTAATGGATCAACAATCCATGCCTATCGACTTCTCTTTCGTGACCTGAGAGCTCAACTTTGAAACGCATCTTTCACTGTGAGGGTATCACCATTATACTCCAAATCAGCTAAGAACCACAAACCACAATTGAGTAGCCCCTTTACAATGCAATAGGAGATGATTAACATCTTCACCTGAACATCTGCCATGAAGAGCAAACTGATATAGGTGATCCTCCAATTCCTCAGATTTGCTACAGCCAAAATTGCTTCCGTAGTTGCCAACCACAGAAAAAATAAAAAGGGAACCTTCCTAGGCACCATGACGAGCCAACAGAGCAATGAGAAAAAGAAGATTCCTCCCTTCCGAGTACCTTCGCCAATTAGGCTTAATAGTGAACAAATCATTCCTACTCTCAACCAGGCTCTGAAATTCTCCCATCTACTAATCCCGAAGGCTCCTCCTAGATCTCAAATCTTAATTCTCAATGGACTTAACCTTCATGACACCTCCAATTGGATTATCAATTCCTTTTGGCATGAGACTTCGTATAAATTAAAAGTTTTACTCAACTTGCTCTATCCATACCACCTATGTCCCCAAAAACTAATCCTTCTACCATCCTCAGTCCTAAAGAAAATGTATCCCCTAAGGTCTTCTCACCCCTTCTAGTACTCCTCTATAAACCACATCAGTACAGGGATACAATGTTACTAGTCCTCCATCCCCCTCCAAGATACCACATTTCTGAGCTATCACTCCCTTCCATAGAGCATTCTCCTCCACCCCAAGCCTCCAAATCCACTTCCCTAATAGGTTTCTTTGAAAACTCTGAAAACTTTCACTGTAATTCCTCCCCATTTTTGGTAAAGTAACAACTTCCAATTTACCACCTGAAAGTTTCTTGTTCACTTCACAACATCCCATAAACAGTTCTATGGAAACCTTTCCAACCTTCTGGTCACACTATCAGGAGTCTATAATAGTGACATGAAATGGTAGGTATGCTAGATGGGGTACTTATTATTAACACTTTATTTCGCTCCTCTGAAGGGATACCTCTTTTACAACCCTGCTACCCTCTTCTGAACTCTGTCAGTCACTAGATTCCACACAAGAACTTTGTTTGAAGTATGCAAAGGTACTCAAATACTATCCAGTATGCCTGTCGGTATAATCTCACATTTCATGAAGTTAATCTTGAGGCAGCAGAAAATCTGGAACCACATAAGAGTCTAATGCAAGTGTGACGGATGGGAAACCTTTGCATCACAGAATACCAAAGTGTCATCCACAAGAAAAAGATAAATGACCGATGCAATAATATGCCCTCTTAATGAGGCAATAGAACCCCATAAAGGACCTCCAACAACAACCCTATCCATCATTTACTCAAAACTTCCATCACCAAAACAAAAGACATGGAGATAGTGGGTCTCCCTGTCTTAACAACCTCGAGCTCCTAAAGTATCTGCAAGGACTCCCATTCACCGTAATAGAGAATTTAATGATGGAGATGCACCAATTGATCCATGTTCTCCAGTTGTCCCAAAACTCATCTTCATCATAAAGAAATCAAGAAAACCTCAATTTACATAGTCGTACATTTTCGTAAAATCCAGCTTACATAGGATCCCCAATTTTCCTTCCTTCTTTCAAGAATCCAGTACTTCATTTGCCACAAGAGCCACATCCTAAATGTGTCCTCCTTCCATGAACGCGTTTTGAGAAGTGGACACTGTATCATCCAATATCTTAGAGATAATCATATACTGTTAAGTATGGTATAATTGGATAGTTTAGATATGAGAATATTTAAATGTGGTATAATTAGATAGTGTAGATATGAGAATATTCCCTAGTAAGTTCGCAGATTGTGTAATATTTGCTAATCCAGTTAGTATTTCTAACTTCGGTACAGGTACACAAAGCAATCCTGGTGGCTCGTTACCAGCTCCAACAATGTCTTCTGCTTCGATCGAGCACTTATCAGATGATCTTCCCATTGCTCTTCGCAAGGTACTAGAACAACTGCTAATAAACTCCTATTTATGCTAATTTAAGTTATCATCGTCTGTCACCTTCATATCATGGCTTCATTACTAACTTATCAACTGTCAAAGTTCCCAAGACTGTGGCAGAAGCACTAGTTCATCTACGTTGGCGCCAGGCTATGACTGAGGAGATGACTGCTTTGTATGATAATGGTACTTGGGAGCTTGTTCCTTTACTTGAAAGCAAAACCACAGTTGGTTATCATTGGGTATTCACAGTTAAGGTAGGTTCGGATGGAGCTATTTGATTGTCTCAAAGCAAGACTGGTTGCTAAAGGATACACTCAGGTTTATCGCATTGACTATGGAGATACTTTCTCACCAGTTGCCAAGATGGCTTTTGCATCTTCTCATCTCTATGGTAGCAATGAATCATTGGAACTGAAAAGGTTTATCGCATTGATTATGGAGATACTTTCGCACTAGTGGCCAAGATGGCTTCTGCCCATCTTCTCATCTCTATAGTAGCAATGAATCATTGGCACCTTTTTCAGTTGGACATCAAAAATGCATTCCTCCATGGGAACTTGTTGAAGAGGTATATATGAAGCAACCATCAGGGTTTGTTGTTCAAGGGGAGTCTAGAGTAGTTTGTAAACTTTGCCGATCTCTTTATGGTCTCAAGTAGTCTCTCAAAGCATGGTTTGGTCATTTTCAAGGAGTTTCCCAACAGTTTGGAATGATTTGAACAAAATCTGATCACTCTATATTCTATAGGCATTCATCTCATGGAAAATGTATCTTTTTAATTGTTTATGTTGATGGTATTGTTATCACAAAAAATGATCATGAAGGTATTGCTCAACTCAAACAACACCTCTCAAGTCACTTTCAGGCCAAGGATTTAAGCAAGCTGAAATACTTTCTAGGCATTGAAGTGACACAGTCTGGCCACAATATTGCTATTACACAAATGAAATATGCCTTAGACATTTTGGAAGATGTTAGTATGTTGGATTGCGAACATGTCGACAGTGCTATTGATCTAAATGCTAAGCTTATTCCAGGACAAGGGGAGCCTTTAAAAGATCCTAGCAGATGCAGGAGACTTGTTCGCAAACTTAACTATCTTACAATCACGCGACCACATATCTCATTTGTTGTTACTCTAGTTAGCTAGTTGTTGCAATCACCTTGTCATAGTCACTGGAATTCAGTGATTCCCATCCTGCGGTATATCAAAAGCTCTCCAGGAAAAGGCTTATTGTATAAAGATAAGGGACACGCCAACATTGTTGGATATTCTGATGTAGATTAGGCAGGATCTCCTTTTGACAGGCAATCTACTTCAGGATATTGTGTTCTAATTGGAGGCAATCTAATATCTTGGAAAAGCAAAAAGCAAATTGTTGTAGCTAGATCAAGTGCAGAGGCAGAGTATCGAGCTATGGCACTAACTATATGTGAACTTATATGGTTGAGACAACTTCTCCAAGAATTGAACATAAGAGGAGTTGAACTGATGGCATTGATTTGTGACAACCAAGCTGCATTACATATCGCTTCTAATGCTGTGTTTCATGAAATGAAGCACGTTAAGATAGATTGTCATTTCATTTGGAAAAAGATTGAGTCTGGATACATTGTCACGGGTTTTGTCAACTCAAAATATCAACTGGTAGATATTTTCACAAAATCACTCCAAGGATCTAGAATTGACTATTTGTGGCAAACTAGGAGCATATGACTTATACGCTCCAGCTTGAGGGGATAGTTTAGATATGAGAATACTTAGATTTGGTATAATTAGATAGTCTAGATATGAGAATATTCCCTAATAAGTTAAGAGATTGTGTAATATTTTATTAGTTTCTTTCCTTATTTACATTATTTGTAACAACTATTTAAGCCCATCAACTTGAGGGAATAATTGAATCAACTCAATTCCCAATATCTCTTCTTCCTCTTCTTCTAATTTCACATATATATTTCTTAATGTTTGTCCCTCCTTTGGTATAATGGTAATAAAGGATGGATTAAGGTCTCTTTCATCCTCCTCGGTTTCTTGGAATACTGCAATTGTTCCATCAACTCTCCTTAATCGTCCTTCAATACATTTAGAAGAAAGTAACACGAGAGTATTATCTTTGTCCTAACCATTGAAGTACTTTATTGACAAATATAAATTTGGTGTTGCACATAGCATTCGCAATGGCACCTAGATGAGAATTTTCTTAAGTTTATATAAGTTGAAGAATTTTCTCTTGGGATGATGATGTCCACATGTTTTGTAAGGGTATATTAATGCATGCTAGGATTTAGTGGGTTAAGTAGACACATGGTCACAATCTTGTTTTGTTTCTACCATTATTGCTTTCGAGTCATGACGTTTACTAATGCATGTCTTTTGATTTTGTGAGATTCAAATTTGAGGATGAATTATTCAAGAAGAAAAGAATGATAGCATCGAAGGGGGTATACCTCCATTAAAGTTACATTTTCAATGGAAAATCAAGAAGATACTTATCGTGTAAGGAAAACCCAAGACCAAGCCTAAATAGAGAAAGATGGGCTAAGTGATACACCTATTTCATGGTTCAGATCCAACTCCAAGAGAAGAAGAATGGGGCTCATATACAACCCCAAATTGATGAAAAGAAAAGCCCACTAAGGAGTTGAATTTCTGCCCATAAATGGCTTAGAATTCAAATCAATGGTGGAAGCATTTCAAGCTCAAAAGTGGGTTGTTTAGTGGCAGAAAATCAAGCCCAAAAGGAGGTTGAACTCACGTGAGATTCAAGCCCAAATGGGATTGCATAGTCATGTGTTGGGGAATTTGGGAACTTTTCCATACTTCTCGTTAGCAAGTTTTGGAAGTATCTTTGCATGCTTTCCTAGTTTAAAGTTTTGTAGTTAGGTTTTTCTATTTATTATTTTCATAAAAGTAGAATTCAAATTCCATGCCAATTGGGAGAGGTTTTGTTAAGAAAGAGCTATTTGGGAAAGTTTTTCTCTCTATAAAGGGATGAATTTTGTTATTTTCAAAAGACATGACAAATAATATTTAAGAGTTTTTTTCTTCTTTAAACCTGTGTTTGGTGACTATGGATTTATCATATAACTTTATAAGAATGATTTTTTAAGAGGTAAGATTAATTCTTAAATTGGTTTATTTGATTTCTATTAAAGTAAATTAAAGAAGGTATTTAGTCTCTAGTTTCTTCGAAATAAGGATCTAGATCACTTTTGATCTAAGTTCTTGAATTGACTTGATTAGTATCATAATTAGTTTTAATCATCTAATGTTGAATTGTAAGATCAATTACGGTTCTTAGCACTTTACCTTGAAATTTCAGAATTTTAGTCTTGAATTTGACATATCTTTCAATCAAGTCTTTAATCTTTGTATTTTCGCTTCCACATTATTTCCTTGTTTATTCACGTAAGCCCGATTATTATCACATAACCTCTAATTTTCTTTCATCCAATAATAGTAGAATATCCCGATGCACCAAAAAACTAATAAACATTCATACCTAACAGATTGTCCCTCCCCCTCCAATCCTCCATATACTTCTCACAACCACATCTTACATTACCTTCCTTTTAGTTTCTTGAAGACACAAAATATCCATCCTCCATTCCCTTAACTCCATGACAATCCTCTTATTTGGATCATGCATCCACATATTCCATGTGATGATTTTAACTACCGTGGACAACCACTTTATCCTTGTGGGGCCTACTTCAAAATTTCCTATTGCACAACACTATATTCTCTTTTCCTCCATTTGCCTCAGTCACGCTTTTTCCCTACCCCTTCTAGAGTCCCTTCCTCCTATTTTCTATCCCTCTTGTTTTTATGTTTGAGGTCTCTTATCAATACCAAAACTCATTCCTCCTTCCCCATCAAACGGCAGTCCCAAAAATTCCCCAAAATTAAGATACTTCTCTCTAGCCCGACTAGCCAAGCTTTCCCCGCAATAATAGATAAGGACAGAACATTATCTTTTGCAACCCCTTGAACACCATTTTCATTACCTCAAATCTCTAGAGAGGTATCAAAGTTCTGATGTGATGCCAAATCAATCACTTCAATTACCAAAACTATAGAACCCATTTCCAGCCTATTCCCCCTTTTTCTCTAGGATGAATTGAATTATTTCTATATTGTCGGCATGCATAGGCCCCTTCTGTCAAATGTCTCAACACTTCTCTCCTAGTATACAAAGAGAGAATGCCCATGACCTATCAAATAGAAGATCTACGAGTCTAGTTTCCAACGCACTAAATCATTCATTCATACAGCTTCAGAACAGAGAGATATGCACAATTCGTGAAACTACAAACATACACACATCAAAGTGGGTCCCCTAGCTCTAAGTTGGCTATTCTTTATATACATCCATCTCCTTCATTTTTGTTTCAGAAAGAACAGCTAAAACCTTGTAAAAAATTATAAATACTCCTTGGATGCGTAGATTCTCAAATCAGACGTACAAAAGATGCTCTATGTCACGAGCACATTGTTGTGGTATTATTTTCATGTCAATTTAGGCTCTGTTTATTATTGCTGCAATGAGGCAGATTATTAAACTCCTTATTGCAAGCATTTTTTGGAGGTGACCTTTTTACAACCCTCCTTCATAATTCCATGTCCTAGCATTGTATTAATAGATTTTCAAGCCATGTTGTGGCATATTTGATATTGTGGTTGTGGGCAACCACTTTTTCTTTGTTGGTTTTGCTACTATTGTTGTTTATTGAAGGTATTCAGGTGCCGGAGGAAGTGGGGATTGGTGTGATTCTTATTAAAGTCGCATTTGATGGTTTTTGGATTTAACAGCATGAAGTACCCCTAAATATATTTCCTTGGGAGCTCATTACTCCTTCGATATGTTGTTGGAATATTTTTAATGGATTTGGCTATTGTTCATTTTGTTATTGACTTCATTTTATGCTTTGGACTTGTCTGGTCACAAGTGTGGCATTAGCGCCTTATTGATTAGTTATGGCTCGTTCTTGCAGTGTTGTTGATTTTTGCGTTGTTGCATTACTGTTGGTTGGCCAAGCTTCCTAGAGACACCTTTGGTCTTTGGTTGAAAGGTGTGTTAAGGCTATTGTTTCTCTTCTGGCATGATCCTAAAGGCCTAAGCTTGTTATGACCAGTATATTGTCGTCATTTGACATGTAGCCTTATCCTACAGCATATTATATAAGGTCTATCAGTGACACACTACTCCTTGCCTAGTAGCCTAGATTAGCTTGCTATGGTTGTGTTTTGATCAATTATGATTCCTTCTTGTTCCTGTGATATTTTAATGCCAAGCTGCTGCCTATGAGCTTGTTTTGGCCTCAGCAGGCACTGACACTGCAGGATTCTTAAGCATACAGATTGATTGTTATACCGAGCCGAAAAGTCGGATAGACCAAGCCTGCAGGCCAGGGTAGACTGTACCTACGGGACGGACAGGCTATACATATGAGGAAGCATATATTTATTATACCACGGAACCTCAAATCTACAGTGATTTATGGCACATGTACATTCAGACAGTCCTAATCAGATTTTCAATGGGATTTGGGTAAGGAGGATAATATGGGTAAATAGCGATCGTTTGTTCTCATTAGGACTTATAGTGATTGCGTGGTGTTTGTACCCTACCACGCTTATGAGGGCCAGGTCAGGTTATTGCCAGTTTTGTGTTTATACTGTCTTGTATAGGGAGATAAAGTATATACTTGTGCCTCACACTTGCCCCTTCGTTCAGTACTAACAGTTCACTTTCAGGTTTCAGTTTGTCTTACATGCTCGGTACATTATTCTGTACTGATGCCCCTTGCCTAGGGGCAGTGCATTCATACCTGCAGGTCATGCGTGACGACCAAACAGACCTAACGAGTAGCACAGCCGCCTATCCAACTGATTAGTTGACTCCTTTCTTCCACAGATCGCCAGAGTCCTAGAGGTTTGTTTGTTTTGTCATTTATAGATTTTGGGTAGGCCGGCGTACCTGTCTCATCCAAGTATTGTATTCATAAAGGCTTGCAAACTAGTTTGTTGGGTCATATAGTCACGTTATTGGCCACGTTGGCCTTTTGTGCTGGTTGATTGATGTTTGATAGCTGTTTGATATACTATATGTATATGTACCTATTTTCAGCGTCTGTATAAAGACCATACAACCCACATAGCATTTATGCTTTCCTAGATACATGGTGGCCTCAACATCCCAAACAAGCTTATGTGCTAGCTGGTTATTGCTTTATATAAACTGTTGGGAATAACTGTTTTCTTTGTAGAGCTATTGTTAGGGGCCTTACCGGCCGGGGGATTATTTTAAACCGACATATACTTGTTTGTTTTCTTAATTTTGTGTGGCTGTCATGAGCTTTTTCAGAAGAGTCGGCTCAAGTCTAAGTTTTACATTAGCACCAATTGCACCCCTTGAGTTTGGGGCATGACAGATTCGGCCTTGGAGATGATGAACCCAATGTCACACAACCCATAAATGGTAAGCTTTTCATTAAGGGAAAAAAGGGAAGTGAAAGTTAACTATTTTCCAAAAATAGAATGTTGCATTCTTTTCTGAACAGACTAATAGGGAAGTAGTGTCATAATCTGGAACAGAGGGAGTATAAGATGAGTAGTTCTTTTTCAGTACAGATTATCTGTTTGGGCAATTGGTTTTACACAATTCAGTGTTTACCCGTCATATCATAAACTTATATATCCTGGATCACACTGGCATCCTCTACACCAACTGTGCTACATTGAGCCTAAATAAGTTTATAATAAAATTGTAAAAACTGATTCAAAAGTTGGATGGAAGATATCAATTACAAAAGGAACTGACAAGAGACCTATTTCATCTAGACATGCCTCATTTTAAAAACCATTAAAACTAGATGTAATTTTCCAACTGAAGTATAAACTTTATTTATACTTTAACTTTACTTAGGGCACCTTTACCAGTGTAGTAACCATCTTGCTGAATGATTAGGACAAAACCCTTTCCAACATATGCATGTCCATTTAAAAATGTACGTGTTTTAAGAACATCAAGTAAACCCTAGAGGTTCTTGAAGGAAGAGGTTCTAACAGAAAACTCAAGCACAGATGAAAATTGTTCAAATTTCAAACAGTTCGAATGACTGGTGGCTCAATGCAGAGAGGCACTAGCTGGAACATCACTCTTAGAAGGCACTGTAAAGATCAGGAAATAGACAGACTACTCAGCAATGTGGTAAATTGGATGGAAGAAATGGTCAAATGAGGACAGAAAATCTTTGTGGTGGACAATGATAGTAAGATAGTTTCTCAGTGACATATAGGCACAAGATGTATTCCCCTGTAAAGTGTCAAAAATGAAGGCTGGATATGGAAACTGATCAATAAAAACCACCCCTTAGATAGCCTGTTTTGGGTGGACTACTTTTAATGACTCATGTTTGACCCAGGAGGATCAAATAAAGGGAGGCTCTTTGTTAGAATGTAGTTAGTTTTTAGCCCTTTTATGTAGAAGGCCCAGGCCCATATGTAATAGGCCCAGGCCCATATGT
>JAOTQR010000002.1:7349874-7368877 GCA_025774065.1 Solanum ossicruentum
TATATATATATCAATGTATTCTTTGTGTGAAAGATAACACACACAATTCATAAATCATGTTTCCAACTCTCATTTAACTCTCTTCAATTTGTAATAGATGCTATTTGAGGGAGTAGAATCTAAAAGTGTCTAATCATTTGTTTCTCCATATTTCCAGAGCAAGAGAGACGGGAATATCTTCTTAATCGTCTAATCATTTGTTTCTCCATATTTCCAGAACAAGAGAGACGGAAATATCTTATTAATTCTTTTCAGCTCTAACTGGGTAAAGCAGAAACTTAAATAAAACATTCTGTAGCTGAAAAGGGGCAAGGGGTGCAGAAAAGCAGAAGGAACTTATGGGATTCCATTCATTATGCATGCTCTGGGTGTTATGCAAAGAAAAGAACAACAGATTTACGGTGAACAAAGACCAGTGCACCAGCTAAAGTATTTTTTCCCTCAGTTTCTGCTCTCAGCGTAAGCAACTGACTGTAAGTGATATGGATCAGATACAAGACCTTATCAATTTACTATATATCAACAAAGAGGATTTGTGTAAATTTTTACGTTCATTCTCATCAAGGGTGGATCCAAAATTTGAATTTATGAGTTTTGGATCTTACTGGGTTCATGATAAATTATTTATATATATTAAGTGCATTTCTTAATTAAAAATACAAGGTTATGCCCAAACAGCCAAAGCTATTGAGTTATGTGGCACTCATAGTTAGATCTCTAGCCCTACCCCCGATCCTCATGACCACTTTCCTGGCGATGAGAATTCATGAAGTACATTATTATACTTATTTAGTTTTGTTAACAAAAAGAATATTAATTTAGTATGTTCTTTATCAAGGTAGGGAAAGGTCTGCATACACTTCTTTGTTTTGCATCTAATTAAACAACATGCTACCCTCCACACTATACTGGGTATGTTGTTGTTATTTGCCTGTCAAAAACCTTTTTTTTACAATGTGGTCTTCGGGTTAACTTGCACATACCTCAACTAATTCCATTAGATACCTGCTACATCTCACTAGCAACAGGTACCAAGTAAATCTGTCTACTACCAAGATTAGAACAGATAAAAAGAAATCACCAAATGTTTTTGTCTATGCTGGGATTTGAACCTGAGACCACGTGGGTCTCAACTCACTTCATTGACCACTAGGTCACATTCTTGGTGTCTATCAAAAACCATTTTTAAGTACAAAGTCCCGCAAAGTTGATTCCAGAGCATTATTCTATAACACTTTGTAAAAGGAAATTTTGGACTAAACCAAAAACAGCATGTAAGTTCATGTCCATTAGCAAATAGAAATTTACATAAATCACCTACAAGCATTAGAACGTTAAACATGGCCTGGCCTTCAGAAATATGGGTATCTATCTCTGATTGCATGTCTGGGTCTGCAAATATCAAACCATTCATCAAAAGGAGTTGAAAAGGGCACATCAACCAAGAAGAGAAAAATGTTATTGCTAAAGTGAACAATGGAATCACATATTGACAGTGAAAGCTACTTACCACATGTTATTTTGTTTTGATCATTGGCAAAAAGCCTGACAAGCTCCCCCTGACAATAACAAAAATTAGTACAAAGATCCACAAGATAATATGCAGTAAAAATTATCATATAAACACTCAAAACTAAAAATAAATAGATAGGAAACAACTAAAATCAATTATCAAGATCATCTGTGAATTAGAAATGACCAAATTGAGAGGATAATCAACAAAAGCCACAAATTGAAAAGGATAATAGCTTAATGGTTAAATATGCATGGCGTAATGTTATTATAGAACCTGGCCATATCCATTTCAGGTCTTAACCCGGTTGGTTTGTTCATTCGGGTAGATCACTAATGAAAAGAGTAGATCAAAACCGTTTGTGTGGTCATTAAGGTACACTAAATGAAGAAAGGGTATAGCAGCATTTTCTTGGAAGGAAAATCTATCTAATTTGATATATAACTGGGAAGCTAATTCAAGAGATGGACCAAAAGTGGACAACCTCACAGGTTCAAGGCATGAGATTGAATGCAATTCAGGTGACTGTATGAACCTGGTCAGATATGGGAGTTGAGCAGATAAAAGCAATTTAGGTAACAAGGAGAGTGCACTGAAATAATTTGCAATATTCGTAACGTTAACGATAAGTCTCAGATCTGCTTTGGTGAACAACAAAGTTTTCTGCCTTCTTCATTGAACATTTAGCAAGTATGTAGAACAATAAATAATTGCGAGGATAAGTAAATGATTGAGGGCGTTGTCAGTCAACAGGCAAGGTCCTTTTCGAAGACGGAGCTAGAATATAGTTTATGTGACTCCCTATTCAGAGGACTCAAACCCAAGAGTTTTAATTAAAAATAAAAGAGTACTTACCACTCTACTACAATCATTGTCATTGCATCCTGTTTTCAAATAAATTCCATACTGTTCATCATCCAAATTGTTGAAATTCATTGCATTCTAAATTCCCCTAAACTATCTTCTTACATCATGCATCTCAGAACATAGGAAGATTGATTATTTTATACAACCAAAATGTATAGCAATAATCATTGAAAATCTACCAAGGGAAAGGTTCAATTCAACATATGCTCTCAAAAGAAACATCCTTAGCATTTCATGTTTATGCTACTAGCTATAACAATTTGAACATGGAAGGCAATTGGTATAAATATTTTCAAAATGTACACTCCTTCGACGAGCGCAATTTAAAGAGTGGCATCCTTTCTTCAGGAGTGATGTGTCTTGTTAGAGCACATCTTAAGATTTTACTTAAAGGTTTTTCCTGCCTTAAGCTCGTTTTTTATATATTTTAGTACCAAAGCTCTAAGAAGAATAAGGCTGCATGTCTGATGTAAGGCCCATGAAGAAGAGCCAAGCAGTCAGGAGAACCTACAACAGAAATTGCGTATGCAGATGAACATGCATTCCGTGGAGGCAATTCACATCACAAGTCTAGAAACTCTTTTAAGGAAGATGAAGGTTAATTTAAAGGCAATCCAGGGGAAGCAAGTCAATCGATGGTCGTGGATTGGATCAGAGATCACATTTGCAAAACAGTGTTATTTATAGGATCCAACTTTGTGGGTCATTATAAATAGACATATTAGGTTTCTTTTGGAAAGAGTCAACAATATATTTTAGTTTTAGGTTCTGTCGCATGTTTTTGGGCAAGTTCAAAGGTTTTTCTCTTTCAAATTCCTGACCAAAGAATACCATTCTTTTTTCGAGGTTTAATAGTCAAAGTAAGTTTATGAATTATTTATACTTACATTCTTGTTGTTTTACTTTGATTATGATTAGCTAAATCGTCTATTGAGGTTGTGAAACCCAATACAGTAGCGAAGTTCATAAGGTTCTCGTGTGTTGCATGATATTGGAGTGCAAGATATCAAACTTCTCGTTCTTAATTAATTGGTTGGGGGTTGCAAACATTAACCTATGCCATAATATCTTAATCTTGCTTGAGAAAACTGATAAGGATTTGGTAGAAGAAGTTTCGCATGAACTCGAGGTACTAACACTCTTTTGATAAATGCTCATAAGGGATAACAGAATTTACTTATCATAATCGGTCATGCTTATTTAAATAACTCATATAGTTATGGGAACTTCATGTGGAGATAAACCGTTCAACTGTCGAGAAAAATTGGGCGATCGTGCAGGGACTGAGCGCACATCCAGAACCCAAATATATATAAATGCATGAAAACTAAGGAACAAAGTTTCCATTATGAGGACACAACCTTAGTGTTTTAATATCATAAGTGTTAGAATAGGAATAGGTAAATACAATCCTACTTAAAATAGGAATAAGTAAATACATATCCTAGTTGGAAAAGGAGTCTAATATAATATCTATAAATAGGGTCTCAATGTAATAATGTAGACACAATTCAATAATATTCTAATAATGTAGACACAATTCAATAATATTCTTCTCCAATATTTCTCACATGGTATCAGAGTTTTTACGGTCCTGATAGAAAATCAAAGAGTTTCCACTGCCAACGGCCGGCTATGACCCATATATGCCGCCCGTCTGGCCAATGATTATGTTAGCAAAAAAAAGATTAGGTCACAGTGTGCCAATTTTCGGTGACTTTCTAGGGTTTTTTTGTGTCAACCCCACATCTGTCAGTGTTTGTGTAGCACTGTGCCATCATTCCGATGACTTCTTTTTATATCTAATTTGTGTAGCACCGTGTCATCTTTTCGGTGACTACTTTTTCATATTTATTATGTGTAGCATCATGCCATCTTTCTAGTAACTACTTTCTCATACTCGATTTGTGTAGCCCCGTGCATCTCTCCGGACTACTTCTCATATTCAATTTGTGTAGTACCGTGAATTTTTCGAACTACTTTCTCATATCTGAGTTGCATAGCACTATGTGTCTTTCTGGTGACTCAGATTTTATTTGCGTAGTTCCATGCGTCTTTCCGGTGATTAATCAAATCTAATTTGCGTAGGGTCGTGCCATCATTCTAACCCTACCATATAAATTTAAATATTAGTAGGGTTGTGTCATCATTCCGACTCTAGCCATATGATTTTCTTTCACAGTAGGGTTGTGTCATCATTCCGACCCTATCCATATAATTTTATTTCTCAATTTATGACCACTTTCAGCCATCAACTTTAATAATTTGGCGCATGAGCAAGTTCTGATCAATTTTAAAGTGACTTTCTTGGAGCGGTTTCGAGATGATCCATACATTTTCTATCAGATTTCGAGCACTTTTTGCTTCAGATTTTCTTTTGCCAAAAAAGGAAAAAAGTTGGACATTAAGAATGTGTTTTTCTATGTCAAGGAAGAAGTATGTATGAAGCAACACCTGATTTTGTTGCTCGGGGGAGTTTGGTAGCCTTGTATATCACTTATGTAAGTCACTCTATGGTATGAAAGTCTTCTGAGCTTGGTTTGGGAAGTTCAACATTGCAATTCAAGAATTTATTACTCTATGTTTTATCGACATTGTACATCAAATCTAGTATTTCATAAGAAGACCAAGCACACTGAGATTGATTGTCGATTTTGTGAAGTCAGGTGATCAACTAGCAGATATCTCACCAAGCTCTTCATTGATCCTCGTATTAATTACATTTGTAACAAGCTAGGTACATATGACATGTATGCAATAGCTTGAGGGGGAGTATTAGAATAGGAATAGGTAATTACAATCCTACTTAGAATAGGAATAGGTAAATACAATCCTACTTAGAATAGGAATAGGAATACCAATAGTATATAGAATCCTACTTTGAAAAGGATTGTATTATAGTATCCTACTTGGAAAAGGAGTCTAATATAGTATCTATAAATAGGGCAATATAATAATGTAGACACAATTCAATAGTATTATTCTCCAATATTTCTCACAATAAGTTTACAATCTTATTTTACATACTGCAATATTAGCTATATTTATATAAAATCTCTTCAAACTTTACAGAATAGAAATCAACTCTAAATCTGACATTCGTCCTAGTAGTGATCTCCCTACTTTATGAGATTCACTGGTTATGTTGTTGTTTTTGTCCCAGTCGTATACGTGTTTTCTCCTTGTTCCTTGTGGGATTTGACCCCAACCTTGTTTGGGTTACTTTATCAGCACACGACCGTGTTACAGAACCCGAATGCGTCTCTTCAGTGTATCAAATTTTGGCGCCGCTGCTGGGGAATGCAGACGGAAACCTTACTATTGGTATTTACTTGATTAGGTCTTTCTGTTCCACACGTTTGCTTGTTTTGGCTGTGAAACAGGTAAATCATGGCAGAAGCAGCAATACAGCGAGCACAAGCTGCAGAGGTTACTGCAAAAGTGGCAGTGGTGCTGCTCAAGTAGCTCCGTAGCAAATTGATTAAGAAAAAGAGGTCAACGTGTTTGCTGACCTACATTCGGGAAATTGACTGTGCTAATGTCACAGTGACACACAGAGTGAATGCCCACCTTTCAAGATGGATGCTAATATTTATACGATGCTCAAGGCTGAAGGGCTATTTTGTAACTCTACAAACGATGACCCCTATCGGCATGTGAACAATTTCATTGGGATGTGTACAATGCATAAAAAAGCTAATGTACCTGATGACATCATTAGAATGAGGATATTCACATACTCCCTCACTGGAGCACACACTTGGCTCCACAGCTTGCCACTGAATGTCATCAACACATGGGCGGAGTTGGTGAATGTTTTCTTAAAATGGTTCCCTCCAAGTAAGAAAGCTAAGATGAGAGACAAAATTCACTTTAAATAGGTACCTGAGGAACAGCTATATGAAGTGTAGGAGAGGTTTAAACAATATATTCAAAGGTCGCTAAATCACGGGTTTCTAGAGAACATTCTTCAGGAAAAGCTCTATATGGATCTTGATACTTTGAACCATTTTGTATCCAATAATGTGGTTGAGGTTTGTTTCATGGACAAGTCTTATTCTCGTGCATGTGAGATAATAGACAGGGTGACAAGGCTCAACCAAGCATGGCATTCATTAGACAACAGTGGCGGTACTTCCTATGGTAATCCTTCAGTCACTGCAATAGTTAAGGAAAACCAGGAAAGAGATCAACTAATCTCTAAGATGGCCACAAACATAGACCTGTTGACCAAGAGGTTAGAGGAAAGCAAGCTAAAGTAGGTTAAAGCAGTTGAAGAAATGAAGGTTGTGTCGTAGGTGAATCATGTCCAGCAGATGATGCAATATTCAGAGGCTCCTTTGATACAGCTTGAGGAAGCTAACTATGTGAACAAGGCTCAGAACGGATATCAACACAAGAACTACCAAGGTCAGAACTACCAGAGCCAATGGAGATCACAGCCACAAGGTCAAGGTAACCAAGGGACAGGGTATCAAAACCAAGGTAATTAGAGTCAAGGCAGTTCAGGGAACAACAATAATTTCGGAAACAGGAACACAAATCCATGTCTCTCCCAGAAAGCGGACATTAAACTCGCAACAATGGTGAGACGGTCCTTCTCATGAGCAAACAACGCTAAATTGGAAAGTATGCTTGCGAAAGTTTTGCAGAATCAAGAAAGGTCAAATGCTAAAATGTGTACCATGTCTGAGACGGTAAGCTCCCATACTGCATCTTTCCAGAAACTTGAAATGCAAATGAGAGACATCTCAAGAGAGCAAAACTCACCTCAAAAGGGGCAACTTCCAAGCAACAGTGTTATCCAAAAAGCAATGGAAGTGAGTCTCTATCTCATGGTATGGCAATCACCACTCGGAGCAGCAGGTTGCTCCCAGCAAAGGTAAAAGAAGAGTATCTAGTTATTGAACCAACGGTAAGTGCTAAAGAGAGAGTTCTTTCAGCTGATGTGCAAGAAGGCACTAGTTCCATGGTTGAGGAACTTGTGGAGGTACCAAAACCTCTACCACCTCTTCCAAAACCAGTTCCATCCTTTCCTTAACAATTTTTTGAGAAGGCAAAGGATGATGCAGCCAAAAAGTACACTGAGGCTCTGAAACAGGCAAGGCTGAAGATCCCATTCATGGATATTATACAGGAAATGCATGGGATCGCTAAGTGCTTGAAAACCATAAGAAAAAGAGCGTGCAAGAAGAAGAGGTAAAAATTACACATCGAGTTAGTTCTGTTGTTTGTGCAGATGAAGTCGAAAAGAATGAAAATCCAGGAGCCATCACCATTCCTTGCACCATTGGCCATCATACCTTCTCTAGTGCCTCGTATGATAATGGGGCTAGCATCAATTTGATGCCATTGGCTATCTACAAGCAGTGTGAACTAAGAAGACTGAGACCGACAAGCTTGTGGCTGCAAATGGTTGATAAAACGACAATGAAACCCATTTGGTTTGATGGTGATGTACTAGTAAAAGCGGGTGACTTTATATTACCATCTAACTTTGTCATCCTAGATTGTACGGCTGACAAAGAGATCCTTATCATCCTTAGGAGACCCTTTCCGGTAACACGTAGAGCTCTCATGGACATGGAAAACAATCAAATCAAGCTCCAAGTCAAGGGTGACAAAATGATATTTCAAACAGGATGAGACCTACATACTTTGAGGGCCTATGCAGCAATATTTGTGATCAAAAGGAGAGAGGATGTGGAAAAAGCAACTGAGCCAAATCCAAAGCTTTCAGAGGTTAGACACATAGTCTCAGCAACACTAATAGACGGCGATGTAAAAATGTTGATGGATTTACTTGACAAATATAAAGATGTGACAAACACGAAAGACAAGGCATGACGGGCTATCTCAATAAAAATTGATGACATGATGACATTTGTCCGCAATGGGAAATCAAGTGTTAATTAGGAGGCAACTCATACACCATCTTGAGTGGTGTCAGTGTTGTGTCGCGACATTAAATCAAATGCTACTTTGGGCAACTGAAGCTTTTTATTTTAGAATAGCTTTTCTTTTTTGCTTTTAATGTGTGTTCTGGGGCAGGTCTTGAGGAACAAGGACATGATATCAGAGTATTGAAAAGGAGAAGTGAAAATTTTTCTTTGGAAGAAATGTTTTTGAACTTTTCGAGGTGGAACAGATAGTCCATAGTTGGATCCATGGACCAATGCACGACCACAGGTTGGTAAGCTGAACGCAGGGTCTAGGTAAGAGACGACGCATGAGTTGTGGATGGATTCAAGACCCAATCCATGGTCGTGGACTCAACTTAGACTACAGTAAGGTAAGGATCCACAAGCCATGATTTGGAACATAAGTCTCATTCATAATTATAGATGGTCTCGCGAAAAAGGAACGGGTACTAAAAACCCTGACCCCTCCTTGTAGTCCCACTTTCTAAAATTCCCACTTTTCCTTCTCTTTTTCATCACAATAAAAGTAGCTTCACTTTCCCTACTCTATATCTAAACACACATGCATACACTCTCACATACCCTCCCTAAATCCTGATATTCTCCCTCCATTTCTCTTCACTATATCGCATGTACACCACCCCCGCCTCCAAATCTGTTCACCTTCTCAAAGATCAAGGTAAGATCTTGGCTTAATCTCTATTCTTAAGTATAAAACCGAGGTGTTAATCATCTTGGTAATGGTCTATAGCCCATCTATGGCATCAAGAAATGGGTAAAAAACCACGGGTCTTCAAACCTAGGGGATGCCTGACCATGGAAGGGTGAAAACCCTTTTTCATCATGGATCTTGACAAATCTTGAGAGTGGATTCGCAATGGTGTGGTGGGTAATGGTTGTTAGTCAAATCTGTGAATTTTACTTGTGGGTATGTTGGGTGTGTTGAACAAGACAACTTCAACGGTCCATCGATCCCATCTATGACCATAAAAGTCGAAAACATAAATCCTATTCTAGGCTAATAACTAAAGCTAATATAAATCCTATTCTACAATAATAAGAAAGCAACTAATAACTTAATTAAATTCTTAATTTATTTGGCTCTCTGTCGCACATGTCTTGCCCACAAATGGGTCCACAAAAATTGACAACTGTATGGTTTGCGAGTTATTTGTCACGAACTTGGTCATAATTCCAACGAATCGTGCAGCCTAGCAAACTTTCAACGCTCAAGTCGCTAGTCAGCCTGACTCTAATGCTTAGCAGAACTTTGAAAGACTAAGCAAAAGACTATGAAGGAACTTTAATATCTGGAGGAACAAAGAAAGAACTCTTTATTGGAGAATTTGAAAGCTATACAATGCTTTGCTTGTGATCTCTATGTTTTGTGTGTTTTCCTTGATGTCTAACAAATGAAAATGGCCCTCCTATATATACAACTCCCTGAGGGCCAATGTGTAATTAATATTTACACCCTAAGTAGACTATTCCAACATCCAGAACACAGTTCCAACGGCCAAAATACTGTTCCAACGGCCAGAACACTATTCCAACGACTATTTTACTGTTCCAATGGTTCTAGAAGCTTCCGGGGTCTTCTGGGGAACGGCGAACACGTTTCTGCACTGTTTTTAGGGCAAAAATTGGGCGGGACGTGTCATTTTCCCTCACTCAATCTGGCGACGTCCTCGGCGCATCCTCTTTGTATGTTCGGATAAGGTCCTGGTAGTCCCACAATGTCAGCTCATGTTCCCAGCTCACCTCGCTGCCGGGAGATCCCTTCCACTTTACAAAGTATTCGATGTAGCTGAGATGAGTCCCCCGTCTAAGAATGACGCGGTGCGCAAGAATGTCTTCCACTTCTCGTTTCGACACCGTTGTGATGGCTGTAGGTGCCCGTTTTGACTCTCCCCTGCTTGGAGCATCCTCATCCTGATGGTACGGCTTTAGCAGACTCACATGAAACACAGGATGCATTTCCAAGTGCAAGGGTAGAGTCAAAGGTAGGCTAGCTTACCAATGCGTTTCTCCACGGGAAACGGCCCCTCGTAGCGCCTTACTAGCCCCTTGAGCATCTTGACCAACCGTCAGCTTTAATGAGGAAGGAGCTTCACCATAACTAAGTCTCCTTCCTCGAACTCCAGGTGCCTCCTCTTAGCAACGGCCCATTTCTTCATTTTCTACGAGGCCTTTGCTAAGTATGCCCTTGCCAAGTCTGACTTCTCATGCCATCCCTTGGCAAACTTGTAGGCTGAAGGATTCGGACTCGTATAACCAATGGCCATGGTTTGTGGCGTCATTGATTGTTGTCCCGTTGCAAGCTCGAACTGACTCGCCCCAGTCGACTCACTTTTCTACAAGTTGTAGGAAAACTGGGCGATATCCAGAAGTTTGGCCCAATCCTTCTGGTTGGCACTGACATAATGCCGCAGGTATAGCTCCGGTAAAGCATTCACCCTTTCAGTCTAACCATCCATCTGTGGGTGAAAGCTGGTGGAAAAATTGAGGTCTGATCCCAAGATTTTGAAGAGCTCCATCCAGAATCTCCCCGTGAAGCGGGTGTCCCGGTCGCTGACTATGGTCGTCGGAATGCCCCAATATTTCACCACATGCTTAAAGAATAGCCGGGCAGCATCTTCAGCATTGAACTTTGTCGGGACTGGTATGAATACTCCATACTTGCTGAACCTGTCCACGACGACCATGATGTTGTTGCACCCCTCCGATTTTGGTAAGCATGTGATGAAGTCCATGGAAATACTTTCCCATGGTTTCTCCGCAATGGGTAATGGCTCCAATAGACCAGCTGTTGGACGTTGTTCTACCTTGTCTTGCTGGTACACAAGATAAGTCTTCACATAGAGCTCGACGTCATCCCTCATTTGGGGCCAATAGTAAGCTCGCTCAATGAGTGCCATAGTCCTTCGCACTTCAGGGTGACTTGCCCACCTTGAGTCATGGCACTCTTTTATGATTTCCTTCCTTAAGCCTCCCCATTTCAGCACATACACCCGGTTTCCCTTGGTGAGGAGCACCCCATTCTCAAACCAGAACTGGCGCGTCTTCCCTTGACTTGCTAGGCCCAACAAATTTTTGGCTTGTGGGTCTCGCTCCAACCCCTCCTTTATACGGTCAACATTGGGAAATCTAGGCTTGTGATGGAGGCAAGTTCGGCCTTCCTGCTTAGGGCGTCTTCCATGATGTTCCCCTTGCCTAGCTTATACTCCATCACAAAGTCAAACTCGGCTAAGAAGGCCTGCCACCTGACCTGCTTAGGTGTTAGCTTCTTCTGCTTAATGAAGTAACTGGTGGCAACATTATCTGTCTTCACCACAAACTTGGTGCCTAGCAGATAATGTCTCCACATTCTCAGGCAATACACTATAGCGGTCATCTCCTTCTCTTGGACTGTGTAGCGCTTCTCCACATCATTTAGCTTACGACTCTCGTAAGCCACCGGATGCCCTTCTTGCATAAGGATGCCTCCCAGGGCAAAATTCGAGGCGTCTGTCGGCACCTCATAAGGTTTGGTGTGGTCGGGCAAGACCAACACCGGCTCCTTGATCACGGCTTCTTTCAACACCTCAAACGCTGCTTGGCACTTCTTGTCCCACACCCAGGTTCAGTTCTTCTTCAACAGATCGGTGAGGGGAGCGGCCATAACAGAGTAGCCTTTGATGAACTCTCGATAATAGCTGGCCAATCCAAGGAAAGATCGAAGTTAAGGCACCTTCCTTGGGGCCTCCCAATCCTGTAAGGCACGGACCTTGGACTCGTCCATCCTAACTTTGCCCTCTCTGACAACGTGTCCCGAGAAGGAGACCTCCCGTTGAGTAAATGCGCACTTCTCCTTCTTGACATACAGCTCATTCTCTCGGAGTACTTGGAAGACTTGTCTTAAATGGTTTACATGATCCTTTAAGGTGTTGCTATAGATGACAATGTTGTCCAAGTACACCACCACGAACTTGTCCAAGAACGGTTGTAGGACACGATTCATGAGGGTGCAAAACGTTGCTGGCACGTTTGTGAGTCCAAAGGGCATCATGAGGAATTCATATGAACCGTGCCTCGTGACGCACGTGGTCTTCTGTTCATCCCCCTCGGCGATTCTACCCTGGTAGTACCCGGGGATCGTAGATCCAACTTGGTGATCCATCGTGCTTGGCCAAGTTGACCAAAGAGATCGGCAATGAGTAGGATAGGGTACTTGTTCTTCACCGTGATCTTGTTAAGTGCCCAGTAGTCGTTGCACAACTGGAGTGATCCGTCATGCTTCCTCTGGAACAAAACCGACGCTCCATAGGGCACTTTTGATGGACGAATGTAACCCATGTCCATCAACTCCTTCAACTGCCTCCGTAATTCTTCAAGCTCCGGAGGCGCCATGCGATATAGCACTGCCGCAAGCGGAGTGGCACCTGGTACCAACTCTATCTTGTGGTCCACCTCCATCTTTGGTGGTAACCTCTTCGGCAGCTCGGGCGGCATCACGTCCCTGAACTCCTCCAGGACATGCTCAACTCCTTTGGGCAGTTCTGCGGCTGGAGGAACGACGGCTTCTTCCTTCAAGGCTACGAGGTAGGTTTGCTCCTCCTTCTTCACCCCTTTGGCGAGTTGCATGGCTGAGATTTGCTTTTCTCGGAGTCAGGTTTCCCTCTCTAGTGGAACTAGATGAGTGTTACCCTCCTCCAAGATACACAGTGAGTTCGCAAAAGGAATTAGGACGGCCTTAACTTGGTCCATGAACTCAATACCCAAGACAAGTGGATAATCGTCCATGGTCACAATGGAAAAGTTGATGTGGCCATTCCAATTTCCTAAGCTTACCCTTACGTTCCAGGCAACTCTAAAGGTCTCGGCTGGAGCAGAGTTGACTCCCTTGAGCCAACCACGGCTTGTCTCGTAACGGATGCCCATCTTCTTAGCCTCCTGAAGGGTGAGGAAGTTGTTGTCGGCTCCCATGTCAACTAATGCCTTGACGGTGTGTCCTCCGATCTTTGCCTCAACGAACAACCTGCGCTTCTTATCGTTCTTGGGCACCTCCACCTTTGCCTCGATTGCACTGAGGAGTCGTAGGGCCCCTATCTTCGCCTCCTCTTGCTCACGTTCCTCAATCAAGGCCGAGAGTTTGTTCTTCTTGGGGCATTCTCTCGCCTTGTGTGGCCCCTCACAGAAGAAATAGCTAATCGGGGGTCTTGCTTTGGCTTGGTACTACTTGAATCCCTTTGCCCTTTCCGCTGCCTCCTTGCCTCGATGTGGGTCTCGCCCACTCTTTCCCTTGCCGCCCTTGTCCTTGGGTTTAGGTTTCTCTACTTTCCTAAACTCAATAAGGGACTCGGCAATGGAAATAACAGTGGTCAAGTGTTGAGCTCCTCTCCTTTGGACCTCAAGCCTAGCCCACTGTTGTAACCCATCCATGAATGCAAAGAAAGCTTCCTTGTCAGGATAGTCGGGGATCTCAAGTAGTACCTCAATGAACTCCTTCATGCACTCCCATATGCTTTCTTTGTGTTAAAGTCGCCACAGCTTGCCACGAGCCTCTTCTTCCACATTGCTGGGGTAGAACTGCTTCTTGAGTTCTACCCTGAATTCCGCCCATGTGCTGATGGAGCAAGTGCCTTTTTCTATGTCCCCCTGTCTCCTCCTCCACCACACCATCACGGTGTCTTCAAGGTAGAGACTGGCCATATCTACCTTTAGGGCTTCGTCAGTCATGGCGAGCGCCCTAAAGTATTGCTCTATGCTCCAGATGAAGTTTTCTAGTTCCTTGGCATTTCTGGACCCTTTGTAAGATTTGGGTCGTGGAACTTCCAACTTGGATGGTGTAGTCCTTACCTCGGACGTGCTCGCATCCCCTTGGGAAAGAGCCCTTTTGCATAGGCTAAGCTCCTCCTCTATGCTTTCCAGCTTGCGCAAAAGCCTCCCAAGCTCTTCCCACATTGAAGAAATCTCTGCCCTGTGTGTCTCCTCCACAGCCTTCACACTGTCGAGAAATTGGGCCAGGACTTGGTTCATGGTCGATTGCATCTCCTCCCGCAATCCATCTAGGCCGTTTTCGACCTCCTCGAGCTTCTGGTCGGCCTCCTCGAACTTCTCCTGCCCATTGGCTATGGCCAATTCCACTTTGGATAGCTGTGTCTCAAACTCCACGACGGCCTCCCTGGATCGAGACATCTGGCTTCTGGATTTCTCCTTGCCAACTTGGGTGATCTCGCTTCCACTTTCTATTCCTCTTTATGTTCTTCGAACCTTCGCTCCGATACCAATTGTCACGGGCTTTGTCGTAATTCCAACGAACCGTGTGGCCTAGCAAACTTTCAACGTTCAAGATGCTAGTCGGCCTGACTCTAATGCTTGGCAGAACTTTGAAAGACTAAGCAAATGACTATGAAGGAACTTGAATATCTGGAGGAACAAAGAAAGAACTCTTTATTAGAGAATTTGAAAGTTATACAATGCTTTACTTGATGATCTCTATGTTTTGTGTGCTTTTCTTGATGATCCTAACAAATGAAATGGCCCTCCTATTTATACAATTTCCTAAGGGCCGCTTCTAGTCGTTGCTACGGTGCCTGCTATAGTACCCTAGCCGTTGCTACAGTTCTTTGACCGTTGCTATAGTGCCCTGACCATTGCTACAGTGCCCTGACCATTGCTACAGTCCAGAGAGTTCTTGGAGCCTTCCAAGGCGCGTCGAACACGTTTCTAAGCACTGTTTTGCGGCAAAATTTAGGCAGGACAGGTCAATTGTGAGGGAGCATGATAGTCTGCATCAACATTATCAAGATTAGGGGTCAACAAAATCGAATAAAACATTGCGCCAAATCGCAAATAAAAAAAAATTGACTAATCATTTGATTTGATATTTAAATAAAAAAACATACTTTATTTGAGTTGATTTGAGTTTAACTTAAAAAAATTAACTCGAGATCAAGCCAACTTGATATTATATATACATAATTTTTAAAATTTATGTGATACAAGAAGTATTTATTTTGATATGAGTTATAAATATTTCTTATACTTTTTCTTGATTTTTATCTAACATATTATTTCATGCATGATTTAGAATTTTCAATTGTCCAATGAGGTTATAATCCATAAATATTAGTAACTCTAATAAAGTTCAAATCAAAATCAAAGCTATACTAAGCTAACACTGAAAATTAATTGAACATTAAGAATGAGAATAATATTGATTATTTATTCTTTAATTTTACATTGCTTTAGACAATATATGACCTTTTCTTTTTTTTAATATTTAGTCATGTAATTAATAATTATTAGATTTTTTTAGTATGATTTAATACTTTATATCACGATCCAAAAATTGGGTGGGATGACAATTGTTCAATCCCACCAGAACAAGTCAACCTTAACTCAAAAGAGATAATAAATATAATGCGTGGAAGCATTTTCAACAAAAATAAATAACTAAAACTGAGATTTCCATAAACTTAAATCCCACCCAAGGATTGGTTGACATGTGTACAAGCCACTAGAAATACAGAAAATCCAATAATACAAGTCCAAACTGTCCTTCTTCTCAAATAGAACAAGTATAGAAGAAATAGGAACAAGAGAATCAGTCAGATGATAACAGCTACCTCTCTACGTCTCCTGAGAATCCTTGAAGCTTTAAAGAATTTTTATTCACAGCTCGGGTTCACCACCTACATGAGTGTAGAAGCAAGGGGTGAGTACCAAAATACCACGCGGTACCCAGCAAGTCAACTAACAAAACAAGGAAGTCTAAGAGAACACACAAACTCCTTTCGTCCCAATCGATATCCACGACTTCAACCTGCACAAAAGGTTATTCCAACCCAGCAACTTATAATATTTAAATAAGATAGTATTTCACCATATCGCATTTTCCAAAGCACAAGTTAAAGGCACAATCAATCATAACGACAACACCATGCTATGCAATGGAATGTGAGGGTGATATGCGATGCATTATGCAATTATGACATCACATCATCGCCGGCAGAAACCTCGGCGTTACAATATCATCATAAACATGTCGAAAAAGACCTCGACATCACAATATCATCATAAATTTACCGGTAGAAACCTCAGCGTCACAATATAAATTTGCCGGCACAAACTCGGCATCACATCTCGACCGGCAAAGACCTCGGTCCCAATATCATTATAACTTCGTCAGTAAAGACCTCGGCATCTCGACCGGTAAAGACCTCGATCTCAATATTTCCATCTTACTCATATCAATGCAATTATGCATGTCATGGAATGAATGAACATGATATGAATTTCACAGACACATTCACTCATTATTTTCCATCACAACAATAAATATCAAAAACATAGAATTTTCATCACTTCATCATCTTTTTAATTCAAGTACAAGTCAATTCACATTTACATTTTTAATCCTCTCATTTCATATAATATTAAAATATTTCATATATCACATGTAGGAGAAAGGAAATTTGAGAATTCTACTAGAATTACAAAGTTTTGAAAGTTCACTTGCATTAGTCAAATCACGGTCAATTTAATACTTTGACCTTTCCTTTTTGAATGAAATCCGTAGCACCACAATCTAGTCACATAAATTATTACGCCTCAACTTAACTTTGATTCATTAAGATAAATTCGTCATAATAATATTTTCATAATGAAGTACTTAAAAGTATACAAAAATAGCTTATTTATAAAATATCTTATTATAAAAGATTTAGAAAAATAGGAGCAAGTTATAATAAAATTGTCGAAACTCCACGCAATAACCCATCTCCCTTCAACTTAATAAAACTCTCAAATAATATGCAAACTATATAGATATTCTCATGTTAATCTCTTGTTTTCTGTCTTCCCTTCTAGAGCAATACGCTCTACTCTTTAAATAGAGGCTAGATATGCAATGAAAGATTGCAAAGGTCATGCCACTAATATTTAAAAAAAATGATAATGGAAGAAGCATGAGTACTGACACACTAAAGTCGGAATTGCACTGAGGTTAGTGATATCTGCATAATAAAAAAATAATAATAAAATATATCACGACTTTCCCCCTTTGACCGGATCATTACATTAGCCACCACTAAAAGTCATGTTCGTCCTTGAACACATGGTAAGGTGAAGTACCTAAAATTTTGAAATGATGAGGATGTATAGCATGCATTTCTGACTCTGCCTCCCAAGTCGCCTCTCTAATTGGATGATTCTTCCATTGTACCTTCACCAAAGCAATCTCTTTGTTTCTAAGTTTGCGAACCTACCTATCCAAAATAGCAATAGACTCCTCCTCAAACGACAAGTCTGGATTCAATGCTACTGATCGAATGAGAGTATGTGAGACTCATCGGGCACATACTTCCGAAGCACGGAGATGTGGAACACGGGATGTACAGATGATAAGATAGGTGGCTAGGCTAGTCTATAGGCCACATCTCCAACTCTCTCCAAAATCTCAAATGGGCCAATAAATCAAGGGCTAAGCTTGCCCTTCTTCCCAAACCACATTACACCCTTCATTGGTGATATCCTAAGCCAAACATGATCACCCTACATAAACTCTAAGACTCGGATCCTCCTATCTGCATAACTCTTTTGTCGACTTTGAGCAGCCAACAACCTATCCTGAATCATACGGACCTTTTCCACAGCATCTCTCAGAAAATCAGCATCTTACGAGTCTGTCTTAGCCGAATCAAACCAACCAATTGGAGATCTACATCTCCTACCGTACAATGCCTCGAATGGAGCCATATGAATACTGGAGTGATAACTATTATTGTAGGCAAACTCTGCAAAGGGCAAGTGTTGGTCCCAACGGGTACCAAAATCAATCACACACGCTGGCAGCATGTCCTCCAATACCTGAATAGTCCGCTCAGACTGCCCGTCAGTCTGAGGGTGAAAGGTTGAACTCATATCCAGTCGAGTGCCTAGACCGTGTTGCAAGGCCCTCCAAAAATGTGAAGTGAAAAGTGAACCCCGATCAGAAATGATAAAAATGGGCATACCGTGCAATCGAACTATCTGACTGATGTAAAGCTCATCTAACTTCTCTGAAGTATACTTAACCTTGACAGGAATGAAATGGGTAGACTTAGTTAACCGATCCACGACTACCCAGATAGAGTTATAACCACCCACAGAAGTAGGCAAACCCACCACAAAATCCATAGAAATTCGCTCCCACTTCCATGTAGGAATGGGCAGCCTCTTAAACTCGCCTCCAGGCCGCTGGTGCTCATACTTAACCTGCTGACAAGTTAAACACTTAGTCACAAACTCTAAAATATTCTTCTTCATACCACACTACCAATAATGCTGACTCAAGTCATGATACATCTTTGTTGCTCCTGGATGAATAGAATAACGAGTACAATGGGCCTCCTCAGGAATCAATTTAATCAAATCACCTACCTTAGGCACACAAACTCATCCTCCTATTCTTAAGACGTCATCAGGATTAAGCATTGCCTCCTTAGCCTCCCCTCTGGTCACTTTGTCTCTGATGAGGCATAACTTCTCGTCCTCAAACTGACGTTCTCGAATCTGGTCCATTAAGGAAGAACGAGCCTAAAGGAAAGTAAGTACGCCACCCTCATCAGAAAGCTGTAACCTGACTAGACCATTTGCTAGGTGCTGAACATCTCTGGCCAAAGGTCGCTCCTCTACTCGAATGGCAGCTAGACTACCCATGCTAGAAGTCTTTCTACTC
>JAOTQR010000002.1:7368977-7382001 GCA_025774065.1 Solanum ossicruentum
AATTGCAAGGTTATTCCGAGTGAAAATATTTCCACTCAACATAGGCTTCTAGTGATGGATTTGGAGATCAAGAGAGAAAAGAAGAAGGTTATTTACACCCAAACGAGGATTAGATGGGGATGCCTTACTCCTGCCCTTTCTCGTGAGATGGAAGAAAAGTTGAGAAACTTAGAGACCTAGAGTAGCAGCAGAAACGTGAACAGTATGTGGGACACTACTGCTGGTTGCATTAGAAAGGTAGCAACTGAGGTACTAGGGATTTTGAGAGGGACCTTTGGTGGACGTCAGGGCGATTGGTGGTGGAATGATGAGGTTCAGAGCAAAGTGAAAGATAAGAAGGTTGCATACACGAAGTGGTTGGAGTGTAGGGATGATGATAAAAAGCGAATGCTTAAGGAGATATATAAGAAGACTAAGTTAGAAGCAAAGATGGCGGTGACGAGTGCTAAGACAGCACCGTTTGAGCACCTATATGAGGAGCTAAGTGATAAAGATGGGGACAAGAGATTGTATAGGCTCGCTAAAGAGAGAGAAAGGAAAGCTCGCGACTTGGACCAAGTGAAGTGCATCAAGGATGAGGAGGGACAGGTGTTGGTGGATGACACTTCCATTAAACTAAGGTGGCAAGCTTACTTTCATAAAATCTTAAATGAAAAAGGAGATAAAGATATTAAGTTGGGTAAGTTGGCACACCCCGAAAGTCATCGTGATTTTGGTTATTGCAGGCAGTTCAGAGTTGAGGAGGTTAGAAAGACTATTAGTAGGATGAAGAGAGGGAGGGCGATCGGACCTGATGAAATTACGGTAGATTTTTGGAAGAACGTGGTCAAGGATGGCATAGAGTGGTTGACTAGACTGTTCAATGATATTATGAAGACTGCCAAGATGCCTGATGAATGGAGGAGGAGTACAATGGTTCCATTATACAAGAACAAAGGGGATATTCAAAACTGTAACAATTACGGAGGCATCAAGTTGCTAAGTCACACGATAAAGATCTGGGAGAGGGTGGTGGAGATGAGGGTGAGAAGAGTAGTATCTATTTCAGAGAATTAGTTTGGATTCATGCCGGGCGGTGACTACTGAAGCAATTCATCTTCTGCGGAGATTAGTGGAGAAATATAGGGAAAGAAAGAAGGACCTTCATATGGTGTTCATTGATCTCGAGAAGGCCTATGACAAGGTTCCAAGGGATGTCCTACAGAGGTGTCTAGAGGTGAAAGGTGTCCCCATGGCATATATCAGGGCAATTAAGGACATATATGACGGAGCCAAAACACGGGTAAGAACGGTGGGAGGAGACTCAGAATATTTTCCTGTTGAGATGGGAATCCATCAAGGATCTGTGTTGAGCCCTTTCCTGTTTGCCTTGGTTATGGATGAGCTGACGTGATCTATCCAAGAGGAGGTTCCATGGTGTATGCTATTTACAGATGACATAGTCCTGATTGATGAGACTCGAACTAAAATCAATGATAGGTTGGAGGTTTGGAGATACGCCTTGGAGTCCGAAGGATTCAACTACGCAGTACCAAAATAGAATACTTGGAGTGCAAATTTAGTATTGGGAGGGATGAAGCAGACAGTGATATGAGGCTTGCCACTCAACTATCCCCAAGAGGGTAAACTTTAAGTATCTGGGGTGGCGATATCGATGATGATGTCACACATCGTATTGGGGCAGCATGGACTAAATGGAGGCTTCCCTTGGGAGTATTGTGTGACAAAAATATACCACCTAAACTCAAAGGTAAGTTTTATAGAAAGGTGGTTAGACCATCTTTGTTGTATGAGGTGGAGTGTTAAGCCAATAAAAACTGCATATGTTCAGAAGATACATGTCGCAGAGATGAGGATGTTGAGATGAATGTGTGGCCACAACAGGAGTGATAAGATTAGGAATGAGACCATTCGGGAAAAGCTAGAGGTGGCCCTTGTGGCTGATAAGATGAGAGAAGCGAGATTGCGATGGTTTGGACATATGCAGAGAAGTATCGATGCTCCTGTTAGGAGGTGTGAGAGGTTGGTTTTGGGAGACACACGGAGGGGTAGAGGTAGACTGAAAAGGTGTTGGCAGGAGGTGATCAGACAGGATTTGGCGAAACTTGATCTCACAAAGGACATGACCTTAAATGAAGAGGAGTGGAGGCCGCGAATTAGAGTAGCGGGCTAATTGGTTAGTAGGGCTAGGTGGATGTCTGGCCTTGGGATATAGTAGCGTAGCAGGAGTAGTTGTGTTTTATATCATGTGTTGTCATTATCAGTCATATGTGTGTTAAATTTATCGTATTTACATATTGTTATGTGTTTTCCGTTACTAGTCGCCCTTTTTATTCCCTTTCTTTTCCTTTTTGTCATATCTAGTTTATTTTGCTTATGGGTTTTCGAGACGAGGGTTTCCAAGAAATAGCCTCTCTACTTCTAAGAGGTTAGTGGTAAGGTCAGCGTTCATTCTACCCTCCCCAGACTCCACCTGTGGGATTCCACTAGGTATGTTGTTGTTGTTGTGGTAGAACTATTACTTTGTCTCAAAAAAAAAAAGGACTCAGTCTTAGTTGAGTCACCTCCTGGTTTTTCTTAGCCATGATTCATTTCCAGGAATTTACTTTAATGTTGAACCAAGACAACTGTTTTAGTTAAATTAAGTATAGAGGTACACTTTTCCTAATAATAGATTGTTTGGCTACTTTCTTAAAGGGAATAGGTCTTGTTTACTTTAAGTAAAATAGAGCGGGTTTGACTGGTCATAGTTTATTTGCTTAAGACATGACTCGTTTTGTTTGAAAAAATGGACCCCTGCGAAAAATAATTACATGAGCTTCAATTACATAGATTGACATGTGTATCAATTCCTAGTACAAGTTTGAATTCGAAAGTTAGAATAAAAGCTTAACGATATCCAGTGCCATTGTCTAAGTTAATTTTCTGCTGCTTCTATGTTTATATATGCAATCTAAAACTTTTCTGGTTAGTTGTGCCATATGTCCAAGAATAGCATAGTTGAGACATAGATAGCATAGTTGAGACATAAACTTAGGTATTATTTGTGGAACAAAAGTTACTATAAGCCTATATGATCCTACAAGATAATGTTAATATCCCAGTCCCCCATTTTGAGGTTTTAAAACTTTTTATTGGCTAGTTGAACAACAATATACCCAGTGAAATCCCACTAATGGGGTCTGGGAGGGTAAAATGTACGCAGACCCTATCACTACCTCATAGAGACAGAGAGGCTCTTTTGGGAAGACCCCCATCTCAAAAATATCAGCCCCAAAAGTAGAAGATACTAGATAACGAGTAGGGTAGAAAGCAAATGCTAATATATAAATACAATAAAAGTACAAAATAAAATACGGACAATAACAACACAATATAGAAAGACATGACTAGTTCTACTAACATTCTATAACACAAGGCCAGACATCATCGTACCCATACTAGCCTACTAACCTTCTTCCTTAATCCGCAACCTCCACTACTTTCTATCTAAAGTCATGTCCTCGGAGATATGAAATTGCATCATATCTTATCTAATCACCTCCCCCAAATACTTTTTTGGTCTATTTCTACCCCTCTGCATAATCGCAAAATCCAACCTCTCGCACCTCCTAACAGGAGCATTGACACTTTTTCTCTACACAAGCCCAAACCAATGCAGTCTTGCTTCTCACATCTTGTCGCCACAGAGGCCACCCCTAACTTCTACTGAATGATCTCATTCCTAATCTTATCACCCCTGGTATGTCCACACATTTATTTCAACATTCTCATATCCACAACTTGCATCTTTTAAACATGTCAGTTTTTTACTGGCCAGCACTCCACCCCATATGGTAAAGACGGTCTAACCACCATTCTGTAAAACTTACTTTTAGGTTTAGGTGGTATCTTCTTATCACACAACACTCCACAAATAAGTCTCCATTTCATCCATGCTTCCCCAATACGATATGTGACATCATCATCAATATCACCACTATCCTGGATGATGGACCCAAGATATTTAAAGCTTTCTCTCTTGGGAATAGACTGAGTGGAAAGCCTCACTTCAATGTCCGTTTCATCCATCTCAACACTGAATTTGCACTCTAATATTCTATTTTAGTCTAGCTCAATTTGAACCCTTTTAGATTCCAAAGTATGTCTCCAACCTCCAACCTATCATTGACTTTATCCGAGTCTCATCAATCAGTATTATATCATTTGCAAATAGCATACACCATGGAACCTCCTCCTAAATAGACCATGTCAGCTCATCCATCACTAAGGCAAAAAGAAAACGTCTCAGTACAGATCCTTGATGAAGTCACATCCCACTATCCTTACTCAAGTTTTGGTTCCGTTATACTATATATTAGGGGTGGCAAAATTAAGCCCAACCCGCCCGACCCGACCAAACCCGTTAAAGTTTGGGCGGGTTAATAACCCGCCAAATTATTAGCTCAACCTCTCAACCCAACCATTTCAACCTATTTAAAATTGGAATGATATGCAATCCGAATTAATTCAAGAGAGATCTTGTTAAAAATTTTCAAAACACATTTTTTTTCAATTTGATATGTTTTATATAACTATAATAAAGAAAAATATAATTTAATTAAGTACTAAAATATTGAAAAAGAAACAAATAAAATAAGTAAAACCTAGTAAAAATTGGGTCGAATTGGGTCTTGACCTGCTCTATAACCCGTTTTGACCCAATCTGTTTTGACCCATTATAACCTGTTCAAATTAGACCCAACCCGCCCCAATTACCACCCCTAGTTATACATGTCCTTTATCATCTTAATATGCATCATCGGAACACCTTTCACCTCCAGTCACCTCCATAGGACATCCCTCGGAACTTTGTCATAAGTTTTCTCAAGATCAATGAATACCATATGAAGGTCCCTCTTTCTTTCTCTATATTTCTCCACTAGTCTCCAAACAAGATGAATTGCTTCAGTAGTTGATCACCTCGACATGAATCCGAACTAATTCTGTGAAATAAACACTCCTCCTTCCAACCCTCATCTCCACCACTCTCTCCCAAACCTTCATAGAGTGGCTTAGCAACTCGATACCCCTATAATTGCTACAGTTTTGAAAATCACCCTTATTCTTGTACAATGGAACAATTGTACTTCTCCACCATTCATCGGGCATTTTAGCAGTCTTCAGAATAGCATTAAACAACCTAGTCAACCACTCAATACCATCCTTGATGGTGCTCTTCCAAAAATCCACTGGAATATCATTGGGTTCGATCGCTCTCCCTTTGTTCATCCTACTAATAGCACGTCTAACCTCCTCAACTTTGAAATGCCTGCAGTAACCAAAATCTTGATGACTATCAGAGTGCACCAAAACACCAAGCCCAATATCTTTGTCCCCTTTTTCATTTAAGAGTTTGTAAATGTAAGCTTGCCACCTTCGCTTAATGCAAGTCTCATCCACCAACACCTCACTATCCTCATCCTAGATGCACTCCACTTAGTCCAAGTTGCGAGCTTTTCTCTCTCTTTTTTGGGGCTATACAATTGCTTGTCCTGGCCTTTTTCTCCTAGCTCAACATACAAAGGCTCAAACGCTATTGTCTTAGAACTCATGATCGTCGTCTTCACTTATGTCTTTGCCATCTTATAGATATTCTTAATCCTTCATTTTTCCTCCTCATCTATACACTCCAACCACATTGTAAAGGCAACCTTCTTAGCTTTCATTTTGTCTTGAACTTCTCCATTCCACCACCAAACACCCTAACGTCCACCAAAGGTCCCTTTTGATATCCCTAGTACCTCGATAGCTACTTTTCTAAGGCAACTAGCAGTAGTATCCCATATGTTGTTCACATCCCCGCGACTATTCCAAGCCCCCAAACTACTCAAGTTTTCCCCCATCTCTCAAGAAAAGGTAGGAGTCTGGCCTCCCCATCTAATCCTTGGTTGAACATAAACAGCCTTCTTCCTCTTATCCCTCTTAATCTCTAAACCCGTCACTAAAACCCTATCTTAAGTGGAAATATTTTCACTCGGAATAACCTTACAATTCTTACAAAGGCTTTTATCACCCTTTTGGAGGAGTAAGTAATCAGTTTGAGTCTTAGCTACCATACTACAAAAAGTAATCAACTGATTTTCCATCTTCTGGAAACATGAGTTAGCAATAACCAACTCAAAGGCTTTAGCAAAATCCAACAGAGACGTCCCGCCTCCATTCCTCCCTCCAAAACCAAAGCCTCCATGAGCATCGTCAAAACAACTAAAAGTTGCACTGATATGCCCATTAAAATCTCCCCCAGTGAAGATATTTTCTATGTCCGATATAGCTCATACAACCTCATCCAAATCCTCCCAAAAGAACTTTTTGACTTCGCCTCACAATCTTATTGGCTAGTTGTAACTGAAAAAACATATCTCATGTTTAAACATAATGTTGCTCTAAAAACATGTTCCTCCTTGACAATGAAAATGAAAGATGAGTCAAAAGCCTAAGTTTGGGAGTGAATAGTGAAATATATATAGACACACACTTGAGGCTTTAAGCCTATGTTGGAGGTGGTGAAGCAGTTATGATTAGACATGACCTAGTGCAGAAGGGAAAAAAAGAAAAGAAAAAGAAAAATCACTTTTGGAAAAGATATATTGTGTAATAAGTAGTGATAAAAGGGATTGCACAAAGAAAGCAATGGAAGAGGTAAGAAAAATAAGGACAGTAAAGGTAGAAAGGGATGAAAATGATGAAAAAGTTAGTGTTCAAGGAAAGTGTAGTCACTATTTCCCAAAACATGTTCCCTACCCATCCTAAAACCTATATTACAAGCTTAGAAAAGTCCTTATGCGTCAACAGAGTCTTCTGAAGACAATGGCAATAGAAAATAAGCAAACATATGGTATCTCCATATAACATATGAATTCTTTGTGAGTATAAGTGTTTTCTCTATCTCTTTGAGGTACTGGCAAGGTCTGCGTATATATTACCCTCTCCAGACCTCACTTGTGGGATTTCACTGGGTATGTTTTTGTTGCTATTGTTGTTTTATGAGTGTTTTATCTTCTCTCGTCTTTTTGTGCCATTGATCATGTATATATGTGTGTTATTTTTGGGAAATTTCTTTGGTCTATCGTGACGGGACTCGGAGGAAAATGGCTAAATATACTTCTCGATATGTCTGTTGTATGCATTGTATAGCTACTAAAGCATAATGTCGCAAATTGAAGTAGCATTGTTACTGATATCAATCCGGAGTAAGTCAATGTGTTTTGAAAAAGTTGTTAAATTGAGGGCCAAAATTTATTTTAAAAGTGATTATTGGTAGCAACTTATTAAAACCATGGTAGACAACTTACTTTGTTATACTTGACATAGTCGTAATAGAGAGTAGTGTGTTTGTTGCTTGAGGCAAAGCAAAGGCTTTAAGTTGTGGTTGTTGATGTGCCTTGAAACTAGAGCACATCTTATGTCTTTTACTTAAAGTAGTATTTGTTGTTATGTACTTAAATTTTTGTTTTGTAGATTTTGTATGACAAAATGGCCAAAAGGAGGAAAAGATGTGCAAAAAAACCGAACTGATAAAAACGTTATTGGTTTATTAATATTGGGTTATTAGGTTATCGGGTTTTTACTGGTTTTGAAAAAAAATACTATTATTGGGTTATCGTTCGATAACAATTTTTACTATTGGGTTATTCGGTAAACTGATAACTCAATAAGATTATAATAATTTACTATTTTACCCCTTCATTAATATTAAATATTAGTAATTTAATAGTAATAGGATATTATAACAGTACTTTACCTATTTTAATCTTTACCGTACTTAAGTGATTAGCTACCCACTTTAGTATTTAGTCTTTAGTATTTACTCTTTCGTACTCTATATGCTTTTATTAATGCAAATTCTCATTATTATCCTTATGAGTAAATCGAAAACCGAACCTAAGGATTTAAAACCGATAAACAGAAAATCGATAAAAATTATTTCATTAGCTTGTTATTGGTTAAGCATATTTAAAAACCGAAAACCGATGCACCGAACTAATAATGTATAAAATCGAACCGAACTAACCAATGCACACCCCTATAGCAAACTGACAAAAATTCGCTGGTTGATGATTCTACTTCCAGTCGCAGACTAAAAGACGGACCACAAAGTAGATCGTAACAGTATTTAAAGAAGATGCATAAGGGACCATGCAAACCTTGCCAAAGTATGAAGAAAAACATGGCTGAACTTGCGAACCACAGAAGAACATATGCTTCGTAAAGGTAATTCATGATGCGAGTCTAGAAACCCTACAAGACAATCGACGGTTGGTTTAAAAACAATGTAGGGGCCGCAAGTGAATCAACGATTGTGGATTGGGTCGCTGATCACGTTGGCCGACCAATTTGTCATTATTAGGATTCCAACTTCTTGGGCCATTATAAATAGACATAATAGGTGTCTTTTGAAAAGAGCCAACGATTTATTTCTCTCGCATGTTTTTTTAATTTGATAACAAGCGAAACCTGCAGCTGCTTTCTTTGGTGCGCACACGATAAAACTTTCGCTCCTATGCAATAACTCAGAAAACACACAAGAGAGGTAACCCGCATTAGGTAAGTCTAGTGCAACAAGCTCAACTCAAAAGGCAAATTCCTTGCTTTCGCTGGCAAGGGGTTTCGAACTTCAGACCTCCAACATGGAAGTACCAAGCCCAAACTACTGAGCCACCCAGGAGGGTAGTTTCTACCAGTGGTTTTAATAAGCTGCGACCAACAATCACTTTCAGATTCCCAGTAGCAATCTGTTTTCTCTCTATTCCCTATAGGATTCGACCCCAACCTTGTTTTGATTACTGTATTTGAATACAACGGTGTTACATCATCCAAAAGTGTAACTTCAGCTAATCAAAAACATCCCACATTAATACTGCACAATGGAATCACGGCTCTTTGCTATTATAAGTATACCAGCATACGGTAGATCAGATATTTTGTAAACTAAATACTGAAAAGTTGAAAATCATTTAGCAGGCCACAATCCAATGAAAGCGTGCTAGAATAGACACATAAGATGCAGCCCAAAGTTTTGGCTAAATAGCTTTGTGAAAAATAACTAATTTCAAATTCAAAGTGACTAGAAATCTGTCGACCACGCAGTTTCTACAGTCAAATATTTTCTAGAGAGAGATATATTATAGCAAAGAAGTTGTATGATTTCTCCACTTCAAGTTGGCAGCAATTTGTTTTTAGGATAAATCAAAGTAGACAAGAATTGAAGGATAGGAAGAGCAAGATCAACTACCTGATGTCCCTGATCATCCATCGGTATGCATTCGACAGCTATAAGCTTATCAACATCATCAGCGGTAACTACATATTCAGGATTTGTGGCACCTAAACATTATGAAAGATGACAGTCAAAAGTAGATGTTGAAGTCAAACAAGGGTGGTTTTTAAGGAAATCTCTTTAATGTTGTACAATAAAATGCGTAAAATGAATAATGAAAAGGAAACATGAGAACCTCTGCATAAAGTTTTAGACTTACCCTCAATATACTGCCTTGTACCATCAGGATAATGACGGACCCACTGACATTTGGAACCAAAAGATTGGAAATATATACTTCAGATATCAATGGGTAAATTTCCTTTTAGGAATTAAATTGCATACTGACTAGCATTTAGACTTTCTACCTGGAACATGCAAAGAGAAGTTCCACGGACAGGAAACCCACAACCCAAAAGTTTACATCCAGGTTTAGCTTCTCCGATTATTTGAAATACTTCTATTCCAGGACTTTCCCCTGTGATAGGATTTGCCATTAGGATCCCTACAAGTTTATGTACCTATTTTTAAAAACAGATAATATATTACCTTCTGAACTAAAAGAACCACCAATCTCACTTCCCAATGTTGGAGGATTATGACGGTTTTCATTGTTGCTCTCTTCAAATCTCTCATTCACCCCATTTCTATCAAACAAGTTACCTTTAGTGGCACCTGGAACATCCCTGCAGTCTCAAACTGTCAGAGTGAGAAATAATTGTTGAACTGCAGTAATAGCAAATACTCAGTGACAAACTCATCACATTCGCTTAGCCATTGGTCAACTAAAGTTCATCCCAGCTTGTCACATCAACCATAGACTAAAATAGGGAGATTGTCTACATACTATTTAGGTCGGGCTGGGAGAACTGGTACATGGATACCTCTAGATTCACATGCCGGTTTCTTTGGTCCAACCAGTTATTGAGAAATGCAGCACAGAGCTATCACTTGCAAGAATGGGGTATAATAAGAAAGTTCAATTGGCAATGAAAGAGGGTGTCTATATGGAGTTGCAAGGAAGGGATAGCATTCTTTCGAGAATTATCTGCTTCCTCATAGATGATAGCAGAAAAAATAGAATTTAGGAAACACCAATGTTAGATGTGCAGGCAACCAGGGTTTACAAAAATACTCATGATCGAAAATGGACAAGTGACTTCATTCTTTCCATTGCTTTATTTCCTTGATTTAAAACTGGGGGGAATACTATTGTTTTGCAGCATGGAGCAGTTGGTTTTTCATGTGATGACTAGAACTTCACTACCAGTTATCCATTAAAAATGAGTCACAATTTCGAGAGGAATGGCCTGGAACTGGAAAGTGATCACCATGGTAAACCAAATAATTATTTATCCTATTATTTATTTATTCACTTCCTTCCATCTGGAAACAGCCTCTCTATCTCTACAAGGTAATGGTAAGGTTTGCGTACATTTCACCCTCCCTAGACCTGACTTGTTGGATTTCACTAGGTATTATGTTGTTGTTGTCACTTTCTTCCAGGTTCTTGTAGGAGATCATATGAGGATGAGAAGGACAACCAACAAAAATTGTTGTTTAATGCGCTCATTTGCTGAAACTTTTAGCACCTCATGCACCGACAGACGGAAAAAAAGCTGTTGAACCCTACTTGATTTGCGAAGAGTGATGTTAATTGAATATGCATAAAACAATAGAAGTTATTGACAAGGTGGTTTCTTTTAGTAGGCAAGATGGCCAGAAGTTTTGGACATTTAATTTTAATGCCTCTTACCAGCATGTGACGTGAAGGAAAATGAATACGAAAGGACCCTTTAAGGGGATATATATGACATAGTTTTATCAAACTTTAGGGAAGAACACATGTCATGGTCTTAAAAATGCTCTCTTTGATACTGTACATGTTTTTTGCATTAAGAGAACCATGATTACTCACATAAAAACAGATTCCCTTGTCCTTGTAAAAGAATGTAGATGGTGATTGCCTTAGAAGGTGGATGTATGTGGTTTCATTCTTAGTTGGATCCATATTTATCTATTAGTTTTGGGCTCTTATATTTAACGCAGAGTAGAACAGTTTGGCACCTCAGAAGGCTCATCACCTTTAGTTCATGAATTCAAATCCTCTCCAACATCATGTTCTATTTCGTTGCATATGAATCTTATAGTACAAACTAAGACGAAAACTGAAGTATCTCGAAAGGAGAAAAACCTTAGACTTCTCCAAGTAAACGAAGACCCGTCCTTCCAGATTCAAAGATATGTCATTGTACCACTCACAGTGACCAGTTTTTATCCCAGTAAGATATCCAAAATATTATGCTCTCTCTGTCCCATTCATGTGAAGGTATTAGAATGGGCACCTAAAAAAGAGTTTTTATGCTACATATGTGGCTTTAGTCCCTAATAAAGCTGGTACATTGTAGAGTTGAGGGATTTCAAACCCGTAAGTCTCAGAGGCTTATGTTGCTCACACTCTTCAAATATGCCCCCTGGTGCATGTCAGATCTTCCAAATGTAATGCATATTTGGAGGATCTAACATGGGCGAGACAACATTTTTGGAGTGTTCGAACAACGAACAAAGCACAGGCAGTGTGTACAAAGATTATTTCCAAGGAGCTGATAGAGAGACTGAAGAAGGTAATACACAAGCTGCTAGACACCCAACATACGGCCTTTATAAAAGTGATAAACATCCATGGTGCCATACATACATTAAAGCTCGATGGGCTTCAATGGGAAATTAAGTAGAAGCTTGTCGTGGAAGAAGAGTACAAGAATAAATCCAAGAATTGTAGCTAAGAATCAGCTAAGTGCTACACGTATTTCATGGTCCAAGTCAAGAAGAGGAAGATTGGTGCCACATGGGGCCCAAGTTGAGAGGCCCACATGGAAAGACCCAAGAGGAGCCCAAAAAGGAACACATATATGTGAGAATCAACCCCAAGAAGGGCCGAATAATAGGCCCATAAAAGGGATGAAAACATGCCAAAAATTGGCGTGCAATTTTGGTCGCAAATTTGCCAATTCTCCTCATATTCTTGTTAGGTAGTTTTTGACATTAACTTCTACTTGTTTTCCTAATTTGAGTTTTCCTAGTTTAAAAGTTTCCGATATAATTTTAGTATTTATTATTTCTGTAGAAGTAGGATTTGAGACTATGTTATTTGGGAAAGATTTCCCCTATATATAGGGGTGGATTTTGATACTTTTAATCACAGAATACTATGAATTTTCTTTTTTGAAACTCAGAATATTATGAATATTATTTGAGAGGTTTCTCTTCTTTACACCTTTGTATGCAGTGACTATACATTTATCTTGAAACCTTACAAGAAACATTCTCTAGGAGGTGAGATTAATTTTTACCGTGATATCTTTCGTTTCTATTTAAGTAAAACTAAAGAAGGTAATTAATCTTATACTAATTTTTGTCTCTAATTTCTTCAAAATAGTGGTCTAGATCACATTTGATCTAGGTTCTTGAATTGACTCTATTACTATCATAATTAGCTTAATCTGCATATTTTGAATACTAAGATTAATTGGTTCTTAGTTAATGTTGAAAGTTGGGGATTTTATTCTAAAATTTTGCATATTTTTAAATTCTACCTTTAATTGTCGTACTTTCGCTTCTGCTTTTATTGTTTTTTTTGTGGGGGGGGGTGGTGTGTGGGGGGGTGTGTGGGGGGGGGGGGGGGGGGGGGGGCCCGATCGCGGAGGATATATGTGGGCGGGTGTA
>JAOTQR010000002.1:7382101-7412403 GCA_025774065.1 Solanum ossicruentum
GGGGGGGCTCCTTTCCAAGTAACTTGATTCATATCGAGTGATATGAGAGTAACTCTACAAGGTTCTGTTCTCGCTAATCTTCAAAGGTTCTTGACCCCAATAAAAATATTAGTGTAGTAGCTTAAAACGTAAGGCACAATGAGGTAAAACAAAAATGAGGAAAAAAAATTTCAATTTCTTCAGAATTACGCTATTTTCAAGAAAATTTGAGTTTGATTTGATTCTTGGTTACATATATCAAAGAGAAAAACCAAGAAGATGGAGAATTTTGGAAAATTTTCTGGTTACACAAATTACTCTCTTTCATCAACTCATCAAAACAAATTCATCTAGGGGTTGGAAAATCCTTTTTTTATACATCTTACTTCTAAAAGTTTGGTACTAGTAGGATTTATATATAAATCTTAAAAGATCAACCCACGGATAGTAATTTGAGTGGAAACAGACAAGAAAGTGAGATCAATAGGAAAAAAGAAAGAGGCAAAACAGAGAGATCCTCATTTTTATTGATTTTTTCTGTGATGTCTCAAATAGGTAGTGGCATAGTGCTAATGAACAGAGACTCGTCAGGAGGCTTAATTCAGAGACCAAAGTGATACCAACTTAGCTAAAGTGTTATGTATGATAACCACATGATTGGAGGATATGCATGTCATCGTAGCTAATCTGAGGGAAAATATTTTTCATACAAGACGTGGGATAAACGGTAAAATTTGCTGAATGATTATTGATAATGGAAGTGGCGCTAATGTAGTGAGTTCATATGTGAATGGGAAGTTAGAACGTACATGCATGAGCTTAAGGTGAGTAAGCAATGCATGATTTCTTTCACTATCGGAAGGTATTCCCATAATGTTCTTTGTGATATAATTCTCATGTGAGATTGCCATATCATGCTTGGGTGTCTATGGTAGTTTATTAGGAATGCAATTGATGATAGGAGAAGGAATAGAATTTCTCTTAAGCTAAATAGAAGAAATTATATTTGTAGCTGTAACTCCATTCAAGTATTTGAAAATGAAAAACATGTGAGGGAAACAAAAAAATTTTGAGAGAGAAAAGAATGAAAGGAGTAAGGGATACATGTTGACATCCCTAGATTCAAATTCAAGGATGATCTGTTTCAAGAAGGGAAAGATCGCATCCACGGTGGCATACATCCATTATAAGTTGACAGGGAAAATTAAGAAGATGATCATCACAAAATACAAGTACAAGAATGAGTACAAGAACCTTCGCAAAGAGAGCAAGCTTACTGTTATACATATTTCATGGTCCAAGTGAAAACCAAGAAGAGAAATATCGGGGCCACATAGAGCCCATGGTGAGGAGCCCGCATGGAAGGGCCCAAGAGAAGTTGAAAAAAAGATGACTTACATATAAGAATCAAACCCAAAAAGTGCTGAATCGTGCACCCAAAAAGGAGCTGGAAACATGCCAAAAATTTGTGCGTAATTGCAAATATGACACCACTTCTCTAATTCTAGTGAGATGGTTTTCGACATCAATTTATGTTTGCTTCCTAATTTAGTTTGATTTTAGTATTTATTATTTCCATAAAAGTAGCATTAGAAACCCATGATATTTGGGATAGATTTCCCCTATACATAAGGGTGGACTTTGTTATTTAATTACAGAATATTATGAATATTACTTGAGAGATTTCTCTTAGTAACGTGATATCTTTGATTTCTATTAAAGTAAATTAAAGAACGTAATTAGTCTTATACTAATTATTGTCTCTAATTTCTTCAAAATGGAGTCTAAATTACCTTTTCATCTAGGTTCTGGAATTGACTCTACTTTTATCATAGTTTTAATACACTAATTCCAAATATAAGATCAATTAGGGTTCAGATCTATGCTAATTAGTACGTCCACTTTCACTTTTTATACATGTTTTACTTTGTTTAATTACCTTGAATTTTATACATTATTCATAATATTCTTGATAATTAGTTAATAAATGTGATTAGATGCATTTTAATAAAAAAAAAGAAAAGTCGGAAATGCACCCAAAAAGAGCTAAGAAGTCGCAGTGTCAAAATTTAGGATCAAAGTTGGGAATCCAGACAGACCACCTTGGGACTATGGCTCACACGACGCCTCAGGCCCAAAACTTCAGAGAATATCACTGCCTTGGTGCATTGAGTGGAGCCCTGCGCGACAGAGCAAACTTCAAAGGCAAAACCCACACTGTTGGCTCACTAACTGGCACGGCGTGCCAAGTGCTACACGGGGTGGAATTTTTAGCAAGCCCAAGTTCAAGCCCGACAAGGATTGAGGGTTATTTCCCACTACTATAAATATAATTCTTAGGCATATTTGAAGGGTTGTTGATCACTTTGAGAAAAGAATACGCGGAAGGGACATTCTACCCTTAGGATTCTCTTTTACTTAATTCTATTAGCAATTTTTTTATATGAACAAATACATTATCTTGAAGTTTTAATTGGAGCATAAGGCTTACAGGTAAAAGGCATCCTGATGTGACACGTGATATCAAAAAATACTGGAAGAGAGGGGCTACCCGCCCTTGTTCTAGGATTACGACCATAGTATGATTGTTTAGTGAAAGATTTAGTAAGCAAAGTTATTTATCAATATTAGTTGTTCTTATAATCTTGTGTTTATTTTAATGCTTAATTGCCATTAAAATATATGGATAATCTCTTTGTGAACTCAGAAGACAAAATAATTGAGATAGAATGAATAATATAGGAAGTAGGTCTTTACTTTAGTAAAATAAAGAATTGAATTGCGTCTAGGATAGACTTATACCTAGAAAGGCCCTACATGGTTACAAAATAGGAAGATAGCTATATATGTCCATGTTGGGTTATCACATCCCCGCTCAACAATGTTGTTATGAGGTCAATATGGATAGACGATTAGAAGCTTAGAAGACCGTGATCATATTTTTAACCTCATAAATCAGCCACCAGATAAATAAACAAAGTCTATGAAATCAAATACTATACATGAATGCTTAACCGAGTCATAACCCTGAACTTACTCACAATGAGTGATATCAACCAATTTTCCTTGTTTTCAATCGTTTAACTAAAAAAGCTATAATTAATGAACATACTCTTTTTGATTACCTAAGCACTTGCGTAAATCCACCATCATAGAACAGTTAGATTGCTGCTAAATCACAAGTCCCTGTGGATTAATGTCTGCCTCTTTTGAACCTATATTTTACTTGTACAACCATATACACTTACAAGTCTGTTGGAAGCAAACAGACTTAGCACTTAATCTTGAAATTTGGGAGATCTTATTCTCAAATTCCTCATATCTTTAAATTCCGTCTTTTAGTCTTGGTATTTCGCTTCCGCATTATTTTCTTATTTCTTTCAAGTAACCCGATTCTTATCCAAAAAAAAGAGGCAGATCACGGATGTTGCTTTGAAAGAAAATGAATGCATTGACTCCAGAATTAAAAGGAGTATCGCGTGGATTTTATGCAAATTGATAGTGAAAAGACTTATGATCATCTTTTTTGTAAAAGTACTCAAGGACAAGGGGTTTGGAAGAAAGGCGTCGAAGTGGATATTGTTTTGTATCAACCATGAAGTTTTCTATTCCAGTCAATGGTTATAGAGAGGGATTCTTTCCATCACGAAACAGGCCCACGGCAAGTGATTCCCTCTTACATTACCTTTTTATTATTGCAATGCAAGGGTTGAATGATCAAGGGGGCAAACCAGGAGGGATGGATAAGGGAGTTTAGAGTGCTTAATAATGATAGTTGCAATTTGAAGTCAAACATCTTCTATATTTTGATGATTCATAGATATTTTGTGATGCTAAAATACGCCAGACTAGACTCCTGAGTTTGTTTCTGATTGTTCTTAAGCTATCTCTGGTCTTTATTTCAATAGGAGAAAGTCTTTAAAATGGATGAAGTTCCAAACCTCTAGAGTTTGACTGCGTTTTTAGGCTACGAGATGGGAAGGTTGCTAACTAAATATCTGGGTTACACTGAGAGTTAAAAACAAGCACAAAAGATATGGAATGGGGTTCTGGAGAGATGTGAAAAGAAATTATCCAAGTGGAAAAGAAGTCACCTATCTCCGGGTGAGAGGATTATTCTGGTAACTAGTGTTTTAGACATTCCCTACTTACATGATGTTATTTTTCTCTCTACCAGTGAAAATTGAGAAAAGGTTGGATGCTCCACAGAGAAACTTTATCTGGCAAGGAACAAGGAAAGTGTTTCCATCTGGTAAAATGGAAAACTCTGATAAGTAGCAAGAATGAAAGGGGCTTGGGAATCAGAAATTTGGGACAGCTAAATAAAAGTTCGCTCATGTTGTGGCTATGGAGATTCAACCTGCATGAGCTTTTATGGACAAGGGTAGTCAGTGAAAAGTATGGCGTTAAGGAACAGTGGTGTATGAACAAAGTCAATAATATCTCATTGGCCAACCTTTATTAGTAACACCAGCATTACAGGAGGTAATGGTGTCAAGACTTCCTTCTGGAGTGATGAATGGATTGGTAATGGACCTTTTACCCTCTGTTTGGATGGTGGTTTGTCATGGTTTCATAATGTATGGTATGGTATGGTATGGTATGGTATGGTATGGTATGGTACAATGTTTGTATACACTGTAGGGGTTGCTACTGTCTAATGATAATTTGTTGTTTGATTTGATTGTATGGTACTGTATCGTAACTTACAAATTTACAAAAATGTCCTTAATTATTATAAATATTAAATTTATCAATATTTTTTAAATAAATACATAGAATCAAGTAGAGAAATATACAAGCTAATGTATCTATAGTCCATACAAATAACACAATAAAATAAAAAAGCAAGAAATTTTAAAAAATCGAACCTCAAAAAATAAACTAAAGCTTGAAAGAAAAGACCGAAGGCAGAGAAGTTTCAAAAGTTCACACGAAGGGAAATAAGAAATACAAGAGCAGTAGATATATTAGGGTAAAATTTAATAAAGAATAAAGGATAAATTAGAATTATTTAATTTAAGTAAGGATATTATTGGAAAACAAATCAGAGAACCATGGGATACCACACCAAATTGGTGGTTTCAAAAAGTGCGGTTTTCATGGTTACAAAACCATGGAACCAAACCAAACTATACCATACCATATAATTAATGAAACAATCAAAACAAACATGGATTTCTTACTAACCATACCATACCATACCACCAAAAACCACCATCCAAACATGCTCTTAAAGAAATTTGTCAAGATATTTATAGTTTGGTGCAACAACCTCAAGGATCTATGGCTAAGACTTGAAGTCAACAAGGCTGGAATTTGAAATTCTGAAGATTTTTAAACAGCTGGGAAGTTACCAAAGCAACTGAGTTTTACAAACCTTTGGATGGCTTTAGAGGCACTGTGAAGCAAGAGGACAGACATATATGGAAAGAGAAGAGCAGAAGATTTTTTTTCGTAAAATCTACATATGGTGAAGGGGAGCTTTGGAGTAACTGGTAAAGTTGCTGCCATGTGACCAGGAGGTCACGGGTTCAAGCCTTAGAAACAGCCTCTTGCAGAAATGCAACGTAAGGCTGCGCACAATAGACCCTTGTGGTCGGGCCCTTCCCCAGACCCTACGCATAGCCGGAGCTTTAGTGCACTGGGCTTGCCCTTTTAAAAAAAAAATCTACATATGGATACTGAACAGGTCTTGATCACAACACAACACTCTGGAACATGGCACCGGAAGCACTTATGCAAAAATGCTGATGGGTGTGTCGGATCCTCAAAATCCTGATGCAAGAGAAACATACGATTTAAAGTGGCATGTTTTTGTTGGCTTGTGGTGAAAGAGGCTATATTAACATATGACAGTCTGATGAAATAGGGGCACAACTGTCCTCAAGATGTTTATCGTGTGTAAGAGAATGAACAATAGTCATTTGCTTCATCATTGCAAAGTTAACACTACTCGCTGGCAGCTTTTTATGAGTATGAAAGGACTGACCTGGACACTGCCTAGGAAAACTGCTGAAATGTTAGCATGTTGGAATGATCAAGGAAATATTATGAGGCAGAAAAGATGGTGGATAATTATCCCTCCATGCATTTTGTGGTCAATATGGAGGAAAAAATTTAAGGTGTTCGGAAGATTTAGCTAACTCTTCTACTAAAAAAAAAAAGATTTAGCTAACTATGGTACAGAAGATCAAAATGAATTGTATATTTGTATCATTTTTGGTGTAAAAAGGCACTGGTAGAAGATGTAGATTCAGTAGTTGACATCATTGGGTCATTGTTACTATTACAGAACTAGGCTCTTCATTTTATGGGTTCCTGTAACTTTGTCTATCTAAGCACAGTTTTTGTGCTAAGGGTTACTAATGTGATAATTTATATAAAATCTATTATTTTCTTAAATGATAGAAAGTCCGAAGGCTAGGGGTTTTCTTTGGGGCTCGAGAGATGGAATAGATAGGGCCTAACAAGTTTGAAATTCGCCGCTGGGGAATTCACACAAAAGGGAATGAGGAATTCTCAACGAAAAAAGTGCCTCTATCCGTAGAGTACGTTGAATGTACACAAATGGCTATAACAGAGTTTCTCTTATTCGTCGTATTAACAGCTACTCTAGGGGGGATGCTTTCCTGCAATGCTGGCGATTTAATAACTACCTTTGTAGCCCCAGAATGTTTCAATTTATGCTCCTACATATTATCTAGATATACCAAGAAAGGTGTATGGTCTAATAAGGCTACTATGAAATATATACTCATGGGTGGGCCAAGCTCATCTCTTCTGGTTCATGGCTACTCTTGGCTATATGGTCCATCTCGGGGAGAGATTGAGCTTCAAAGAAAGACTTATAAAATTTGTGTTATCAAATAAGTCATCAACATTTGTCAGTTGTCTGACTTTCAATCATCTCATTAGGGGTAAAATGGAAAGTCAAAGTTGAATCAATTCTAAATATTGTAAAACACTGTTCTTTTTGGGAATTAAAATGGAAAGAGCATCACATAAATTTGGACACTTCATACACTGCTGAGAGAATTTTCTGAAGCAGAGACATCAACAACACACCTAGTGTAATCTCGCAAGTAGGGTCAGGGGAAGATAGGAAGTATGCAAACCTTGCACTTAAATGAAAATACGATTGACAGTCATGCAATTAGGTTACAGAACCAAGCATTTTAGCAGCAACAGATATAACAGAATAGAAATTTGTTCTTACATTTCTGTAACAATATGCATCAACCAAATTCATGTTCAGAAAAGCAATGCTTTCCTAGTTACAAGAATTAGCGTGGTGCTCTACACTCCATTGTTTGGTTTAAACAGTTTATAATTCTCAAATTAGTAGTTATATTGTATCACTTATAAAAACTTGTGTTGACATCCGAAATCTTTCTCTAATGTCAAGGGATTAGAGAAGGAAATCAAGAGGGAATATTAGAATACTCAAAACACAAGAATCAATCATATAATGTGAAGTTGCGCAATGCCAATCAATAGTGTAGCAGGTACACCGGCAATGTATCACGTCAAATATTTCAGAGCATAAGAACTAACAGGGGAGTTAAAAGGCACTCCTTCCGTCCCATTTTATGTGCCGGTGTTACTATTTGGGGAGTCAAAAAATTTTTTCTTTAACTATATTTTTCTCAAATTCTTTTCAATATTTTGCATCAATAGCTATGTTACTTGTAGTACTTTGTGTTGTTTTCAATTATACAAAATTTTTTTAAAATTGATAAATAAATGGATTTTACGCCTAACACCACCCCAAAAGTTAACTCAAGAGGTAAGGATTGTCCTTAAAGCTAGATTTTGAGGTTGAGTTAGGCCTGAAGTCCATTTAACAAAAATATTGACCTTCATACTCCATACCCCTCCACATAAACTAGTACAGAGGGAGTAGGAGACTACATGCATTGTAGAAACACATTTTAATGGCTTTTTGCCTAAAGTGAAATGAAAAAGCATAGAACTTATCAAAAGAGAAAGAGATAGAGAGAGGGAGAGAGGAGCATAGTCTTGAAAGGTAATAAAAAAGTGGTGGCTAGAGACTCAATTCTTTCTAAAAATATATGAAATATAATTTCAATAAAATAGAGCAGAAATTTTGTGTTCAGTCACAAGCCCGGATCTACTGGTCCTACATCCCCAACTCATATCATGGATGTCCTCACTCGAGGCATGACATGCTATCCTCCTACCTTTCCACACCAAGAAGTTTAAGAAGGTCAAATATTTCCCTTCATACAAGAAATGCCTCCAACTTTAACCAAAGGATATTGAAAAGACGTAAATTTTCAGATCAGATACCTTATGATAAGTTTTAATATGTTACCCTTGGAGTATCAAAATTCCACAAATAAGCTGGAAAGATTTTTTCTTTATCTGAGAATTTACATCCTGGCAGTAGGATTGGCAAACATTCTGTGATTTTAGTTCATACATAGAGAAAAGAATTTCCACATATATAGGGTCATGGAAAGCAACATGACACAACCATAAAAAGTTCATCAACTGCAGCCTGACCTATCAGTGTTAGATGAGATTTCCAAATGACTCCCAATATTTGCTTGCTGATGCATCTCACGATTGACCAGCAAACTTTCAGCTGCCAAACGCTTACTGGCTTGCACATCCCCTGATCCAGTAGCAACTGCTTCATTATGTTGTCCATCAATGTACTGTTTAAAGGCTGGATATTCATTCATACCCTGAAAGAAGAAAACAACATAATTTTATTACCAAGAGGATAGAAAAATAACTGCTGCTTATTATTGGAATAAAAAGCAAATCCGAGCATTGAAAAGATGAAACAGATTGTCAACAATACCATAGAACCACTTGGAAGTTGATTGTTTATGGAACTAGAATGAGGTGACTCCATATCAAAAGATCGACCTCCAGCATGATTTGTCACGATGGAATTTAGTTGTGCAATTTTCGCCTGTTAACCAACATTGGCTCCTTGTCATTGTACTTGAAAATAGAATCTCCAACATGTAAGTTTTAAACTTCATAACAAAAAAACAAAGTTGATAACCAAAGCAAGCCTTTTAGGGAAGTATTACAGCAGTAAGGCATCCTACCAAAAACTTAACAGAATAAAGCTCCCCCATCTTCAAGAGCAGCATTTTTAAGTGCTAGATCCAAAAATTTATGGTATTTATCAGATGGTGGTCTTAGACTTCAAAAGTTCAGTGTGGCTTCCTGTGTGTGGCCCATGAGAAAAAGGATCTCCGCCAAATATGAAGGTGTATGCTGAAGACCTAATTAAACTTGTAAATAAATCCCATATGGAAACATGTCTCTCTTGTATAGAGAAAGGATAACACCAGACCATCTGTTATAGATAGCAAATGGGAGGTAACACAAAAGATCAGTCATTTACTTGTAAGGGACGACACATCAATACACCAAACCATCTCAAAAAGTCACTCCCTTTATCAGGAAAAGACGTCATGTCAGTGCAACAAACTATCTCTGTTACATATTACTGCTTAGTGCATTCTGTTTTGGCAAAAGAAGGACGCCGTGGATCACCTTTTATGCATTCCTAATGCAAGGTATCACAAAAGATCAGCCATTTTACTGGGATGGGACCACATAAATACACCAAACCAACTGTCACAGATAGCTAATGGAAGGTAAACACAAAAAGTCACTCCCTTTACGAGGAAAAGGCATCATGTCAACGCAACAAAACTATCTGTCACATATTGCTGCTTAGTGCATTCTGTTTTGGCAAAAGAAGGAAGCTGTGGATCACCTTTTATGTGTTCCCAGGTATCATAAAAGATCAGTCATTTTACCAGGAAGGGACAACATCAATACACCAAACCATCTGTCATAGATAGCTAATGGAAGGTAAACACAAAAAGTCACCCACTTTATCAGGATAGGACATCATGTCAATGCAATGAACCATCTCTGTCACGTATTGCTATGGAAGGGAAGACACAAGAGGTGATCCACAGATTTCTTCCTTCCCAAAGCAGAATGCATTAAGCGGCAAATAGACAATGATACTGAAATTCAATGTTTCTACGTTTACACAAAAAAAAAAAAAAAAAAAACCCTCATTAGCAGGAAGAGGAAACACAGCTTGATTAATCCCTCAAGATGTTGGGGTTTAAATAATTAAGTTTATGTATCCTAGAAAGTGAAGTAACTAAATACATTATTACAATAAAATCGCAAGGGAGTAAATTACGATATATTACATCTACGGTATTCTAATATATTCATACAGATTCTAACAAGAGGATTAAATCTGTGAGAAATGAGACAAAGAACAGATACTAGAGTAAAAACTCAGTTTGATTATTCCCTCAAGCTATTGGGTTTAAATAGCTAACGCACAAGTGCTTAAATAGAAAAGATACGAGATCATCCACTTTCGCTTGCACTCTTACATATAAAGCACCGATTAACATAGGTGATCCTCTTTTTCCTCATATTTTTCATTTTTAAGATCGCATCCCTTGCCACCAATAATACAAAAAACCACACCTTCCTTGGAACTAAAAGATCCAAATAGAGTCACTGGGGAAAGTACCTTCCTCGCTCACTAGTAACCTCTTATAGTAAGACCTAGCAGTGTGAATAAGCCATCTCCACTTTCTTGCCAGCTCCATGCATCTGATAAATTGTTAGGAGTGGTGAGCCTATACAAAAACTCGATCAGATTATGAAATTCTTCCAAGTACTAATCTTGCAGGCTGCAGGTTTGTTCTGAGTACTAAGTCCCAGTGACTAACCCCTCTGAGACCCACGAATATATTGAACTGTCATCTCTCTTTGACAGGATACACGATACATATTCGGGAAGACTTCTCTCAACTCGTTCTTGCCACACCCCTTATGTGCCCGAAAACTAATCATCCTTCCGTCCCAATCTTAAAGGAAATATGTCAGCAAAAATCCTCCCAACCTTTCATAATACTCCGCCACAAACCGCACTCATACAGAATTATAATGTTTCTAGTCCTTCATCCCCTAACCGTAGTACCATAATTTTCCGCTACCATCCCCCTCCGGAAAGCATTCTCCTCTTCCCAAATCTCCATATCCACTTCCCTAAAAGAGCTTTATGGAACACCTTGAGATCTTCCACATCGAGTCTTCACCATTCCTTTGGAGACGTGACAACTTGCCAGTTCACGAGATGATACTTCCTAGTGTCTTCCGTTCTGTCCAATAAAAAGTTATGCTGAAGACATTCAAACCTTTCAGTAGCTTTGCCAAGGCTGCTGCAGAAGTGACATGAAATATGTAGGAATGCTGGAAAAAGACCTCTAATCAACACTTATTTGCCCTTTTTGACAAGTACCTCTTTAGCCATCTTGCTAGCCATTACTCCACTCTCTCGATCACCAGATTTCACATTGCAAGGTCTTCTCTAGAAGCACCCAAATTAGTCCCAAAGAAGTAATAGGTTTAGAACCCACCTTGCCGTTCAGCACTTGCACCATGTCCTCAACATTTTCACTGCTCCCACCAGTGATCTCACATTTCTGAAATTGCTCTTAAGGCCTAACATAACCTGGAACCAAATAAGAGTACAATCTAGTTGAGACACCTATGCATCACAGAAAGATCAATGTGTCATCTGCAAATAAAAGATGTGTAATTGTCACATTGCCGTGGCCTCCAAAAGAAGCATCAAACTCTTTCAAACGATCTCCACTAACCGCCCTATCCATCATTTTGCTCAAAGCTTCCATTACCAAGAATGAATAATATAGGGTTCAAAAGGGTCCCCATTTCTTAAGCCCCTTGAACTCCCAAACAAGTCACATGGACTCCTGTTCAGCAATACAGGGAATCTGGCAGTAGAAATGTAAAACATAATCCTTTTCCTCCACTTGTCCCCAATACCCATCTTCGACATAATGAAATTCAAGAATTCACAATTCACGTGATCATAAGCTTTCTCAAGGTCCAAATTGCATAAAATACTCCGCTTACCCTTCTTTGTAGAATCAACCACTTCATTTGCCGCTAGAGCGGCATTCAATATTTGTCTTCCTTCCATAAAAGTATTCTGAGAAGTGGACACCGTCTTGTCCAGAACCTTCTTTGGTCTATTAGAAAGCACCTTAGAGATATATTCTACCTAACAGACTAATAGGTCTAAAGTCCTCCATACTTTTTTTGGGGGAAACCTAAGTTTATGCCTCTTTGAAGCAAACTATGACCAGGAAACAGCCCCTCTACCTCTATGAAGTAGTGGCAACGTCTGCTTACATTCTACCCTCCCCAGACCCCACTTGTGGGACTCCACTGGGTATGTTATTGTTGTTGTTGTAGAAGCAAACTATTAACATCCATATACCTCTTCACATTTATGCCCCTGTACTATTAAAATTTTGCGCCCTAAAGTTAGCGCCCACCCTATATGTTATACCAACAGGGTATCAATATATTAGCAGGGTATCACAGAGGATTAAGCTCAGTCCTATATTATACCGATATGGTATTAATATACCGACAGAGTATCACAAAGAATATATTTTCAACTAATTTAGAATTTAATAAATAACTTAGTGACTTTAATAATTTTCTCTTAATTATTTTCTTTATTAGAAAAAGAGCCAAAAATTATATGATACGGATAGGGTATCAATATACCGATGGAGTATCACAATGAATTATGTTCAGTCCTATATGATAATGATATGGTATCAATATACCGACAGAGTATCACAAGAATATATTTTCTACTAATTTAGAGTTTAACAAATAAGTTTGTGACTTTAATAATTTTCTCTTAATTGTTCTATGTCTTTAAAAAAAGAGTCCAAAATTATATGATACCGATAGTGTATCAATACACCGATGGAATATCACACAGAATTAAGCTCCAGTCCTATATTTACCGATATGGTATCAATATACCGACGGAGTATCACAAAAAATATATTTTCTACTAATTTAGAGTTTAACATTTTTTTTTAATTGTTTCTTATTTATTTCTTAAGAAAAAGAGCATAATCCTATATGATAGCAATAGGGTATCACTATACCGCCAGAGAACCACAGAAGATTAAGCTCATCCTATATGATACTTGTATGGTATATATATACCGCTGGAGTATCACAGAGGATTATTTCATAGCAGTCATACTGACATCATGATGATGTCATGTTGAAGCCATGGCAAAATAAAAAAAGGAATATAGGGTAAGAGGGTAAATAGTTTGGGTTGGGTCCAATTTGAGTAAATAATTTCACATTGAGTCTGTTTTGTATAGTTTTCCCCTTTTTTAAGAAACATGTACTAGTATATTCACAAAATTCTATCATCCAAACAATGATGAGAGTGAACACTTACATTCCATGGGGTAAAAGATATATAAGGCCGTAAGAACTAGTCTATGGAGCTTTACAATTTTTTCCTGTAAAATCAACAAAAAGTGTTATATCCCTCACCATATCTTGTTTACACAAGAAATATAGAAGACTAAGGCAATTTATTCTGATTTTTTGAATGTTGTTGCTTTTATCTTCAAAGCCTCTTGCATTTCTTTCTTTCCACAATGTCCACCAGATGCTTGCAAGGATCAATTCCCACTGGTCCTCTTCTGACTCTCTTCTTCTCATCTTTTCCAGCAGTCCATCATACTTTTAGTAGTTTTGGGAACCACCTAACTCACTCCAAGTATACACAAGAAGATGTTCCATAGATTTGTCACTATTTTACAGTGTAGAAATAGATGGCTATTTATGTCAGCATCCTAGTCACACATAAAACATCTTGAGCAAATCTATCTACCTATTCTCTATAGTACTTCATAAGTCAAACAAGCTTTTCTGCAAACTAACCACACAAAACAAGAAACTTTCAAGGGGACTTTCGTTTTCCATATTAGCTTCCAAGGCCAATTCCTAATTTGTAGTTCGCCAATATTTCTTCTCTAGTTGCATGACTTCACAGTGAATGCACCCTTATTGTGAAGTTTCCACACTGCTTTGTCAGGTGTATTGGTAATTCCAAATCAGTTATCACCAAAAGCAAATTTACAACTCTTTGAAACTCCCAATCATTTAAGGCTCTTCTAAAGTTGAAGTTCCAACCTTATATGCTCCACATCTGACCAATAATGGCCCTAGTTTGTTTACTAAGGAGGAATAGCTCAAAGAAGAGAGATTTCAAGCTCCCTTTACCTATGCAAAGTTCATTCTAGAACTCAATCTTCAGAACATTACCCACCTTGAAGTTGAATATTTTCTTGAAACTGGGGCCAGAGTCTCTGAATTGTCTTCCTCGCACTACAACGAAAAATTCCAAGGACATCTTCAGTGATCCAGTGACTTTGAAGTGCAGATTTCTCAACAATGATTCTTTTCCATAAAGGCATATCCTCGGCATAGATTCTCCATAACCATTTTTGCAAAAGACAAATTTGGAGACTGAGTTTCTTAATACCTAATCTCCCATTTTACAAGGTTGTAACCTTTCTGCTCCTTGTTTCCGTTCAACAAAAAAGTTCTTCGGAGCAAATTTATTCTCGTCACAATAATCCTTGGTATAGGAAATAGGCTCATCATATAGGAAGGAAGGGAATCTGTCACAGATTTGACAAGTGTTAATCTACCTCCTGAGGACAATTATTGACTCTTCCATCTTGACAATCTCTTGTCACATCTCTCTAGCACTTCTCCCCAAACCTCCATCTCTTTGTTCTTTGCACCCAGGGGCATCCCTACGTACTTTGTGGATAAGGCAGCTACCTGGCATCCAAGATTACTTGCTAATATCTCCATATTATCAACTCTGTTCACTAGGTAAAGACAACTTTTTTGCCAATTAACATGAAGACCAGAAATGTCTTCAAAAATAGTGAGGACAGCCCTAATATGTCTGATCCATGATACTTCAACTCCACAAAATACTAGCGAGTCATCAGCATAGAGCAGATGTGTGACCCCGAACCCCCCCCCCCCCCAACATCTCTATGTCCTTGAACCTGAGCTCGGAAACCCTTTAACCAACCACTTTCCCTCCTGATCATGTGGTTAAGCCCCTCCATAGTTAAGATAAATAAAAAAGGTGATATAGGATCACCCAGCCTCAACCCCCTCATTTTAGCAAAGAAGCCTTCATTATTGCCATTTATAATCACATAGAACTTTACATTAGAGATGTAAAAACATATCCAGTTGACCCATTTTTTATCAAAACCCATGTCTTCAAGCACATTAGGTAGAAACTTCCGGTTAACATGGTCATATATATGCCTTCTCTAGGTCAAGTTTGCATAAGATTCCTGGAACTTCTTGTTTCACTTTGGAATCCACTAATTCATTTGCTAAGAGAGCCACATCCATAATCTGCCTGCCTTTTCAAAAAGCCATTTGGTGTTCATTTACTAGTTTCCCATAACTAACTTCAATCTTTTAATAATAAGCTTGGAAAGTATCTTGTAGACACTTCTTATTAGAATGATAAGTCTGAAATCCTTAAGCTCCTTAGTTCCAGCTTTCATCGGTATTAAGGCTATAAAGGTGGCATTGAACGACCTTTATACTTGTCGCTCATTCCTTCTTAGGCACAATAGTAATAAGACAAGCATTAAAACTTCATCTTGAGTGCTTTGTTGTGAACCTTCAAGTGCCTAGTTCCCAATCCCCATATTTCTTTCCAAAGGTAAGAGATTTCCAATTGACTAAAATGAAAACCCTCATTGTTTTGTTACCTTTCCACAAAAATGCTCTCCTAATACTATCCAACCTATTGATGACCCATGATGGAATTGGGAACAAAGAGATATCATATATGTTGGAAAATATTTTCTTTAGGAAACCAAGTCCCTTAAAGATCAAGAAAAATTTTACTTGATGGAAGTGGGGCAAACAAGTCTCATGCATTCCACGCTGATAGTTTCCTCTCACCCTCAACACTCACCCATCTTATGGGCACCCCTCACCTAGCACCCTGATCGTCCACTTCCAACTCAACCCCATTCCCACCCACCCCACCTGCATCCTCATAGTATTTGTCTAATTATATATAAATACTTTTGGGATGATATTTCTATTTACTTATCGAACACCCAAAAAAAGTAAGAAACCTACTTATTTTCCACAAAAACATTATTTGTTCATACCAAAGACACCCTTTGTTTGCATATGTTCTAGTAGTACCCAAGGACTTGTAAGAAATAAATTTTAATTCCCAGAGACTTGTTGAATTTAGCATATTTTTTCCTCATTAATTGTTAATGTTTACCATTTTGCTTGGTGAGTATCCAACTTCAGCTTTCATTGTTACTTTCTTTCTTCTCTTCTCTCTGGTAACTATTCACACTACCATGCACTATCCTGGAAACTATTTTAGTGATGCTGCTTTTTCTTGGCACTTCTTATTTTTTGTTCACAATGTTAGTATAAGTTGTGCGGACTCTTTACTTTTAATGTCGCACCCTTGTCGGTGTAATACTCCAAAAGTTGGAAAGTCAGAATTAGAAAAGAAAAAAGTGATCTGGTACAATTCCACGAGACCTGTTTATAGGTCATAGATGATTCTACGGGTCGTAGATAGGGATCATAGAAGTGCCCTAGAAGTTGGGAAAGATTGGGATAATTAAGTCAGGGTTTACGAGCAAATCTATGGCTCATACATGGTTCTACGGGTCGTAGAAGGTGTTTTTTTTTTCTGAGAAAGGTAACTTTTCTTTATATATATCCACAAGTATACTACTAAAAAGTAGTCCCCCCAGCAAAAATTACATCAGAGAGTACTCTATCTGAACTTTTTGTCACAGATAGTCGATTACATTAAAAAGATCTTCTACCTGTCCTAAAATTTCCTATTTACACCAAAAGTAATAAAGAGCTAAACAATTCATTTTACAAGTCTGAATGTTGCTTTTTTTGTCCTCAAAACACTTCTGATTCCTTTCTTTCCAAATGGTCCACCATATGCAGGCTGGGACAATCTTCCATCTCCCCTCCTTTGTTGTAGCATTTCCCACATGAATCCAACAATGGAATAGTTGTTCAATATCTTTTGGTTTTACCCAATTGATTTGCCTAAGGCTGTTGAAAATTCTCCATAACTGATTTGCCCATTTACAATGCAGAAAGAGGTGGTTGACTGTCTCAAGCTGTTCCTCACACATATAGCATCTTAAACTCATCTGAAACTTCCTCTTTTTCAGGTTTTCTTGTGTCAAAACCACCTCCCTTGCCAGCAACCATGTGAAGCAATTCACCTTGTAAGGAATTCTTGTTTTCGAGATAATCTTCCAAGGCCAAAGCTTCAAATTGTTTCTAGAATGGTTAGGCTGTTGTAGGCAGCTTTGACACTGAAAACTTCTTTGTTACCAACCTGCCAAATAACCCTATCTTCATCTACAGTCATGTTAAAATCTGTCATTGTGTTGTGAAAAACTTCTATATCTGCCAACTCCCAATCATTTAAATTCCTTCTGAGATTCAGGTTTCATCCTTGACCAGTGCATAGGTCAGAAACAGTGGCTTTTGGCTGTAAGCACAGACTGAACAACTCTGGAACAGCTATTCTAGAGGTCTCTGTGTAATCCATTTATCTTCCCAAAAAAGCACCTTCATTCCATTGCCCACTTTGAATCTGACTCTAGACAACATCAAAGGCCAGAGATTTCTAACTAATCTCCATATTCCACATCCATAGGGGGTTGAAACAATCTTTTTCATCAAGCTACTCTCCATTTCATATTTTTCCCTGATCACCTCCTTCCACAGCATATTGTCTCCTGACATAAATTTCCAAAGCCATTTAAGTATCAGACTTCTGTTTTGTTTTTTCATGTTTCTTACCCCCATGGCCCCTTCTTTTCTGCTTTTCAAAACCTCTTCCCATTTGATTAGATGAAATTTCCTTTTGTCCTCTGAACCTTGCCAAAGGAAATTTCTTCTTAGAGCATCTATCCTCTGAATGACATTATCTAGAGCTGGGAAGTCAGACATCATGTAAGCAGGGATAGCATCCAAAATACTGTTGATTAGTGCAAGTCTGCCCCCTCTTGGACAAATATTGGCTCTTCCAATTGGTCAACTTCTTTTCACACTTTTCTATCACTCTACTCCATATCTCCTTGGACTTGCTCTTTGCACCCGAAGGCATGCCTAGATATAGAGTAGGTAAGGTGCCAACTCTCCCACCTAAGGTTGTAGCTAGATTGTACACATCTGTCACTTCATTTATTGGATAAATGAAGCTCTTACTCCAGTTGATTTTCAAACCAGATACAGCCTCAAAAATGATGAAAATAGCTCTGAGACATAACAGTTGCTCCCTCTCTGCTTCACAAAAAATGAGAGTATCATCTGCGTATTGCAGATGAGTAATCTCCAGCTCTTGTGTATTAGTATTGTCCACCTGAAAACCTCTTACCCAACCCCTTAGTCTAGTTGTCTGCATTAGATTGTTCAAACCTTCCATTGCCATAATAAATAGAAAAGGAGATAGAGGATCTCCCTGTCTCGGTCCTCTTTGGGAAGGGAAAAAATCACAAGGACTTCTATTGACTAATACTGAAAATCTAACAGTGCTGATCCAAAATCTCGCCAACTGACCCACTTAGCTCCAAAGCCCATCTTTTTTAGCATTGTCAAAAGAAAGTCCTAGTTTAGGTGGTCATAGGCCTTCTGGATATCAAGCTTGCACAAAATTCCAGGTAGCTTGCTCCTCTGTCTAGATTCTACACATTCATTTGCAATCAGAACTGCATCCATTATTTGTCTTTCTTTGAGGAATGCCATTTGTTGTCTGTCTACCAGCCTGTTTATAACCTTCTTCACTCTTTCTGCCAACATTTTTGCCATGATCTTGTATACCCCTCCTATGAGACTGATTGGTCTGAAATCTGTAAGCTCCATAGCTCCTGCTTTCTTGGGAATTAAAGCTACAAAGGTGGCATTAAGACTCTTCTCAAAAGTTCCTAACCTGCGGAAATAAATAGTTTCCACTAAGTCCAACTTTATGATTTCCCAGCATTGGCTAAAGAAAGCCATAGTGAAGCCATCCGGCCCTGGTGCCTTATCAGCTGCACAGGTTTTAATGTTGTTCAAGATCTCCTCTTGCTTGAATTGTGCCTGGAGAAGGTTGTTCTCATCTTCAGAAATCACAGGACAATTATGCATTTCTAGTAGTGGCCTCCATTCTTCAGGTTCAGAATAAAGCTTCTCATAGTATGCTACTATCTCATGTTGTATCACTTCATGTTCAAACAGCTCTTCCGCTCCCACCTTCAGTTTGGATATTGTATTCACCTTTCTATGAGCATTTGCAGTTCTGTGGAAGAATGCAGTGTTTCTATCCCCCTGCTTCAGCCAAGTAGCTTTGGATCTTTGTCCCCAAGCAATTTCTTCTTTTTTAGCAATGTCTTCAAACTCCATGTTGAGCAACATTCTGGATGCAATCTCTCCCAATTCTAGTTCCCTTTGTTCTTGTATCTCCTCTAGATCAGCTAACTGTTGCAACACATTCTGCTTCTGCATTCCTAGATTCCCTTGTGAAGTTTTACACCATTCCTTGAGTTTGTCTTTCAGAGCTTTGAGTTTTGCTACCAGCACATAGCCTGGTTTTACCCTGAAATTGAATGAATCCCACCATTCTCTGACTTTGTCATAGAAGCCCTCCATACCTAGCCACCAATTTTCGAATTTAAAATAAAATCTAGTACTTTCCCATACCCCACATTGCAGCATAACAGGGAAATGATCAGAGGTCACCCTATGCAAAACAGTTTGTCTTATGTTTCTAAAATTTGCTTCCCATTCTTCAGAGTAGAGGAACCTGTCAAGTCTAGCAGTTGTTGTGTGCCTGTCACCCTTTTTCCATGTGTAATTACCCCAACAAAGATCAGGATCCAGCAACTCCATATCCTCTATAAATACTGAGAATTCATACATACTTTTATTGATTCTGCTGCAGTTTTTCTTTTCCGAGGGGTACCTCACTGTGTTAAAATCCCCATAAAGTACCCAAGGACCTGAAAACAGACCCCTAAGCAGCCCCTATCTCCCACCATGTTTCAACTCTTTCATCCCTACTGTTAGGAGCATAAGTGCTGGTTATATGCCAATTAAAGTCTTTATACAGTCCCTTAAGAGAGCAAGTGACAGAGTATTTCCCCACGTAGCAGATTTCTCCTTCCCAGTCCCTTTTGTCCCACATGATGATGATCCCTCCCCTTGTACCGCTGGCTTCTAGTTGTACAGAACTTGCCCATTTGCTCCCCCAAACTTCCTTCACCAGATTAGTTATGTCCCCCTGCACCTTGGTTTCTTGTAAGCAAACCACATCCGCTTTCCATTTTCTCATCACATTCTTGATAACCATCCTTTTTCTTGCACTATTTATCCCCCTTACATTCCATGAGATGACGTTTAGCTTCATCCTTGTTCTATGGCCAGATAACCCCCTCTGCTTCTAGTCCCGTAGCTCATGAATTTCGTGTCTAGAGTTAGACCCTTTAATGCATTAACGCCCTTCTCTTTTTACTTCCTGTGTTGGTGCTCTTCCCCCCTTTATTTTCTTGCTTGGTATCCTCGATCTTCCTGAATAGTTCCTCTGCTTCATCTTCGCAACCTCTGAAATCCACCCCAAATTTCAAGCTCAATCTAAGTATATGTTGCTTAATCCAGTCGGCTAGGTTAGCAGGCTCTTCTGAAGTTCCAGTTGGATGAAGTTCCAGTTGGATACTGGATCTTCAAAGGAGTTACAATCTCTGTTATCACCAAATCATCCGACGTTGACGGTTGTATGATGGCCATTGCAAGATCCTTTTCTGGGTTCACCTCTGAAATAATGATTGCATTACCACCTTTTCTATCTTCTCATCTTCTCGTTCGCTAGACTGAGAACTTGTTTCGCATACTGCTGCTCCTACTCTATTTCCTCTCTTTTGAAGTTGATGTGTGAAAATTGGCCTGTATTTCTAAGCTCATCAGATCCACTAGCTGGGCCTCCTCCTTCCGGGCTTTGTTAGTTGGAAATAAATTACTTATCCTCCTTATTGGGCCGCTTGTATTTCTATCTTCAAACCGGCCCACTCAAGAATGGCCTTTTCCTCTTTGTTCTCTCTCACGTACTTTCGCACGTGTCTCCAAGTTTAAAAGACCCCCTTCAATCGAGGTGCCCACGTGACTGAAGTCACTACCCACTGGGTTTTTCATTGTGTTACAAGGCAAAGGGTTTTTACCCCTCGAGTCGAACTCTTCTTCCTCACTCAACTTTTCCGGCGTTCTGACCGTCACCGGAATCTCACACCAAATCAGTATGATATAGCAAAAACCATCATAGGATATCTTCACCTTTGTCGGAACCTTCGTGCCATCCCCCTTGACCTTTATACGAGCCCACTGAAGATGATTCTTAAGGCAGGTCTCTTCCTCCATCTCAATAAAGCCCCCAATCGATCTCCGATTTCAGTGAATATATCTTATGACCATAGACTCAAAGGAAGTCCCATGGCTCTTACCCACACCCTTTCCTCAGATCAGCTGGCCAGCATCCCGTGGTGGGTGACTACTATTCTAAGGAAACTACCATCTTTTTCTAGCCCATCTCCCCGTCATCATGTGCTCTGCTACTTATCTTGTCGGATGTTCAAAAGGGAATAATTTATCATTCATGGCGAACACATTTACCCCTGATGCAGCTTTTCAGGTGTTGCATGCCCACCTTCTGACATTGTTTAGAGTTGGGCTTTCTTGTTGTGGCTTTTGGAACCTTCCGACCAGACATCTCCTCAGCAAATCCGGCTTTCCACCAATTGTTCCCTTTGTGACTTCAATATGGTTTTCAACTCCATGCACCTCTGTTCTGTTCACTTTCTCCATTAACCATCTACTACTGTACACCGCCTCCTTATAGGACATGTCCTCTTTTCTCTCCCCATATTTCTTCTGTTCTAGCCATCTGTTCGGCTCGTAAATGAAGCCAGCAATTTTGTGAGTGATATTACTCCATCCCCCTCCCTGCGAAGGCTCTGGTATGATAATGATCGATCTATTCTTTCCCTGGATGGCAATGAAGCTGACATATCGTCCACTCTCGTTGTATTTCAGAGTGCCATAAAATTCCTCAAAGTGGTCTTTCAGATTCCATCTTTTGATGATGTTCCCCTACTCTTTGATGCTTCAACTAATACCAATACCAACCACTTTAAGACTTTAAGGCTAATCTGCACCTTTCTTATTAAATATTTGTTGTATTCTATCCATTCGAACCATGATTCTAAACCTGCTATTCTAGTAATCTTGTAAGAGTTGAAACCTACGTTATAGTAAATGTTGATGTCGCAACGTGGTGTAAAACCTTCCATTGCCGGAATTGCACCTAAAATGGAAATTTTTTCAAAATAACTACGAAAAAGTGATTTCTCAAAAAACATGCTTGAGAGCACTAAATTCTCTTGATGTAGAAGGTTATCCATAACAAAGATTTAGAGACTTTGGAAATTGGACCAGAGACAAGACGAAAGGGAGTCTACAGGTCGTAGATTGGTCTATGGTCCATAGATGGGCAGTTCGTAGATAAGATTCATAGAATCAAGAATTGTACTAAGGTATGTCGGAATTTCATCCATGGATTTTCCTCCATCCAAGTAGTCCTAATTCAAACTCAATTTCATAAGTTTTGATCATCATCCAAGTTAGAGTTTCAATGATTTCCTATGGGTTCTATTTGATTGCATTCAATTCTTCTAGATTGATCCTCTAATGCATGATTTAAGTACGAATTGATGATTTTAAAGATGAATTTCATGAACCCGTACCACACAAGTATTTTATGATTATGAACTCAACTATGTCAACATGCATGAACTATGATTTGAAGAGAACTATGAATTTAAGAAGCTTTTAAGCAAATATCAAAATGTTCTCATGAAATTTAGGTTTGCTTTCAATTGAAGCATTCTCATCGTGATTTATAAGCTTAGACTACTTCGGATTGAAGTAACCCTTACATGATACTATGATTTGATTACTTAAGATTGAAATATCCCTCAATATGACATTATGAAGTCTTCTCACCATGAATTGATGCTTTTGATTATCTTATATTCGTTAAGAGATCGTGACATAATTCAAGAGTTATTCTTATGATTTGAGACTTTCACAAAAACATGGATATTACTAGATTTTCTCTTCTTTTAAAAGCTATGAATTATGATTTATGCATAACTATTCTTGTTGAGGAGTATTACCTAGCACCGAGTAGAACTAGCGGTGATTACCCAGGTCTAGGAACTATGTGTCCTTATAGGATGTCCCAATTGGAGAAAATAGCTAGTGGATACACCTAAGCGCATGATATAGGTCCTTACCTTGGCAAGTAGGACAATCTTTCTAGAGTGGAGAAGAACTGGACTCCATGTTATAGCTCACATGGTTCATGTCGGTTAACGGTATCTCTAACTCAGTTTATGATATGATCTTCAAACATGTGCATTGAATTGTATGAGTTATTACAGTTAATTCAGTTATCTCAAATATTAGTTTCATGCTATCTTTATTTGGTCATTGATTATCAGTTTTCAGACTAATCATGATTAAAATATTATTACATATTCCTCTAACTAAGTACATTCCACAGCATTGACCGCATACTGCTTTTGCCTATATGGTTTCATAATATAGGTACAAACGCTCCTTATCCAGCTCGCGGTTAGTATTGGATCCTATTGACGTTACCTAACTTGGCGAGTCCTCATGATCCGAGGGCCAAGCCACCTGATGATCTTCTCTTGTTTTACTTCATTTTGGTTTTAGACTTAAATTTCAGACTATCTGAGTAAGATAGGGTCTATCCTAGTAACTCTTGTATGTTTTAGTAGAGGCTTTTCAAACTTTGGTTGGCTATTTAGTCTTATGTTATTTTCGCGGACTTTGCTTTTATATCATGATGTTGTTTAGACAATCCAAGCTTATTTCCACTTCTTTATGCTCTCTCCTATTTTAGCATGCTTTTATGCATGCCATGTGGTTAGCTTGGGGTCCTTCGAGATTCTAAGTATCGTATTACGGCTAGAGGGTAGCTTCGAGTCATGACAGTTGTATTCTCCAAAATTACACTACTTTTGGAAAATCCGACACGCACCCATTGACATTTTCGAAAAGTCCAAGAAACATAGATGTTAATGTAAGAAAATTCTAAAAATGGCAAGAAACTTGAAATATCTAAAGATTTAGATAATACCGTTTGAGAAGTTAATGTAAGAAAATTCTAAAAATGGCAAGAATTTTGAAATATCTAAAGACTTAGATAATACTGTTTGAGAAATAAGAATTACTTTATTTTTCTTTTTTCTTAGTACTAGTAGACATTATTTAAACTCCAACATGCTTGAGGGACGATTCAAGTAATTTTTGCTCATATCTCTTTCAATTCTTATTCTTCACATGTTATCCGAGCCAAAGTATTAGTGCCTCCTCTAAATTGCTTAACTTTTCCCTCCTTGAGATCCTTCTATTTATGTCCCCAAAGAAAGTCTAAATGAAGGAAAAATTGCACAGGCCAAAACGTAGGGTTTCAATTTGCCTCCAACTCGCCCTCCACTTCAAGTCTACTCCAAAGATGTTTGACCAAATCTCTTGCTTGTTAATTATTTATTTCTAGCCATGCACCCGAATTACTTTGTATTTCCTTTCCATGCATATTCATAGACATCTCACCTCAGGAACTGAGTACATAAAATGGTTCCTCAAACCTGAACTCATGATGCTGGTCATTCTTTGCATTTTTAGAATTCTGAATTTCTGAAAGCAATATGAACTACACAGAGCAATTGCAAAAGCAACTGTATAATGCCTTTTTCCCCATTTATATTAATCTGATAACCTACTGAAGAAAACATTGCGCAATTTGGCCAAAAAGAAACAGTATAAAAGTGATCCCGATATATAAAGTCGTAAATAAATGATTTAGACAATGTCAAAACCTTACATGTGAAGTTCTAATCTTCATCTCCAATTGATCGTGTAAGTGCTGCAAAAGATTAAGGAGAAAAAAGTTATATGAGAAGTGATTCTCTAGGAAGGAAGTCTACGATGCAACATCATCAATGATATAAGATTAGATCCGAAGTGGAAGGAAAAGGAGAAATTTGTTTAATTCAGTCTAACAATGATGGTCCTTTGAATGTTGAGACACAAACAACAACAACAACATACCCAGTGGAATTCCACAAGTGGGGTCAAGAGAGGGTAGAATGTACGCAGACCTTACCACTACCTCATAGAAGTAGAGAGGTTGTTTCCTGGGAAACCTCGTCTCAAAAACCCATAAGCAGAATAAACTAGAAATGACAAAAAGGAAAGAAAAGGAAAGGGAATAGAAAGAGCGACTAATCATGTTGAGACACAAAGGATTCATAAAATTTCCTAAACGTCTAACTATGATGATCCTCTGAATATTGATAATAGCACAATGACTACAAAGGATAAAGGTTCCTCAATTAGTTGGGACTAAGGAAAGTTGATTGACTGATACATCTGTAGATTTTTCAACAACCAGACCTCCGTAGTATAATAATGTCATTTAGCAGGAAAAATTTCTATTAACATCAAACTCTGAACCAGGCAGAGTCTAATAGCACAGATGTCAAAATATTATGAATGATGCAAGTCTAGTTTTCCTCAAAACATGGAAAAGCAAACTGAGAGTACAACATTCTGCCAGACCATTAGATCAGTGAGGCAAAATAAGACCTCAAGCAATGACCACATAGAAGTACTACTAGCCAAGCAAGATTTACAGCAAAAAGAATAGATCATTAAGTTTTACAGAATGCCTTAGGTATTAGACATGTTTTAGCATTTTTTTCATGCACAACTTAAAATTAATCTTTCAGGATTAGAAAAAAGATAACATTTTGGTGGGTAGCAATCTTGCCAAACCAATGTTTTTCCAACCTGACCAATATGTCCAATGCAAGTGTTGTACTGTGTGCTTCACGGTTTTACTTTAGTCAGGCTGGTGAAAATTATTCCAGCATGATCAAATAGACAACTTTGCAAAAATAGCAAATATGATATGTTTTAGCTACCAAGGTTCAGAAAAGCGATAAAAGCTTTACATCATTAAGGCTTGTCATAATAATGATATGCAGCAATTGAATAACTTTCCTTCAATGTATAAATTAAAGGCTAGCTGCTGGTCGGGATGGTCAATATGAATATGATCCATGTATATATTCATGAAAGAATGACAGTGAATAAGTTAAGCAAGGAGACCTAGTAAAGAGTTCAACAAGTCCCCTAAAGAACAGAGGAAAGAAAAAGAACAAAATCATAAGATACTAAAGATCCAAACAATCTGCAAGTAAACATTAAAATTGATTAATATATGATAAGCAAACTGGACCTTTTAACTCCTCAGAGATTATTATATACCTCATGGACTGTAAACAATATGATCTAGAGAGAGTAAGTACTTCTTCTTAAGCATTACTCAGCCATTGACATCAATACCTTCACATTGTTAGTCAGACTAGAGGCACTAGCCACACGAGGAAAGACGCCATACTCGGCCAATAATCCAAGTATGGATGAAATGAAAATATATCTGTCATTCTCTGTATCCTGAAAAAAATAAAATAAAACTTTCGATAAACAAGGTCCTAGAGAAGATGCAGAATAGAAGATACAACTACTATTTCTTAATCACAAGTTATGGCGAGCAGTATATGCAGTTTCTCCCTGAGAAATATATTTCTCAGACAAGCAATCAATATTGTGCAGTTACAACGAGAACCAAAAGTACAGAAATCATTTTTAAAATTGAGGCTTATACACCCAAAAAAGGGAGAAGTATTCAGAGTTGACCTATTGCCCACCTTTAACTCATTCACCAATCTTAAGTTTTCTTCAAGATCACCTTTCCTACGGGTCAGTTCATTGGAGGCAGATATTATAGCTTCGTTCTGCTTCTCATCTAGTGCCTATGAGTACAAAAAACAGAACTCCAAAAGGATGGACAGAACAAAAAGATTAAACAAGTAAATACAGCCACAAGGAAGACAAACCACGCGTAGTTCCGAAAATTTCTTCTCAAGTCCATATTTCTCATTCAAGAGCTGTGATTCCTGATAAAACAGTAACAGTGAAATGTGTTTAAGGTAGAAGTTCAACCATACATATTTATCTCTGAAGCGAAAAGCAAAACTGTGTAAAGGCCAGCCAAAGAAAAATGGCACACCCGAACACTGGCAAGAGCAATCTGTTCACGAAGATGTAGAATTTCTTCTTGTTGCGCTTTAGCACGTGAATATAGTTCCTGAACACAGATTATTCAGCTATTCAGCAAAATGTAGTCCCTTAATACTGAAAGTTATATTCTGTACATATTTAGAAAAGCTACCATAGCTTCATGATCCTGAGAGTCATTGATGGTGTCATTTCCCTTCAAATTCTTTGGTAAAGAACTCATCCCAAAATCTTGCCTGCAACTGTCATAAATTAATGGCCCTACACCCTCGACCAAAAATTGCCAATATAATCTAGCTCATGGATTACCTGTTTGCCAAATCAGAGCTTTGCCCCTGAACTCTTACATCTTTTTGCCCATTAATAGAGCTACTAGAAGAATACATGTTAGCCAAGTATTCTCACGCGAGGAAGTCAAATGAGAAGTAGTCAACTAGGTCCGACATCATCGACCAGTTCCTTGCATATCACAACCTATTCTGATTCACAAAAAATGCTGAAGCACTGCCTCTCTTCCAGAACGAATGAGGACTAGCAACATATTAGTCAGATGGAAAAGTCAGCAACTAAACTAAAAAATATACATAACTGAGACATCTGATAGGTTGGGAAAAAAAGGCAAAAGCAGCCACCAGTTAACCAGTAGCAACAAGGACAGGAATAGTTAAATAGATCAAGCAATCAACTAGCTTCATCAAAGGAAACTTAAAATATTAACAGCCTGAGAATGATCCAAAGACAACACTACTTTTATCAAAGTAAAATTTTGAGCACAGTTGATTCACAGAGATGTTACCAACAATAAAAATGCAGTTCAACTGTTCTCTTTCGAAAAATAGAGGAAGACAAATAGCAACAGCTGTTGAACTTCATTTGCTTTATGGAAATAAAATCTCATTTTAAGGTACAGAAGTACAAGCTGGAAAAATGCAAATCAACAAAGACATCATATAGAGGTAAATCTAATAGAACCAACTCAGGGTAGCTCCTGATGCCTTAGACCACAACAAAATCAATAAGTAGCTTTAATGCAATATGCCAATATTAAGTGAGGATCTCTTCTTCTTAATAAGCAAATAAGTGTGGCCTCTTATTGCTCCTCCCAAAAGCCAAAAATTATTGACAAATTTTCATATTGAAGAATCTCATCCTCACATGGGCAATGCATGCTTGATGTTATCCAAAGCAGTACACAGGGCTCTGCATAAGAGTTACACTTGACAATTCATGCTTAACTATTGGGGGGGAAACTGAAGCTTTGATTATAACTTTTCTGGAAAAACAAATGATACAGATGTAAGAAAATGCAGTTTTCTTAAGGCAAAAAGAGCATACAAGCGGTTAGGTCCTTGGGGCAAGAAGTGCACAATTCAAGGAAATTACAAAACAAAAACCCATAGAAGTGTTGGTACTACAATGATCAAATTTCAATTAAAATAACTAATTCAACAACTCGCATACAATAATGCAACGATCCTTCACTAGAAAATGTAAAATACCCTTCTGCACTCCAAGGCCCATTTCCTGTGAATCAATTATAATTAATCTCAAATCTGGACTCACCTCTAAGAGCATGATCAAACCTTGATGAAGTTAACTACCACAATTAAACTAAAGAAACAAAAAAGGTTAAACTACTGAAGTTGAAGGAAAGTGGTAAAAAATCAAAAGGATTATTAGTAAAAACCTTGAAATAGGCATATACAAGTGTGCTCGACCAGAAGGATTAAAAATAAAATTGATTCAGAATTCCTAATAAATTATAACAAACTGAATAGCAATTGGGTATGCTTACCTTTTTATGTGGAAGAACAAGTCGTCAAGGCTTTCAATCTCCTATCAATCACTGGGAACGAAAGAGAGAAGAATGTGCCCAACGTTTTAATTCTCCGGAAAGTCAAATATGGGTCGCTGCAAAAGTTGCTCAACAATTACTTTTAACTAATCCAAATTCACATTTACAGGAAGAAAGAAACCGTGTGAACATGCGACCCCCCTCAGTTCTTTTTCCTTTTGACCCAGAAGAAAAGTCCTGAAAATGCAAAATAATTAAAGGAAAATAATAAAATCCCAAGATTAACAATGGAAAATAATAAAATCTTTCATTAATTAAACCTATTAACAATGGAAAATAATTAAATCTTTCATGAATTAAAACCATGTGGTGTCATAGAAAATATTTGAGAGATAGTTTAATATCTTTTTCTGAAAAATATTATTCTATGTTATTTGGTGAGAGAATAGAAAATATTTTTTTAAAGAGAAAATACATCAAAATAGAAAATATTTTTTAAAGAGAAAATACATCAAAATTCTCGTTAAACTTAATAGCAAAACTTACTTTATTATTTTAACTACACAAGCATTTAAATATCCTCTTAGCAATTTTTTGGTGATTCAAACATCCCCTAACGAATAATGTCATGAAAAAAAAGAGAAAAAAATATTGAATTTATAAAATCATATATATGACACTTTTTATCAGACAATATATAAGTAATATTTTAAATTTGTTTTTCTTGATATATTACAACAACAACATACTCAATGGAATCCCATAAATGGGGTCTGGGGAGGGTAGAATGTATGCAGAGATTACTAATACATCATAGAGGTAAGAGGCTATTTCCTGAGAACCCTCTTCACAAAAAACTATAAGCAAAATAAACAAGATATGAAAAACAGGAAACGAAGAGAAAGGGAACGTGAACAGAAAGAGCGATTAATAACAAAAAAGCACATCATAACAAGTAAATATGAGACAATTAACATATATAAGACAGATAAAGACAATACCGGACAACTCCTACTACCCTACTATACCTCACGGCCAGACATCAACCTATTAATCTATTAGTCTGCTACTCTAATTCGCGACCTCCACTCCTTCCTATCTAAGGTCATGCCTTCGGTGAGATCAAGTTTCATCATATCTTGTTTGATCACCTCTCTCCAATACTTTTTCGATCTACCTCTATCTCTCCGTGTAACTCTCAAATCCAGCCTCTTGCACCTCCTAACAGGAGTATCGATACTGTCACACCCTCCCTGGGGTCGTGACCAGTGCCCGATAGGGGCACGTAAACACATACTAAGCCGAATTCCTTTATAAACATAGC
>JAOTQR010000002.1:7421973-7436853 GCA_025774065.1 Solanum ossicruentum
ACATGATGCAAGTTTAAAGTTTGAAAATCATACTTTTGAAAGTAGACTTAGTATTTAGTGTAACTCAGTTCGAAAATTCATGATATGCTCAACTCAAGTATGCTTGGAAGTTTCTCTAACCGACATAACTCTCCCCGGCCATGAGTTGTTGGTGATGTATATCGAAAAGACGTCGTCGTCACGTCCGCCATAAACTTGCCAAAGAATAGGGCGTCAACCTTTACCTCTCTCTCTCATATCCAAAAAGAGTGTCCCTATATAGGGACTTGGGCCTCCTGAATTATCCTGTGCGACCATCCTATGATGCCTACGTAGTTCTGGGGTGGTTCTTAGTCACCTAACTCGATGCTCAATACTCCTTCCAAGAATAAAATATATTCATCAACTCAAGGCATTTTAATCAACTCAACATCAACTTCCTCATGTAACTCCATAACTCAAAATAGGAACTCAACAATGCAATTCAAGACTCAATTCACATTATACAAGACTCTTACGATTTACGGTCAAGTGACATCATATCATCCATACTCAAAATATAAGACATCATAAACAATAAACACATGCATATATGAAACAAGAAACATACTTTTCGGGTTCAACTTAGTTCTGAAAATTAGATTCATAATTTCAATTTTAGTCAATAAGCAAGGAAATGCACAACATAAGGCTAGGATGTCAAACATTCGAATAACAATCATATGTCATGATAATAATGATGTGACTCATAATTTAACTTAGATATATTCATGATAACTCATACATATATAAGAATTCGGAACTCAAAACTCACGGGATAGAAAATATGCAATAAGACTAAGAATCTTAACTCAAATAGACGAAGGGGAGCGTGGATGAACATAATCCAATGCTTTAGATAGCCTTACATACCCAGAATTGAAAAAAGGTTTAACCTTAACTCAAGAACCCTCGCTTCTCCTCTTTTTCTCCTCAAGAATTCTAACCTAGTTTATGTGTTTGGGGGTTTAGAAATAGGTTTAAAAACCTCTTTTTTGATTAAAAATGACTTAATTACTCATGGTTTACATTTTTGAGGGGTTGGAAAAAGTCTAGAATGCCCCACATAAAAAAAAATAAATTTACACTTAAAAATGTCCAGTCCGCGTTTCGGACTGGCCGCAGAGAAATATAATTTTTCTCAAAAATTCTCCGAATAAGTTTTTCCCCTCTCGTCGAAAATGTTTTAAAAAATACAAGTGTTGGTCCATGCTGAGGGCACGTCGTGGCCCTGGCGTGCATCAACACTGGTTAAGGTTTTGGATCTAAAAAATATTTTTCAATCCAGTTGCTCTAAAATCCGAATGAGGTCATTTTTCCACTCCATTTTCCCTGATGATTGCAAATTTGATCTCGTATTTGCAAACGGAGCATGGGAATACGCGTTATGCGCACGTTCCTCCTCTAGGGGTATTTTAGTAATATTATTGGGCGTTACTGTTTGGTTCAAAGATAAATAATGCAAGAATTAGTACTGTAGAGTTTATTTTTTTATCAAATTTTATTTTTAGGTTTCCATCTAATTTTGTGTTTTATTAAAAATTCTACAAAATTTCTTCTCAACTATAACTTTGAATTATTATGAAATCTTCTATTTCATGTAACTTAGTCATGATAGATAATTGCCGGGCAATATTAATTTTTTTTTGTAGCTTTCTAACTAGATAGGAGATGAACAATTTTGTCATCGTGTTTATGAATTTCTCACTTGAATGGTTTGAGGATATATAATTGTCATCTTAATAAATTGATCATTCATAAAAGGTCAATTTTTAATTTAATAAAAATATACCATCTACTTTTAAAATAAAAAAATGATTAAAAAAATAGTAAAATTGAATAAATAATCTACATTTACACATAAAAATTACAAGTTAGTTTTCATATGGAGTTAAATTTGAAAAGATCACTCATCTTTGAGAATTTATAAACCAAAGTCATTGAACTTTATTATGTGTCGACAAAATCACTCAATTAGGCCTTTGTATCAAGAAAATCACCCAACTAAATTAATTCTAAAAAAATTTGACATGAATTTTTTTTTTTATATTATGTAAATATGAATCCACAAATTAAAAAATGTAAAAGTTTGACTTGGTAAAATATTTTTTTTATATTATGTAAATATGAATGCAATAAATAAAATGTATAAGTTAGTTTATTAAATAAACTTACTGGTCCGAAACTTCAAATATAACACAAAAAAATAAGAAACTAAAAAGTGATAAAAAGGTTTTGAGAGGTATTTTTGTCTTTATACATATTTAATCCATTCTATTAAATTTTATGTATTATTAATGCCATCAAATTAAAGATATTAGTTATGCTATTGCATCATATAATATCATGTACGATATATAACTAATATATAAATTAGTTATACCCAAAATTCCTACAAAGAATAGTACTAAATAATACCATATATAAACATGGACAATTTCTCCTGATACATCCAACCAAACAAACCCTAAGCATCATATTTTGGTCATAGCATGCCACATATCTTTTTGTGTGTATATTTTCTTATTTTTCTATCCTACACTATTACAATCATGGGTATGATAATATTGTAGCTATGAGTATGATTTGAGTATTCCTTGGATTGTGAGCTAGCACAGAGAGAACTTTGGTAGATAACCATTGTCCCATAACTATGTTATCACCATAGGTTTGCAAATTAGCTAATGGATTCATATAGCCATGATTACATGATTGGCCAAAAAGGGTGACGTTACGGTAAGGCACATATCAATTGAATACCGAGAAGGGTGGTGTTCCCGTAAGGTTGTTAAAGTAAGATTTACCAAAAAGGGTGGAGTTCCCGTAAGGTGTATATGGAACATTTATCCAAAATGGGGAGGTTCACGTAAGGTAAGTACTTGGTTTACCTTGGCAAAGTGGACCATTCATTGTTCGGTATGGAATGAACATCGGGATTTCAAGTAGTAACTAGCTTGATCTTATATGTCGTTATGGTCCCTTTCCATATGTGTACGATATGTTTTGTGACATGGTGATTCCTCGTGCATACTTTGATTATGATATTTAGCGTTGATGGCATATTGAGCTTATATTTGATGACTTATGATTATCCATATTGTTTAATCATGGCTTATGTTCTTTGTTGCATTGCACCCTACATACTTAGTACATTCCATATACTAACGCATACTTTTTGCCTACATGATCTATTCATGTAGGGACTGAACCTCCTTTCCATCTTTCTCCTCCACATGGCTAGACGGTTCGAGCAAAGATTTACTATTGGTGAGTCCTCCACTTCTGGGGACAATATCCATTTAATTTCATGCTTTTAAACAGATTTATCTACTTTTGGATACTATCTTTTGAGTGTGAGCGCAGGATATGTCTTGGCCCCCCGTTCTATTTATGATTAGAGGTACTGTTGAATATGGTTTTGGGATATGTATTTATGAGCTTGACTCGTCATGCTTTGATAATTATGGAAGACTTTCCTTAGTCCCACATTTCTCTCTATGTGTTATTTGCCTATTGTGTTGTTATGATAGAAGTCCCATGTAATGACCCCAGACGTTATACGACCTCGTTGGAGCTTGAAAATTTCAATTTCGGGAGACTTTGGACCAAGGTGATGCCCCATGGGAGCCCTTACGGTCCATGTGAGGTCAACGACCCGTGTAGGGCTTCCTTGGAGTGATCTTTAGCCTCTTGATGGTTGTTTGGCCCTTCGCGTGGAGTTTCAAGCTAAGGCATGCAACATTTGGATCCTATACGGGCCGTGTGATACTTCATGGACCATGTGGACGGCCGTGTGGTAGCCTTAAGCTTGGGATCCCACCGTTTGGGACCAAGTATAGTGACACAGCCCCTCACATGGCTCGTGTGGTGTGACACGGGCGGTGAGGCCCTCCGTATGGCTTCCGGAGTGAAATATTTTCTGAAATATAGAATCAACTGCCGTAACTTCATCATGAGATTTTTCTAAGGATGGGGACATGGTTGAGTACACGGCCTGTGTAGCTTCACATGGCTCGTGTGACCCTCTATATAGATGATTTTCGTCGAACTTTTCTAATATGGGACTACCATTCCGGACCTTCATCAAGTGAAAATTTGCTAAGTTTGGTTCACAAGCAAGTACACGATCTGTGTACTGGCATACTGACCGTATATCCTCCCTTGAGACGAAAATATTCAATTTTCCAACTCATTTCATTAATGGCATTTTCGTAAATACGATTTATTCTAAGGGTCTTTTGTGACTTCCTATACTACAACTACTAGAAATTTGGGATATTGTCACAGTTGTAAAACCGTTGCAATAGGTAAGCATTCCATCGTTGTAGACCTATGGCCACGGCTAGAGCAACTGCTACATCAGATCGCGTAGCAATAACTTTATTGCGACGGTTTGGCCTACGGTTCTCATAATCGTAGCAGTAGATGTCCCTATTACAATGGTTTTCCTTTTTAATAATTCCCGTCAGTTTAGTTTATATTGAGACGTTTATTTATCGTTGCAATAACACTTTGTGCTACAGTTATTTCCACACTATTGCAACAGTTTTTTCCTTTCTATTCAATAATCATTTCAGTCTATTGCAACGATTTTTAATTCCTAATGCAACAGTTATACAGTAATATGGATAAAACTATTGCTATAATTATTATATGGTAGTGCTACGGTTCTTTACCTATTGCAACAATTAATATTAAGCTATTTAAATGAATAATTACCAAAATAACATTTAATATATTAAAACATGAAAATTGATCCCCAAAAAAACATTCATTACCAAAATAACAATTTCATGAAGAGTCACTAATCGTTAGGTAGTTAGTATCGATAAAGCCAAATATACATATGTTTTTGGACATTCAAAAAGGGTGAACACACCATAGCTTTCACTTCTCATAAATAAATATTTCTAGAATGTCGGTAAAGTGAACATAAACCCGATCCATCTCCTAGGTCAAATCTTCTGAATCGCTTTCATCCCCTTCTATTTCATCACCTACAAATATTGAAAGTACAATAATTTAGCAATTTTTTCATACTAGTAACAGGTGATTTAGTTGAGTAAAATCACCAAACACCTGTGGCCTTCAATCCTAATCTAACAACTATGAAGTATAATGAACACACCAACGACATGGATTAACACTATGACATTTATAACACCGCTACAAGCCTCAAAGAGTCAATTTAGAACTTCTACTAAAGATACGAGTACATCATTAAACACCAAATTAAATTTAATAATACTCAAATGAGCTACATTTTCTACTTCCATAAAAATGGGGTAAATATGACAGAATCAGCAGAAAAAAACATTTTAAACCAGCCATAACTAACGTTGTTCTATCAGAGAGCTCTAGGCATCTAATTCTTGAAAACGAATTCAATTGCACCAAAAAGAAGCAACACTTGACATCAATCAAACTTCTAGTACAATTACAAATGAATCTGCATATCAACATTCCTTATTTTGCTAAACAAGCTTGACACGGTACATGAAATGGCTCGGCCAGACTTGAACTCAACTATTTCATTGGGTACTACTACCTCCCAGCATCACAAGTACCAGATAACATTGCAAACTAAGGCTTAGGCACATGAGAAGAATTCACCGTTTTTTTGCCTCCATGATGATTTGAACCTGAGACCTTAATGATTCTCCTCCAATTCATTGCCAATAGGTCATACCGTTGGGTGCTAAGTACACAACTACTATTTGACTTATAACTTATAAAATGAACAATTCCATGACACAATAGATGGAAGTCGTTCATCTAAACTGGCAGGATTGGGATCACCCATATGGAATACTAACCCCATATATGTTATGTATTTCTCAAAGGGGTGAATGCACAACCAGAAAATATAGTAACACTTGATCAAATGCATGATGTCTTCAGTTGCAAATTCAAGATAAATACCAAAGTCTTCAGATAAAGATATCTCAAACATAAACCCACAGCTATCTTAAAATCCGAAATCGTAATGTTGTCATGGTTAGCATAACTCTTTCTTGAGAAGTGAGAACAATTGACTCTGTCTCTTAACAAATGAAACACATCTCAATCCAACACAGCTACTTAGAATTTATCTATTCCATAATATATTGAGGCTATACATACATACATTGTAAAACAAAATTACCCTCATTAATGTAGAACACCAATTCTATTATTTCAAACACGTGTTCAATGAAATAGCAAGTAGCCACAGAACTGGATGAACCTCAAAATTGTAAGCAACAACTACATGTTCAGTGAAGGACGGACACAAATGGACTGAGTTTGCAACAACTAAACACATGTTCAGTGAAGGACGGGCACAAATGGACTGAGTTTGCAATGAGGAAAGACGGGCACAAATTCAACTACACTTGTCACCCTTTCTTGGTTCATATATTGCTTTGCAAGTCAATATAAAACTTTCACTAAAGATACTCGTACACCCATAAACACCATCTAATAGTACTCAAAAGATGAAATCAAACTATACTATATGCAATCTGAATCAAAGAAACTGGAAAAGATTGGAAATGCAAAAGAAGAAGAAGAAGCAGTGAAACTGGAAAAGACTGGAACAACCACAATAGAAAGATAAAAGTTGAAGTATCTATAGTGCTAGTTTATGTCAATGACATAATAGTAACTGGTGATTTTGTGCAGTAAAATCAGCAAACGCACATGTGGACTCTAATCTTAATCTAAATCCTATAAGCAGAAGAAGCAGTAGCAGCAGCATAACAAGAAGAAGTAGCAGCAGAAAAGGAAGAAGCAGCAGCAACAACAAAAGAAGAAGAAGAAGAAGAAGTTGAAATACACAGAGACAGTAACCTTGATCAGCCGGTTGTGCAGACGTAGCTTCTGCTAGTGAAGGAACTGATAATGCTGTTAGTATGCTAGGATCAATTAATCCTGCATATTGAAGCTGTGCAACTACATTTTTAATAACTTCTTGTCGCATAGTTATCCTCCATTTGTTTCTCCATTTTTTGCATCCTTTCTTGCATTTGTTGTACCACATCATTGGTTTTACTTAAAGTTACTGTCATCTTTTTTTTTGAACTAGTCTTTTGTAACCCCCAGTCCATATAGTCTAAGACGTCTAGGATGTTCAGGGCCCATGACGACTGAAAATGCATTAACAGATTGACCATCTGCACTCATTTATTTTTCAATTTTCTCCATTTCAGCCTAAAAAATCAAAGTACATCAACAAGCTCAATCATGTAAATGAAACTTAGAATAAATAGTGATCTCAATAAAAAATTCAAGTCATCAGTAGTCATACAATTTTACTCATTGTATTTTCTTTTGAAGCCTTGTATAGACGTCCAGATTTCTTGTAGCAACAAAGACCTCCTTTTCTGATACAATTTCCTTATCTTTTTCTTAGTCACATAACATTAGATATTAAGAGTTGCTTAAATGACAGGTAATGACTTCATAATAAATAAAAGAACGCACCAATTTATTACGAACTAAAGCAAAACTCTTTTTACCAGCAGTGTGGATTCATAAGCTTTTTTCGATTCTTAGTATTCATTTCAGACATTTTCTACAAACAAATAAACTAATAATGCTAACTGAAAGTATGAACCGATTATTTATTAACTGAAAGAAGAGAATAGTAGAGGAGAATGTAAAAGGAAAAAATAAGCGGCAAATTTGAGATTCTGAAATACAATTAACCTTGAATTTGTCAGACTTCCAATATTTGAGGAGCTCTTTAAACTGGCATTCTAGAATATGATCGGGTTTCTTTGCCATGCAAACTTCATCATTATCATATGGGTCGTAATGATTTAACTTCAGTTATCTTCTATGCCTTCTCCAAGCCTCTCGAATTGTTGCCAAAGTCCATTTTTTTTCCAGATTCAGGAATAATGTATTTCTCCTACAATTTGGTGTCATTCAGTTAGCTAATAAATATAAAATACTTTTATAAATAATTAAATATTAAAAATTTTAAACCTTCGTGTGATCCCATAAATCCTTTTTAGCCTTCATGTTCCTCCAACAACAACAACAACATACCCAGTATAATCCCACAAGTGGGGTCTGGGGAGGGTAGAATGTACGCAGACCTTACTTCATGTTCCTCCAATGAAATATATCAAATGAAGGGTCGCAGTTCTTGCCAACGCGCCTAGAAAGCTACTTAGCTCTGTCACAACTTCATCAGTAGGACCAACAGGTTGACTTTCCCCATTTAGTAGGATCAGCTTACGCTCTTTTTGAGCATGTACCTTGTGCATTTGTGTTGTACCTCTTGTCTTCTTAGTGGAAATCCCTTCAGCTATAAGAAAATACAAGGAATAAGAAATCATGAATGAACCACATAAGTTTCTAAGCTTATATATTACCTTGTTCTTCTAGTTGTTCATTTATTGGAGGAGCGGCAGAATTCATTTGCACTTGATCCTCTACAGCTTGCTCCTCTAGAGTCTGCTCATCTACAGATTGTCCATTTGCTTCAGATAGTGGTGCTATTGATTGTTGTTCTCAAGTAATTTTAGCAGATGCCCTTTCTCTGATTATATAGCTTCAACAATTTCATTTGTTGTCAATAACCATCGTTTTTTATTTACCAAGAATGATAATGATCCAGGTTTAGCATGTCTTTTTTTTGACTTTTTTATTTCCTTTTGAAGGCTCCTCTTGTTGACTCATGACTGGTGATCACAATCTGTATAAAAATAAGACTAAATAAGTCAATAAGGTGATATAAGCACAACCAAACAAGCTCTATAAACTTCCCTAACACACTCGATATAGTATAGTTCCAAACAAAAGTGCCACATAGTCTATTGTTAACATTGTGAGTGTGGCAATTTGATTCCTCTAGGAAACAATGAGAGGTTACTGCTAGTCCAAGAACAGTTAGAAAGAACAACTCATCTCCTTCTCCCAACATTAGTCCACGTTTATCTCTTATTTTCATAAAGCCACTACCATATGGGAAGCATACACTTCTTTGTGGGGTGACTTACAAGAAGGAGAAATTCAGACTTAAAGGAACATTACATGATGTACACAACATGAAGGAGTTGCTGGTTTGGAAATTTAACTTTTCAGATGACTTCACTCTCATTCTAGCAGGTAACTCCAGTTCCAGCTATTAATATTGAACAAACTTCCTTGCAATAAGCAAAAGGAGTAATGGAGAACAAAGCAAACATGGTGGCATCTCTTATGTCAGTGAAAAAACAATCTAGCAAGACATTCAGTCAAATAGCTAATGAAACAGGTCTCACAAATGTCTCTATTGCTTAGCTTTTGAGACGTCAAGCTCAGCTTAAACATAAACTGCACCAAAGCTGAAGGCTGCACAACACCACCTACCTTATCAGCAGATTCATGAAATGATGAAGGCACCCTTGAGGTCTTATGACCCAAACTTGATTCAAGACCCGACTGTAAACATAAATAGCTTATTGTAAACAATTAGCTGGCAAGAACATAGATAACTTTTGTTAAAAGGGAAAGAGAACAGATAGATCTATTTCTGTTTCTGTTTCTAAGTTTCTCTTAAAGATCAGTTTTTTCTGGGTCTTTCTTGAAACTTTCTTCAAAGACTCATCTTTTCACTTTTATATTTTGAGGGTTTAGCTCATTTTGCAACTACGGAGTGGAGGCATTGTTTTTTTGGTATTTTTCTATTGTTTTCTTGCTCCATTTTAGCTGGTGTCTTAGCTTCAGCTTCTTTGTCAGGTTTGTATTTTTGTACTGTTTTTTCCTTCCAAATTTGGGTTCTGCTGTGAATGTTCTTACCTATTTTATTATATAGATGGGATTTTTGTTAATCAAGCTTTAACTGGGAGGAATTCAGGCCAAGAAATGTAAGCTCTTGATCATCATTGTTGCTTTTCTTTGGCGGTCTTAGGAGATAGATATGTGGATAGTACTATCTAATTAGTTTGACTTGAGATCTGTGAAGTGAGGCTTGTTTTTCAGCTGTAATGGTTGTTGAAATTGAAACTAAATTTGTGAAATAGCTGTTGGGTTCTAGTATTTCAACTTGTTTTCTTCTTTTTATGTTTTCTGGGATCTGGATGTGTCATTTTCCCTTATGTTTAACCTGATGTTCCATTGATTGAACTCGGGTAAGTTCTAAACCACAAATATCTATAGAGTACTGGATAACAGTGGATTAGGTTAACAGACAATTCCTGCAATTGTGATCTCCATAATGTTATTATTGCCTGCTGAAACAACATTAACACACATTCTTACATCGCATTTAGTTGTCTTGTATATTGCAATCACTAGTGAAAAACTAACATACAATTTATAATACAACAATGAATAATAACCAACATGAAAGGAATAGAGAGATAATCGGGCTAATCCAACAAATACCTGTAAAACACATCGTATAAATTGTACCTTTGTCACACTTATTCCTAAGGTTGACAACCCATCAAAAGTAGCAGAATATAGATATAAGCATAACCATTAATAGAGAATCTTAAAAACTAAGGCTAATACTTCTAACAATGAATAACAGAGAAAAACTACATAAGAAATAAGTAGAAATCTAGATCTAACACCAGTAAATGAGCAGAAATCCAAAATCTGAACAATAAAGAGATTAGAACCTGAAGTTACGTTGGTCTACAGTGAAGTTGAAGATTTCCTCCAAGAATTTGTAGAAACAGGAATACTGAAAATGAAAAAGAGAGAGAAAAGACTTAATAGAAGTACTATTCTTAAAATAAAAAAAATGAAGAACCAGAAAAAAGAATTTCATAATCTATTCAACATCTCATAGCACATATGTATGACTAAAGTTGACCAAGTTTAGAGTTTAAAATGAAAAACAAGCACATCCATATAGAAATTAACAAAAAGAGATAAACAATAGAAGCCAATCAGCAGTTAACATTGATATGATGCAACTCAGAAAGGAATTTAGTACTCACTACAAAATAAATGAAGAAGACTATATATTTGAATAAGTTCGTAAGATCCTTTGTCAATCATCTGCCTCCATCCAATCCCAATCAGTATCATCAAAGTCATCCTTCTCTTCCGATGTTTCCGTAGGTACATCTTGCAAATATTGTGCAATGGTAGGCATATCAATGGTATCAACAGGGAGATCTTCTCTCGACCATCTCAGATCATCAACATCGAGTAATAGTTCTGATGAACCAATGTCATTATTAGTCTCCCTCCAAAATATTTCTTCAATATTAGGAAAAATTCTCTCCCTCCAAATCATACAAATCAACAGGAACTTTATTCATCACGTAGTAAACATTTTCCTCAATTGGATCTTCAACATAAAATACTTGATACACTTGAGATGCTAATACAAAAGGAACATTTGTACTACATTTTTTATTGAAGTATACACGAGTCAAACCATATTCATCGACTTCATTATGAAACCAATCACATTTGAATAGTACTACACTAAAACAGCCCCAATAATCGATCTCAATGATATCCTGAATAATTCCATAATAGACAACAATTCCATCAGCAGGATTTTGGTCCCTTGTACTAGTAAAACTATTTGTTGTTGCTGACAAAGTCACTCCACTATTTTGAGTCTTACATGGGACATCCCGTGTCTTTGTATGAAATCGATATCTATTAATGAAATATCCAGCATATCTTTTAGCCACAAAGTTAGGCCCTTTGGCTAGCCATCTTAAGTGATTGGACACTTCAATATTTTAAACCTTTTCCCTAAACCAATCACCAAATTCTATGCTATGGATCTTTGCTTTTACCCATGCATTTTCTTGAGTACGATTATCAACTAAATTTCTATGTTCCCTGCAAGTATATATTGCACTTTAATTAATATGAATAATCTTACTTGATGAATGTCTCAACTTGCTCATTTCCAGTATTGAACAAAACATATCGATGTGCTTCAAACCACTTATGATGCTCCATGTTGAAAGTGTTGCCTTTCCTTTTATTATCACTTCCAATTGGATGACCTCTCTTAGGAAATAAAGGTGAAAAATCATCTCCCTCTGCTTGAGTGTCCTCATCATCCTTAGTTTGATACCTACTGAATCGTATCTTCACCCAATCAGGTGGTATCTTGAACAAAAGGTCAAACACTCTACAGTTGAAAATCCCTCTACTATTGATCCTTCTGGATTTTTTCGATTACGAACAAGCCCCTTGTATTCACATATATTTCTTTCACCAGAATACATCCAACGCAAATGCGTCGGGCCCCTAAGTATAATTTCATCTACTAAATGGATAGGCAAATGTGTCATTATATCAAAAAAGAAGGGAGGAAAAATCTTTTCAAGCTCACATTCTATATTTATAATTTCAGCCTTCAACTTATCAAGATCCCTTCTTCTTATAACTTTACTACATAACCGGCCACGTGCTATGAGAAATGCTCATAGTTCAGAATGAGTTAAAACCATTAGTTGAAAGACCCAATCTAACATTACGAGCATCACTAGCAAAGTCAGGGTGCAAAGAATCTAAATCCTTCCAGGCTTCTCCATCAGCAGGATGTCTTAAATTTCCATCTTTGCAGCGTTCAGTAGCATGCCATCTCATAGCTGTAGATGTCTCAGAACACATGAATATCCTCTGAAACCTAGGCTTGCCTTAAAAACTTTGCTAGAATTTTAGTGCGCTTATTAGTTAAGCCATCATTAACACTCTTCCATCTTAAAGATCCACACATGGAGCAATTATCTAACTTTGCATTGTCTTTTCAAAATAACATGCAATCATTAGTGCATACATGAATTTTCTCATAATGAAGACCTAAATCTTTAATCACTTTTTTTGGCTTGTAAAAAGACTCAGGTATCTGGGCAAATGAAAATGTCTCTTTTATCAAGTCTAACAAGTATAAAAGGCAACATCACTCAACTTGTGAAGAAATTTAAACAAGTATAATCAGATGGTGAAACTCAACTTAGAAAAGTTCTTACACCCTGGATAAAACTCTTGTTTTCCTTCCTCTACCAATTTAAAAAACTTTTCTGCATCTTCAGATGGTCCCTATCTCACTCCTTCACGCCCCAAGTCATCTTCTACATGTATAAAAGTATCATGAAGTAGTTTATCAATATCGTCATGCATGTCGGAACTTTCATATCTTTAGTTGGATGTGGTGTTTCTCTTGAGGAAAATCCTTCTCCATGAAAAACCCATTTGGTGTATCCATGAATAAATCCGTGACAAATCAAGTGGTTGTCCACCACATTTCGACAATGCTAACAACGATTAAAGCACTTTTTACAAGTGCATAATATTTCATTTCCTTGAGAAGCTCGTTCAAATGCCTTATCAAGAAAATCATTAACTCCACGAATATATTTATCGGTGGATCTTCGGAGATCCATACAACTTTTATCTCTGATATTTATTGAACACCCTATGTGACATTGCGCAAAATATTAAAGCTGATAATTATATTTCATGAGTATAGGAAGTATAAAAAGAACTTAATCTCAATGTTTCAAGATATTCTTTCACATTTTTTATTCTAACAAAATCATGATTGTAAATGAACTTAGGCATTGTGTGAGTAAATTTTAATTACACAATCTATATTTAATGGATAATTAGGCAAATAAATGTTAATTATACATTTAATTACATGTGTTAGTATCCGTAGAAAACAACAATAAGAAATGTAGAAACTACTGACAAGAAACATACTTGCTAGTTTGATTGCTCAATTTATTCCATAATAGATTACAAGGTACGGCTTACTACACTGAAGATGAGTAATCATGGATATTCAAGTAAAAGACATTCACAAAAGTGACATTCACATGATGAAAAAGGATGTACCCATCAACTTAAAATATTTTCAACCTCATTCTCTAATCTTTGACTTCTCTTATGTTGAGCATAAGAATTATTTTTTGATGTCAGAAGCACAAGTGACTGAACTAATCAAAATTCAACTTCCTACTCACCTTGATTCAGCAATTAATAGCAATAAGGAAGGACGAGAACAAAATGGGCTGAGTGTGTGGCGTTCCGCAAGTAACTTTGAGAGATACCTATTAACACACGATGACAAATTAAATACTAGCACAATTTGGTATAGATGCACACAAGAAGAAAACCATTATTAGTTTCTCTATCAAACAACAGTTGATCCATGTTTATAATCCAATGTATTTCATTTGTGCTATTGTAGCTTTTATGATGAAAAAAATATTATTGTAAGAGAGAAGTATTATATTTTTCTTGGGTCATCAATTCTCGAGTAGCTCAAGCAAGGAAGTGAATCTTTTCTTTACAATTTCTAAGAAAGGCTTATTGGTGATGCAGCCAAGAATCAAGTGGCTATGAATCCACAAAACACTGTTTTTGATGCTAAACGCCTTATTGGTCGACGTTTTACTGACCCAAGTGTATAGGCTGACATGAAACATTGACCATTTAAGGTTGTCACAGGACCTGGTGACAAGCCTATGATTGTTGTCAATTCCAAGAATTAAGAGAAACAGTTTGCCCCAGAAGAAATCTCTTCAATGGTTTTGATAAAGATGAAGGAAACTGCTGAAGCTTTCTTGGGACAAACTGTTAAGAATGTTATGATTACTATTCCAGCATACTTTAATGATTCTTAGAGACAAGCTACTAAAGATGCTGGGGCTATTGCAGGGTTAAACGTAATGAGGATTATTAATGAGCCAACTGCTGCCAGTGCTTTGAGAAGCGAGAAGTGGAAACAAGCGAGTGAAGCAAGAAGCGTGAAGCAAAGCCCCTTTTTTTAAAAAAAAAAAAAGCGCTATTTAATATAAAAATAAAAATATATTAAATATGAATAGATAAACCATCAAGAACTCAATAGAAGTAACATATTAAGCAAATCTTTCAAGTTTCAACTTAGATTAAAAAGTA
>JAOTQR010000002.1:7448515-7461285 GCA_025774065.1 Solanum ossicruentum
GTATGTTGTTTTATTATGAGATTAGGCTGCCAAGATGCATCTATTGGCTGCTAATACTAGTTTTATCACCTACCATTTTTTAGATAAATATTTGGAGGAAGGGAAGGTTATCTTGAGGTAATAACGAGGTCATACAAGGAGGTATGTAAGAATACTCGAGTTCTTATTACTTGGCATAAAATCTTGATCCCTCCTTGGCACATAAAGGAACTTACCAACTCCGACACGACTATTAAGAGCGTTTCAACTCTTTCACATGTTCATATGCTCCTATACATAGTCACCAGCAAATCTGTATGCATACATGGAAACCAAGATACACGAGTTCGTTCTACTAAATAAAATTCATGTGTTGTTCTACTTCCTCTGCATTTTATTATTTATGTAACCTACTCCATTCATTATGGTGTTGTCTTTTGTGATTATTTACATGTCGTATGTTGTCTCTGCATTCCTAAAGCTCTAATATTACGACCACCAAAAGAATCATCTCAAAGGTAATTGAAATATAAATTGAAGTATATTGCTTGTTGATGGGTGGTAACCCAAGGGGTGGAAGAACCACCTAGCCAGGGTCGATCCTATCATGGTGGGTAGCTCAAGGGGTTAAAGTAAAAGCCTATCTAGGGCTGATCCCGATATAGATTTACCGCTAATTAGTTGGTCATTTGTATTACACGATGTGCACAGATAATACAGTAAAGGTAAAGTAATAAAAATAATATGCTTTTAGGAAGATAAATGGTAATGACAAGCTAAAAGGAGGTGCGTTTAACTAGGCTATTGGGGCCACGGTGTCTAAAGTATGAGACAGGACCACACATTAATTTACACAGTCTACGACGCCTCTAGTCAAGAGAAAGTGTCTTCTAGAGTTAGGGACAAGCCCCGTCTGAATTAACTATATAATACAAACATATAAGCTCTAAACACACACGAAGCTCCGAAACAACCAGGAGCTTGGTAACAGTAGCTGAATGTCCTGTACTCTACTGGGGAAGTCTATTCTCACCTATACCTGCAGTATGAAATGCAGGTCCCCCGTAAGGGACGTCAGTATGAGACAATGTACTGAATAGGTGAAGCAACAAATATTGTATATGAAATACAACTCAAATGAAACTATGCACTAGCATAGGATAAGAGACCACCTTTAGTTATACTTTGGAATAAGGTATCTTATATTCTTTATATAGCTTTACCTTTACTGTATAATCTGTGCACATCATGTACTGTAAATGACCAACTGATTAGTGGTAAACTGTATTGGGATCGTCCCTAGCTAGGTTCTTCCTTAACCCCTCGGGATACCACCCGTGATAGGATCGTCCCTGGCTAGGTGATGCTTCCACCCCTCAGGCTACCACCCATCAAAAACTGTATACTTTATCTTTCAATTACATTTGAGATTCTTCTTTTGGTGGTCATAATATTGGAGATATAACACTGTATTATGCAGCAGGTGACATGTAAATAATTAAACAAGATATTGTGGCAATGAAGAGGGTATGTTACATAAACAATGAAATGTGTATAAAATGAAACACATCATGAACTTTGTTAGCAACAAGAGCTCATGCACTTGGTATCCACGTATATATGTAGATTTGAAGGTAACTACATATATAGAAGCATATTCACATGTGAAATATTAGGGGTATGGTTAATTGCCATGTTGGAGTAGATAAATGCCTTTGCTTACCGAAGGATCTATGTTTCATGCCAAGTGATACGAAATCAAGTAACCTTACATATCTCGTTGTATGACCTCGTTACTACCTTGGAGTGGTTGTGGTTTCCTTCAAATATTTAGCTACAGTATATTAAGCAATAAGACTAGTATTAGCAGCAACACAACACTTCTAGGAAGTCCAATACCATAAAAATGATCACCCGGACAACAAGCTTTCAATTAATGATGCAAAGGCATTTCTTTAACATTTTCACTTATAAACGTATTTTCTAACAACCGTTATTTTGTACATGTCATTTATATCTTATTTTCAGACTTTTATTAGTCCTAAAACAGTCCTCAAGGCACAACACATAACAATTCTTCACAACGTACAAACAAGCGGCATAAAGTTACATCCTTTCACCGCACTTTGATGTCAACACTCCCAAACTTATTTTAACTTTAACAAAATTATATCCAATATTTTTACACATAAAACCAGTCTTCAAATAGTCCAAAAATATCCCCAAAATAGGTGAAAGTTGCGGAATAACATATTATAATTTTCAGCTCCCAAGTTCCTTTTAAGAGTGAAATTACGACGTTGTACAACTACTCATCGTTGTAGACTGAAAAAGTGGTACAGCAGGTTAATTACATGACTAACAACCTATATATTGTTATAACATAAGTCTTACTTCATAATTCATCCAACCAATTAATAGAAAATCCTCTTGAACAACAAGAAACGTTCACAACAATAATTAAGACATATGCTATCAAGAATTTCCAGCTTAACATAATAGCATATACTTCTTGTTTTACATGAAGAAACCATACTAGCAATATCTATAACTTAAAACATGTTAAGAACATCAAAGTCTCTTTATAATAAAGCACATAAACCATATAGAAGTCCCCAAGCTGTCTAGAATTTGTGGACACAAGCTGTCCAAAATTTCTAGCAGATTTCCAGGTTCACATACTATCATATACTTCTTGTTTTTCATGAAGAAATCATACTAAATACACAACTATAATTTCTTACCTTTTCCTTATCTGTTCTGGACTCCTTTCAAGCCTTAGATAATTGAGTTTGCAGCTTGGTGAAGTGAAATATAGAGAGGACAAAAGACTTTAAGAAAGCTTAAACTTTATTTCCTAGTGGAATGAATTAGTGCTGCACTTGATCCATTTTTAAAGATCAAATTGGCCAACTTTTTCTTCAACTTTAGACCTGATAATGATATCCATTAATATTCTATTAATGCAGCATCTTATCCTCCAAAATTGGGATTAATTGGGTCTCAAATATGATGGACCATTGCTGTCAATTTCCAGCTTTCTTCTTAGTTGGTTTTGGGTCCAAATGGTCAAATGGGTTGTAGTGTACTTAGGATGTTTTTAAATTCTTCTTGGACTGAAAATAAGGTCCATTTATGGTACTAAAAGATGAGCCAAAGTTACACCCTTAACATGGAATATATTTATAATCGAACTTGAACCTATTCGGTGTCGAGCCTCGTCTCCGCTTAGCTATCAACTTTAAGCCAAGAAAGTAGGTGATTCACCTACTAAATTATTAAGTCATCCAATAACCTCAATTATTTACTTAGTTTAGGGTTGATATATCCTCAATTTAGCGCCAACACATATATACCCTTGATCCTATTAAGCATTTAGACTCGCATATCGCCCATTAACACGAGATTCAAACACTTTCAAGAATTTACGCTAATTTGACCAAACCATAACATGATTCATTTACATAGCATTAGTACATGTAAAATAGGGGGTGTTACTTCCTCCCCCCCCCCCCAGGAACATTCGTCCTCGAATGTTAGCACAATTGTGTAGCTTGATGAAGTATAAACTTTTATTTAAACAAACCTTTAACAATACACTAATTATTCAATCACACGTACCTATTAGTGTTCCAATTCTACATGTGCACGTCATCTTTAGCTTAAAATAAATGAGGGTATTTTGACTTAATCGCATCCTCGGCCTCCCAGGTCATCTCCTCTGCTTGCTGATTTCTCCAAAGTACCTTTACTGAAGCTATTTCTTTATTCCTCAGCTTCCTACCTTGATGATCCAGAATAGCAACAGGTTCCTCTTCATTGGTGAGATCTCCTGTAACCTGTACATCCTCAATAGGAGTGATATGGGATGGGTCACCTATGCACTTTCGAAGCATTAATACATGGAAAACTAGATGCACCATTGAATGCTCTTTGGGTAGCTCTAACTCATATGCGACCTACCCGATCTTCTTAATAATCTTATACAGTTCAATGTAACGAGGGCTCAGTTTTCCTTTCTTACCAAACCTCATAACCCCTTTCATTGGAGACATCTTTACAAATACCCAATCTCCTGCTGAAACTTCTAGCCCTCTCCTCTTAGCATCTGCATATGATTTGTGATGACTTTGGGATGTCTCTAGTCACTGCTGTATTACCTTAACTATTTCCGTGGCTTGTTGTACTAGATCTGGCCCAAGTAAGGTGGTTTCTCCCACTTCAAACGATTCAATGTGCGACCTACACTTCCTTCCATACAAAGCTTCATAAGGTGCCATCTTGATATTTGAATGGTAGCTATTATTATAGGCAAACTCAATAAGTGGCAAATGATCCACCCAACTACCTTTAAAATCTAACGCACAAGCTCGCAACATATCTTCAAATGTCTGAATTGTGTGTTACGCTTGACCATCTGTTTGAGGGTGGAAAGATGTACTCAGATTCACTTGTGTACCTAAACTTCTTTGGAAAGACTTTTGAAACCTCGCAGTGAATTGAGTTCCCTGGTCAGATATAATGGAGATTGGGACTCCATGTAGCCTGACTATCTCTTTGAGGTACGACTTGGCATACTCCTCCGATCTATAATCTGTCCTAATAAGTAGGAAATGTGTTGACTTTGTGAGCCTATCAACTATTACCCATATGGAGTCAAACTTCTGAAACGAGCAAGGCAAACCAATAACAAAATCCATGTTAATCATATCCCACTTCCAGGTTGGAAGTTCTATACACTGCATATAATCTCATGGCTTTTGATGTTCTACCTTCACTTGCTGGAAATTTGGGCATTGAGCCACAAATTCTGCAAGGTCCTTTTTCATGCCTCCCCACCAAAACGCTGCCTTCAGGTCATGGTACATCTTAGTCGATCCTGGATGGATGGAATATCGGGAATGGTGGGCTTCTTCCATTATCCTTTGTCTTAACCCATCAATATCTGGCACACATAATCAGTTTTGGCAGTAAAGTACTCCATTTTGTGTAAGGTCAAAGCCCTTTGTCGTATCTTGACTCACCTTTTCCTTAAGTTGTCGTAGAACAGGATCCTCGAACTATTTTTCTTTCACATCCATTACTAATGAAGACGTCACCGCATAATGTACAATAACCCCTTCCTTTGGGTTTTCAAGAATGTGAACTCCCAAACTAGCTAGTAGTCATAGATCCTTGGCTACACCTTGACTCACTATGGCCTGATCACTAGTAGTCATGATTACCTTACAACTCAAGCATCGGCTACCACATTTGCCTTCTCCAGATGGTATAGTATATCAACATCATAACTCTATTATCAACTCCAACCATCTCCGTTGTCTTAAGTTTAGGTTTTTCTCCTTAAAGATGTATTGCAAGCTCTTATGATCTGTATATATCTCAACATGAACCCCATATAAATAGTGGCTACATATTTTTAAAGCAAATACAACTGCTGCTAGCTCAATATCATGAGTTAGGTAATTCTTCTCATATGGTCCTAGTTGTCTGGAAGCATAAGCAATTACCCTACCATGCTGTGTCAGCACACACCCTAAGCCAACTCCTAAAGCATCATAATACACCGCATACCCCTCAGTGCCGTCTGGAAGAACTAGCACCGGTGCAGAAGTTAGCTTATTTTTTAGTTCCTGCAAGCTCCTTTCACATGCATGATTCCATTGGAACTTGGTTTCCTTATGTGTCAACTTTATTAAAGGTGCAAATTTGGAAGAAAAACCTTCAACAAACCTTTTGTAATAACCTGCCTACCCTAGGAAGCTCCGAACTTCCGTGGGCGCTGTTGGCCTTGGCCAATCTTTCACAACGTCTATCTTTTGTGAATCTTATTCCCTCCTTAGAAACAATATGACACAAGAATGCCACTGATTATAGCCAGAATTCACATTTAGAAAACTTGGCATACAACTGTTGATCACGGAGAACCTGCAACATTCGTCTTAATTGATTTGCATGGTCCTCTTCTGACCTTGACTATACCAACATGTCATCTATTAATACAATCATGAACACATCTAAGAATGGCTTAAATACTCTGTTCATCATATCCCTAAACACTGCTGGTGCATTCGTTAGCCCAAATGACATAACAAGTAATTCAAAGTAACTATACCATGTCCTGAAAGCAATCTTAGGTATATCTTCTTCCACCCTCACTTGGTGATACCCTGATCTCAGATCAATTTTTTGAAAAGCATTTGGCACCTTGTAACTGATCAAATAAATCATTAATCCTGGGGAGGGGATATTTGTTCTTAATGATCACCCTATTCAATTGTCGATAGTCGATACACATTCTCAAGGTGCCATCCTTTTTGCGAACAAATAACACCGGTGCACCCCAAGAGGATACACTAGGTCTTCTAAAACCCTTCACCAATAAGTCTTTTAATTGTTCTTTTAATTCATAGAACTCTGTCGGGGCCATTCTATATGGAGGGATAGAAATGGGTTGAGTTCCTGGAAGTAAGTCAATACCAAAATCTATTTCTCGTTTAGGAGGTAAACCTGGGAGTTCTTCAGGGAACACATCAACAAATTCATTCACTACTGGTACTGATTGCAGAGTTGGCGATTCTACCTCCATATCCCTTACTCGAACTAGATGACACATATACCCCTTAGATATCATCTTTCTAGCCTTAAAGTAAGAGATAAACCTCCTCTTTGGTTCCCCAACATTGCCTTCCCATTCAAGGACTGCCTCTTTTGGAATGTGGAAGTACACTTTCTTAGTTCGGAAATCCACAGTGACATATCAAGAAGATAACTAATCTATACCCAATATAACATCACATTCCACCATTTCTAACTCAATAAGGTCAACTAATATTTCACGATCACAAACAGTTACTATACTGTCATAATAAACCCTTCTAGCTATGATACACTCACCGATTGGTGTAGATACCTCAAATGGTTTATTCAATAATTTAGGTGTTCTCTTAAGCTTCCCAGCAACTAGAGGAGTAATGTGTGATAGTGTAGAACCAAGGTCAATTAATGCATATACATTATGAGTGAAGATGGACAGTGTACCTGTGACCACATCAGGTGAAGCTTCAAAATTTTGTCGACTCCCCAAAGTATAAGTCCAATTCTGGACCCTGCTAGAGCTAGCTGCCCCTCTAACACCTCTACCACGACCCATAGGTGTGTGCTGATCCCTACCAAATGGAGGGATTATCGATGATGATGCAATAGTTGACCCAGTAGATTGCGCTATATCACCCATATGCCTCTTCGGGCAGTCTCTCATCATGTGCTAGGCGCACCAAACTAGTAACAAACATCTATCCCAAAATGACATATACCCAGATGACTTCTTCGACATTTTTTTATAGGCATGCTTAGGAGTTATTGGTTGTCCTGCCGATCCCCCTATTGTTCGGGTACCTTGACCCTTACCCGGTTGACCAAACTAGTTACTTCTAGACCCTTGAATTTGTGGTGGAGCATTGGCTGCAGAATAGGAAAATGATGGTCCAGCCGGTCTATTAGAAAATCAAAGCCTAAACTCACCTTGGGATGGTGTAACTTCCCTGAAGATCTGGTCCTCTTAGATTGCGCCCTTTCCGACTCCTGGGTCTTCCTTCTCTGCTTCTGGTCCTCCAATTTCTGCGCAAAAGCTTGCATCCTTGTTGTGTCAATATCTTTATTTATGGAAGCAATAGTACAGTCTCTGACCACATACCTATGAACTCTATCTGCCATAGTAGCAACCATATTAGGAGCATACCCGGATAGGGAATTAAATTGGAGGCTATACTCCCTCACGCTCATATTACCCTGGTGGAGATTCAGGAACTGATCCGCACGGGCCTCTCGGATCTCCAATGGCAAATAATGATCGAGAAAGGCCTCCTTGAACTCCTTCCAGGTAGGCTGGGGTGCATCAATATCTTTGGGCTGCTTCCACGCTTCATACCACAATATAGCCACACCCTTTAACCGATATGCTGCTAACTCAGCAACTTCTGTACCTCTAATATGCATAACATCAAAATTGTGCTGAATCTGATCAATGAATTCTTGGGGATCTTCATTAGGATCAGACCTAGTGAAGGCTAGAGGGTCCAAATTAAGGAAGTCCCGTATCATCATGCCAGTTGCCCTATTTGTACTACATGCACCTATAACTGGACCTTCCTTTCTTTGCCCAGCAACTATAATAGTTAGTAGCTGAATCCCATTTCTCAAATCCTGTACTGTAGCATCGATAGGGGATTCTGGTGGAATTTGACTATTCCTGGGTTCATCAGGAGCTTAAGGGGTTAATGATGCACGTGACAGGGACACATCTTGAGCCTTATTTCATTGTCTCATATGACTAGGTGAACTAACCCCCACTTCTACTGCCTTTCCTTTACCTCTTTTCTTCCTAGTTTCTGGCATACTTGCTCGCTATACAAAACAATTCAGGAGTTAGACAAAATTTACCTAGCTCTATGGCACGATCTAAAGAACGAAATAAAAGTAACAACTCCTAAATGCCACATAGCCTCCTACTTATAAATATGGTGCATAAAACATCGATATATAAGGCTCTACATTGACACGATTTTGTAGACTCCCTAGGATGACCCGCTCTGATACCACTTCTATCACACTCCAAAGTCCCGTTAGGGCGGATTGGCACCCGTTACCGATAAGGCTCAGGAGAACCAACCTATATCTATGCGCTTTGTATACATATTATAAGGAATTTCTATGTTTGACATGCTTTTAGGAAGATAAACGGTAATGACAAGCTAAAAGGAGATGCATTTAGCAAGGCCGTTGTGGCCACGGTGTCTAAGTATGAGACATGACCACACATTAATTTACATAGTCTACAAAGCCTCTAGTCAGGAGAAAGTGTCTGCTAGAGTTCGGGACATGTCCCGTCTAAATTAACTATATAATGCAAACATATAAGCTCTAAACACACACAAAGCTCCGGAACAACCTGGAGCTAGGTAACAGCAGCTGAATGTCCTATACTCTACTGGGGAGGTCTATTAGCACTTGTACCTAAAGCATGAAATGCAGGTCCCCCATAAGGGACGTCAGTACGAAAAATTGTACTGAGTATGTAAGGCAGCAAATATTGTATATGAAATACAACTCAAATGAAACTATGCACTAGTATAGGATAAGAACCACCTTTAGTTATACTTTGGAATCGAGTATCTTATATTCTTTATATAGCTTTACCTTTACTATATAATCTGTGCACATCGTGTACTATAAATGACCAACTGATTAGTGGTAAACTGTATCAGCATCGTCCCTAGCTAGGTTCTTCCTTAACCCCTCGGGCTACAACCCATGATAGGATCGTCCCTGGCTAGGTGATGCTTCCACCCCTCGGGCTACCACCCATTAAAAATTATATACGTTATCTTTTAATTACCTTTGAGATGATTCTTTTGGTGGTCATAATAATAGAGATATAAGGCTGTATTATGCAATATATGACAGGTAAATAATTATACAGGACACTATGTCAATGAAGAGGGTATATTACATAAACAATTAAATGCGTATAAAATGAAACACATCATGAACTTTGTTGGCAACATGAACTCATGTACTTGGTATCCACATATGTAGGTAGATTTGAAGGTAACTACATTTATGGAAGCATATTAACATGTGAAATATTGAGGGTATGGCTAATTGTCATGTTGGAGTACATAAATGCCTTTGCTTACCAAAGGATCTATGTTTCATGCCAACTGATACGAAATCAAGTAACCTTACATACCTCGTTGTATGACTTCATTACTACCTTGGAGTGGTTGTGGTTTCCCTCAAATATTTAGCTACAGTATATTAAGCAATAAGACTAGTATTAGCAGCAACACAACACTTCTAGGCAGTCCAATACCATACAAACGATCACTCGGACAGCAAGCTTTCAATTAATGATGCAAAGGTATTTCTTCAACTTTTTCATTTATAAACGTATTTTCTAACAACCATTCTTATGTAAATGTCATGTATATCTTATTTTCAGACTCTTATCAGTCCTAAAACAGTCCTCAAGGCATAACACATAACAATTCTTCACAACATACAAACAAGCAGCATAATGTTACATCCTTTCACCGCACTTCGACGTCAACACTCTCAAACTTATTTTACATTACCAAAATTATATCCAAAATTTTTACACATAAAACCAAATTTAAAATAGTCCAAAAATATTCCCAAAATAGGTGAAAGTTGTGGAACAACATATTACAATTTTTAGCTCCCAAGTTCCTTTTAGGAGTGAAATTACGATGTTGTACAACAACTCATCTTTGTAGACTAAAAAAGTGGTGCGGCAGCTTAATTACATGACTAACAACCTATATATTATTATAACATAAGTCTTAATTCATAATTCATCCAACCAAGTAAGAGAATATCCTCCTGATCAATAAGAAATGTTCACATTAATAATTAAGACATATGTTGTCCAGAATTTCCAGCTTAACATAATAGCATATACTTCTTGTTTTACATGAAGAAACCATACTAGCAATATCTATAACTTAAACCATGTTAAGAACATCAAATTCTCTTCATAATAAAGCCCAAAAACCATATAGAAGTCACCAAAATAAAAGGCAAGTGTGCAACAACTTTTTGGACACAAGCTGTCCAGAATTTCCAGCAGATTTCCAGGTTCACATACTATCATATACTTCTTGTTTCTCATGAAGAAATCATACTAAATACACAAGTATAATTGCTTACCTTTTCCTTATATGTTCTGGACTCCCATCAAAAGCCTTAGACAATTGAGCTTGCAGCTTGGTGAAGTGAAACATATAGAGGACAGAAGACTTTAAGAAAGCTGAAACTTTATTTCCTAGTGGGATGAATTAGTGCTGCACTTGATCCGTTTTTAAAGATCAAATTGACCAACTTTGTCTTCCACTTTAGACCTGATAATTACACCCATTAATATTCTATTAATATTGCATCTTATCCTCTAAAATTGGGCTTAATTGGGTCTCAAATATGATGGACCCTTGCTGTCAATTTCTAGCTTTCTTCTTAGTTGGTTTTTGGGCCAAATGGCCAAGTGGGTTGTAGTGTACTTAGAACGTTTATAAATTCTCCTTGGACTGAAAATAAGGTCCATTTATGGTACTAAAAGATGAGCCAAAGTTACACCCTTAACATGGAATATATTTATAATCGAACTTGAACCTATTCGGTGTCGAGCCTCGTCTCCTCTTAGCTATCAACTTTAAGCCAAGAAAGTAGGTGACTCATCTACCAAATTATTAAGTCATCCAACAACCTCAATTCTTTACTTAGTTTAGGGTTGATATATCCTAAATTTAGTGCCAACATATATATACCCTTGACCCTCTTAAGCATTTAGAATCGCATATCGCCCATTAACACGAGATTCAAGCACTTTCAAGAATTTATGCTAATTTGACCAAACCATAACATGATTCATTTGCATAGCATTTAGTATATGTAAAATGTGGGGTGTTACAAGCTGGTCATTTGTATTACATGATGTGCACAGATTATACAGTAAAGGTAAAGTAATAAAAAGAACATAAAGTACATGATCCCATAGTATAACTAATGCTGGTCTCTTATTCTACACTAGTGCGTATATTTATTTGAGTTGTTACTTCATATATAGTATTTTCTTCCTTATATATTCTATACATTATCCTGTACTGACGTCTCTTACGGGGACCTGCATCTCATGCTGCAGGTACAGGTGCTAGTAGATCTCCCCAGTAGGAGTACAGGATATCCAGCTGCTGTTACCAAGCTCCAGGTTGCTTCGAAGCTTTGTGTGTCTAGAGCCTATATCTATTTTTATATTTTGTAGTTAGCCAAGGCAGGCCTTTTCCCGACCCTTATTAGATATTTTTCCTTCTCTAGAGACTTTGTAGACTATGTAAATTAAAGTGTGGTCATATTCATACATTAGACATCGTGGCCCTAATGGCCTAGCCATATGTATTTCAATTTGGCTTGTTATTACAGTTTACTTTTTTAAAGGTATGCTGAATGTAGAGGTACCAAATAATATGTCTAGAAAGCTCATAGATATAGGTTGGTTCTCCCGGGCCTTGTTGGCAATGGGTGCCAATCCTCCTTAATGGGACTTTGGGCTTTATAGAAGTGGTATCAGAGTAGGTCATCCTAGGGAGTCTACAAAGCCGTGTCTATGTAGAGTCTTGTTTCTCAATGTGGTATGAACCACATTTATATGTAGGAGGCTACATGGCATTTAAGAGTGGTTACTTTCTTTTCATTCTTTAGATCGTTCCATAGAGATAAGTGTAATAGGTAGATCGTGTCTAACCCCTAAATTGTTTTGTTCAGCAAGTATGTCAAAAACCAAAAAGAACAAAGGTAAAAGGGAGGGAGTAGAAGTGGTGGTTGGTATACCGAGTCAGGTGAGGCAAAGAAATGAGTCTCAAGATGAGTCTCTATCACAGACATCTCCAACCCCTTCAGTTCTTGATGAACTAGGAAGTAGTGAAATTCTCCCAGAACCACCTATCGATGCTACCGTGTAGGATCTGAGAAATGCAATCCAACTATTGAATCGTATAGTTGTTGGCCAAGGTCAAAGACATGAAGGTCCAGTTATAGGTACAGGTAGTGTGAATAGGGCAGCTAGCATGAGGATACGTGATTTCCTTAATTTGGACCGTCCATCCTTCATTGGGTCAGATCCTAATGAAGATCACCAAGACTTTATTTATCAGATTCAGCGCACTTTAGATGTTATGCATGTGAGTGGTACAGAAGCTGTTAAGTTAGCGACATAT
>JAOTQR010000002.1:7473497-7512628 GCA_025774065.1 Solanum ossicruentum
AAATTCACTTAATTCCCTACTCCCGCACCTCCAACGGATTAAATTTAAGACATACTTCCATCCCAACAATTAATAAGTAACCTTAGAAAATTTCGGGGTTTAACAAATACCCCTAAAATAGAGATGTGCGCGCAATACATTGTCTCATGCTCCATTTAAAAATTCGAGACTGGATTTATGATCAACATGAAAATTGAGTGGGAAAATGGTCTCATTCGAATTTTAGAGCTATTGGAATGAAAAATAATTTTTCGATCCGAGACGAATTACAGTATCTATATGCGCCCATGGCGCGATGCACCTGGGACGCGGACCTATACTTTTTTTCCAGTATTTTTGACATGTATTGGAAAACTCATTCAAAATGTTTTTGAAAAAAATGTACAAGTCCGCGACGTGGACTGGGCAGTTTCAAGATGAAAGAACGCGGACTGGGCAGTTTCGAGATGAAATTTTTTCTTTTAATTTCAGAGGCATTCCGGTCAATTCTCAACTCCTCCTAAACTCAAAATACAATCAAATTAGGTTGTTTTGATACTTAAATAGGGTCTTAAACCCCATTCTAAGTCTTTTTCTAAGTATTTGAATGACTGGCTTGAGAGGAAAGAAGAGGGAAGCGTAGATTGAAGAGTTCGAAGACAATTCTTGGAGATTAATTGTTGATAGGTTCACCCAAGGTATGTAAGGCCAAAACTAAAAGCATGACATTGTTCTCTCATGTGCCCCATAGATGGTCTTACAAGTGAGTTAAAATTTCTTGAGTCTACAAACATGAATTTTGATTATTTTCTTGAGAAAAAAATTTCTTGAGTCTACAAACACGAATCTTGATTATTTTCTTGAGAAATCATATTTATTACATGTATTTTCATATGTTGACGATCACCATAAACTTGTTTTCTTGAATTGGATATTTTTCATGAGATATTGCTTAAACCCTATATATAATTATTAATTATTAAAAGCATTCATGAAAGAAGATAGGGATTGAGTCTAGAGCCTTGATTGAGAATGTCGATTGTAATTGTGATTGTGAATCTGCGAATGATGATAAGTTGATAGTAATTAATGGCCCATGAGTCTTCCCAAATGAACTCTAATGATTGTTGATTTGATTGTTTCCTAATGTTTATTCTAAGCCTTGAGTTATTGATTGAGATGTTGATTGTTGAGATGATGAAAGTCCCCATGAGACAGATTGAATGATAAAGTGCCTCCACAAGACTGATTTGAGATGGATTGATTAAGATGATTTCCTTTGATGGATTGTCTTATGAGCGTTAAGTCTTGGAAGGAGTATCGAGCACTGAAAGAGTAAGAGTTAGTCCAATTTGCACTCGTCAAACTATGTAGCCAAGTGTAGGTGAGGATTTGAACGATCATATTTACATTATCGTTCCCTCTTGATAGAGTCCCTGAAAGAATAGATGACTTATTTGATTTACTGGTGGTCCCTAGTGAATTCATTCGTTCCCTACCTGGCAAGTGTAGAACAACTGTGGCTACATGAGATTGATTATTATACAATCAATGCATCATAAGTGATTGTTGTTAGATAAGAGAAACTCCTAGAAAGTTCCCACCCTGAGTACTTTGAGTCGAGATGAGATGAGAAGAGATGAGTTGAGATGTGTCCCTCTTAGATGAGTCTGATTTGATTGATGAGCTTTGATAGGATAGAGAGGTCATTTGTGTACTCTTTATTCTTGCTTTAGATAGACACTTGACATGTTGGTTACTATTATTCTGAGTTGATTGTTGTTTTTGTATTATTCTACCTGTTTCGATTTCATTCAGCTATTTTACATATCGTACATTTCACGTGTTGATATCATTTGGCAATACATCATTTTATGATGTAGATACATGGATTAGAGATCTTTAACAGGTGCATCATCGAGGATCTTAGACGTTCAGCTAATTGGTGAGCCTCCCCTACTTCGGAGGATTCATTACTTTTATTTTCATCTTGCTTTAGAGTTAGATTTGCTTAGCTTTATTTTTATTCAGGTAGCCATGGGTCTGTCATTGGCACCACCTGATAGTGATAGAGGCTTTATAGACTAGAGTCGAATGTTGATTGTTAAGATTGTGAGCTAGTTCTTACTAATATCCTTTCATTTATATTATTATTTGAGATTAGATAGATGTGCTCATTTATATTCTTTATGTCTTCTGATGATTAGTAGAGTTTATCGATTGAATGATTGTGATGAGGCCAAGTGGTTCGCTTGGGGACTAGCAATAGTCTCTGGGTGTCGGCCATGTCTTGAGTACCCCCCTGGGGCGCGACAAACTTTGTATCAGAGCATGAGTTCAAGTGTCCTAGGGAGTCTATGAAGTCATGTCTAGTAGATTCTTGTTTATGGGTGTGTTGTCGACCACACTTGATAAGCAGGAGGCTATAGAACATTAGGAATTGTTTTCCTTTCATTCATGTTCTGAATCATGTTATAGAGTTATGCTCTATGAAAGTTCTCTTCTAATTCATTCTTTGCGCATTGCAAAATTGTGATCATGCCTCCAGAAGAGCTGTTAGAGGTAGAGGATTTCCTGCCAGATAGAATATTAACCCACCTAAGCCTCAAGGACATGAGGAGCCCGTGGAAAAAGTTGTCCCTATTGCGCAACCCCCGCAAGATGAGGTCTCCAATGCTAAGCTATGCCTAGCTATTCAAACTCTAGACCAGGCAGTCATAGCACCTTTTATGAGACAAAGAGCTAGTCAACAGGATGCCCATGACACTTCTAGATTCTAAGAATTCCTAAGGATGAATCCGCTTGAGTTCACATGGTTTGCATCCACTGAGAATCCAGAGAACTATGTGGAGGAGCTTCGGAAAGTGTTCTAAGTGATGCATGTAGTTGATTCTAACAGAGTGGAAATAGTTGATTACTAACTCAAGGGTGTGGCTAAACTTTGGTATGATCAATGGAAGAGGGATAGAGGAGAGGATGCCTCTGCGCTAACTTGGGCTATATTCGAGTAAGCTTTCTTGGGGTGTTTCTTCCCAAGGGAGCGAAAAGAGCCAAAAGTAAGAAAGTTCTTGAACTTAAAGCAGGTCTCTATGAATATGCAAGAGTATGGGCTAAAGTTTACACAACTGCCTCAATATGCTCCGAACATGGTTGTTAATATGAGAGGGAGTATAGGAATGTATGATGAAGGGTTAAATGGAGGGCCAAAGAGAGATAGTAGAGGAGCAATGCTTGTGAGTGATATGGACATTAGGAAACTGATGACCTTTGTTCAGCAAGCTGATGAGAAGAGGCAGCATGATAGAGAGGAGTTTAGAAGGAAGAAAGCTAAAACATCCAGTCATGAGGTTGGGAAGAAAGGCAATGGTAACCAATTTCCTTCACCATCATCTACTAGTGCACCTGCACCTAGAGTCAGTAATGATCAGATATCCCAAAATGTTGGAGCCCGTGGGTCTCAGTCACAAGCCAATATGGCTTAACATTCATGAGGTAAACCACTATGTGGTACATGTGGCAAGTTACACATGGGTAAATGCCCGAGGGGACTGACATATGCTACAAGTATGGCCAAGCAGGTCACTATCAGAGAGATTGTCCTCTATGGGCTGATCGGGCTCAATCTTCTGCACCAATCCCGCCAGCTAAGGGAAATCGGAGAGGTACTACATTAGGCACAAGTAGAGCTACAAACTGTTTGTATGCCATGGGCAGTCGACATGTTCAAGAGAACTACCCAGATATTGTGATGGGTATGATTCGAGTCTTTTTTATTGATTGTTATATGTTGATGGATCTTGGTGCCATATTATCTTTTGTAATTCCATATGTGGCCAGTGGATTTGATAGAACCACTGAGAGTCTTCTTGAACCCTTTGATGTTTCTACTCCCATGGGTGAGTCTATTCGGGATGAAAGAGTCTATAGAGCTTGTGTAGTATTCATCTATCATATGGATACTATCATTGATCTGATTTAATTAGATATGACTGATTTTGATTTGATCCTTGGCATTCATTGGCTCCACATATGTTATGCCTCCGTTGATTGTAGAGCCCGAACCGTTAACTTTCAACTTTCCAATTAATCGATTCTAGAGCTGAAGGGTGATCTTGTAGCAACCAAAAGGAAAGCTTATCTACTATCTTAGAGCCACAAAGATGATTGCTAAGAGTTATATATACCACCTTATGAGAGTTAAATCTGATGATGTTGCGTCTCCTACTCTTGAATCAATCCTGATTGTGAATAAGTTTACTGAAATCTTTACTGAGGATCCACCCAGAGTCCCTCCTGATAAGGAGATGGACTTTGGGATTGATTTTCTTCCTGATACCTAGCCTATCTCAATTCCACCTTATAAGATAGACCCCGCTGAGTTGAAAGAGTTGAAAGAACAGTTAACATATTTGTTAGAGAAGGGCTTCATAAGGTCGGGTGTTTCTCCTTGGGGTGCCCTTGTCTTATTCATGCGAAAGAAAGATGGGTCTCTCAGAATGTATATTGACTATAGGAAACTGAACAAGGTCACAATAAAGAATAAGTATTTTTTCCTAAAGATGGATGATTTGTTTGCCAAACTTTAGGGTGCCTCTTGTTTCTCAAAGATAGACCTCAGATCTGGCTACCATCAGTTGAAAGTAAGGGACCATGACATTCCAAAGATAGCCTTTAGGACTAGATACGACCATTTAGAGTTCTTGGTCATGTCCTTTGGGTTCACGAATGCACCTGCAGCCTTTATGGACTTCATAAATAAGTTTTTGATTGTGTTCATTGATGACATTTTGGTGTATTCAAGAGATGAAGAGGAGCATGCAAACCACCTCAGAATTGTCCTCCAAACACTTAAGGACTACTAGTTGTATGTGATATTCTCGAAATTTGAATTTTGGATCAAGTATGTGGCTTTCCTAGGCCATATTTTCTCCGATGATGGTATTCAAGTGGATGCTCAAAAGATTAAAGCGATTAAGAGCTAGCACAGACTGACCTTTCAGACTAACATAAGAAGTTTTTTGGGGTTGGTAGGTTACTACTGAAGATTTGTTAAGGGATTTTCTTAATTATCCGCACCATTGACTAAGTTAACCTAGAAAAAGGTCAAGTTTCAATGGTTCGATGAATGTGAGAAGTGTTTTCAAGAATTGAAGACTATACTTGACTACTGCACTAGTTCTAACCTTGCCCAATAGGATGGAAGATTTTGTAATCTATCTATTGTAATAGCTCAAGCGTTGGATTGGGATATGTATTGATTAAAAGAGTGAAAGTGATAGCCTATGCTTCAACATAACTTAAGATTCATGAGAAAACGATCTGACCCATGATCTTAAGTTGGTGGCAGTGGTATTTGCACTTAAAATCTGGCACCACTACTTGTATGGAGTGAATGTAGACATGTTCACTAACCACAAGAGCTTACAGTATGTCTTAAGTCAGAAAGAGCTCAACCTATGACATGAGCATTCTCTACCATCCAGGTAAAGCTAACATTGTTGCTGATGCTCTTAGCAGGTTGTCAATGGGTAGCGCAGCTCATATTGAGGAAGGAAAGAAGGAACTAGCTAAAGAAGTGTACTGATTAGCTCGATTGGGAGCTCAACTTAAGGAGAATATTTAGAATGGGTTTTCTTCAACATTGGTGGAAGAGGTGAAAAAAAAAACAAGATCGACATTCTATCATACTCCAATTGAAGGAGGCTGTCCACAAACAGAAAGTGATGTTCTTCTCCAAAGGGGGAGATGGGGTGTTGAGATACCAGAGCAGATTGTACATTCCATATATTGATGGTATTCGAGATAGAATCATGGTTGAAGCTCACAGCACTAGATACTCCATTCATCCTGGCTCTACCAAAATATATCATTACTTGAGAGAAGTCTATTGGTAGAGTGGAATGAACAGGGAAATTGTTGAGTTCATCTCAAAGTGCCCGAATTGTCAACAAGTGAACGTTAAGCATCAAAGGCCAAGTGGATTGTCTCATAACATTGAGATTCCTAAGTGGAAGTGGAAGATGATCAATATGGACTTTATTACTAGTCTACGAAGGTATCAAAAACAATATGATTTGACATGGGTGATTGTGTATAGTATGACCAAATTGGCTCACTTCTCGCAGTTAGGACAATTAACACTGCGGAGGAGTACACCAAGTTGTACATCCAAGAGTTTGTGAGGTTGCATGGAGTTCCTTTGTCCATCATCTCAGACAGAGGGATCAATTTACCTTCTAATTTTAGAGATTTTTCTAGAAAGGACTGGGTACCAAAGTGAATCTAAGCACAGCCTTTCATTCCCAGACAGATGGTCAGACAGAGCATAAATTCAGACATTAAAGAATATGTTGAGAACCTGTGTTCTAGATTTCAAGGGAAATTGGGATGATCACTTACTATTGATTGAATTTGCATACAATAATAGTTATCATGTAAGCACTCAGAAGGCTCCCTATGAAGCCCTATATAGGAGGAGATGTAGATCACCGATTGGGTGGTTTGACGTTGGAGAACTGGAGTTGATTGGGCCTGATCTTGTCCATCAATCAATGGAGAAGGTTAAGGTCATTAGAGAGAGACTAAAAGCTGCACAGAGTCACCAGAAATCCTACACCGATGTCAGGAGGAGAGACTTGGAGTTTGAGGTAAACAATTGGGTATACTTGAAAGTGTCGCCTATGAGAGGTGTCATGAGATTTGGGATAAAGGACAAATTGAGTCCATGTTATATTGGGACTTATCAGATTGTGAAGAGGATTGGGAGGGTTGCTTATGAATTAGAATTACCTTCTGAGTTAGACGAAATCCATCCAGTGTTCCACATGCTGATGTTGAATAAATGTTTGGGAGATCCTAACTTGGTGATCCCTGTAGAGAGTATTGGAATGAAGGATAGCTTGACCTACAAAGAAATTTTGGTCAGGATCCTTGATCGTCAGATTCGCAAATTGAGAACCATAGAGATAGCCTCGGTCAAAGTCCTGTGGAGAAATCAACTCGTTGAGGAAGCCACATGAGAAGCTGAGGAAGATATTGAAAGAAAATTATCTGCACCTATTCATACCAAATGATGAGAATGTTGAAGGTAATTTCCTTGCCCTTATCTAAATCGATTGTCTTTTCTTAAGTTGATAGTTTATTCTTGGGTCTAAATAGAGTTGATTGATTATTGAGAAAGAGTTGAGAGTTTGATTGATAGATTGAATGTTGAGATGAGTTTGAGTCTATTCGTGCCTTGATATCCACATTTACTCATCATTCGAGGACAAATGATCCCTAGGGGGAGATGAGGTAACACCCAGTAAAATTACCAAAATAGCCCTAGAATAGAGATGTGTGCATAACACGTCTTTCCATGCTTCATTTGGAAATATGAGACCAGATTTGTGATCAGCATAAAAATTTGAGTGGAAAAATGGTCTCGTTCGAATTTTAAAGCCATCGGATCAAAAAATAATTTTTTTATCCGAGAAGAATTCTAGTGTTTATGCCCAAAGGCGCAATGCGCTTGGGACGCGTACCTACATTTATTTGTTTTTAGTTTTTTTGACGGGAATTGAAAAACTCATTCAAAATATTTTGGAAAAAATGTACATGTCCACGCGCAGTCCACTCGCGAACTAGGCAATTTTGGGATGAAATTTTTTCTTTTCATTTGAGAGGAATTTTGGTCAATTCCTAACTCTTCTAAATAAAAAACATGATCAAATTAGGTCATTTTGATGCATAAATAGGGTTTTAAACCCCATTTTAGTCCTTTTCTAAGTATTTGAAAGACTAGGGCTTGAGTGAAAAGAAGAGTGAAGCGTAGATTGAAGAATTCAAAGTCAATTCTTGGAGATTAATTGTTGATAGCTTCATCTCAGGTATGTTACGCTAAACTAAAAGCATGTGATTGTTCTTTGATGTGCCCCATAGATAGTCTTAGAAGTTAGTTGAAAGTTCTTGAGTCTACATATATGATTCTTGATTATTTTCTAGAGAAATCATATTTATTACATGTATTTTCATATGTTGATGATCACCATAAACTTATTTTCTTTAATTGGATATTTTTCATGAGATATTGCGTAAACCATATATGTAATTATTAAAAGCATGCATGAAAGAAGATAGGGATTGAGTCTAGAGCCTTGATTGAGAATGTTGATTGTAATTGTGATTGTCAATGTGAGAATGATGATAGGTTGATAGTAACTGATGGCCCATGAGTCTTCCCAAATGAACTTTAATGATTGTCGATTCAATTGTTCCCTAATGATTGTTCTAAGCCTGGAGTTATGGATTGAGACGTTGATTGATGAGATGATGAGAATCCCCATGAGACTGAGTGAATGATGATGTGCCTCCACGAGGCTAATTTGAGATGAGTTGATTAAGATGATTTGATTGTATGGATTGTCTTATGAGTATTGAGTCTTACGAGGAGTATCAAGAACTGAAAGAGTAAGAGTTAGTCCAACTCACACTCGTCAAACTATGAAGCCAAGCCTAGGTAATGATTTGAACATTCATATTACATCGTGGTTCCCTCTTGATAGAGTCCCTGAAACAATAGAGGACTTGTTTGATTTGCTGGTAGTCCCTAGTAGATTCAATTCATTCCCTACCTGGCAAGTATGGAATGGTTGTGGCAGCATCAATGTGATTGTTATACAATTACTGGCTTATAAGTTATTGTTGTCAGATAAAAGAAACTTCCAACAAGTTTCCACCTTGATTACTCTGAGTCGAGATAAGATGAGATGAGATGAGATACGTCTCTCCGAGATGAGTCTGATTTGATTGATGAGATTTGATGGGATAGATGGTTCATTTGTCTTCTTTTCATTATTGATATAGATAGACACTTGACATGTTGGTTGCTACTCTGAGTTGACTTTGTTTCAATATTATTCTACCAGTATTGATTTCATTCAGCTATTTTACATGTCGTACATTCCACGTACAGATGCCATTCGGTGCTTCATCATTTTATGATACAGATACAGGGATTAGAGATCATCAACAGGTGCATCATTGAGGATCTTGGATGTTCAGATGATTGGTGAGCCTCCCCTACTTCGGAGGATTCATAACTTTTATTTTCATCTTGCTTTAGAGTTAGATTTGCTTAGCTTTATTTTAATTGAGTTAGCCATGAGTCTGTCATTAGCACCACCTGAAAGTGATAGAGGCTTCATAGTTTAGAGTGGAATGTTGATTGTTAAGATTATGAGCTAGTTTTTTCTACCCGCCTTTCATTTATATTATTCTTTGAGATTAGATAGATGTGCCCATTTATATTCTTTATGTCTTCCACTGATTAGTAAAGTTTATCGATTGAATGATTATGATGAGGCCAAGTGATTCGCTTGGGGACTGACGATAGTTTCTGGGTGCCGGTCACATCTTGGGTATCCCCCGGGACATGACAGAAAGTTTCTTACATGGAAAAAATGGCAAGTGAGAACAGGGCTCCTAACAATTAAAGTTTTGTAGATTTTGATGAATTAATTGGGTCACGTCATTTAATTTATATTAGAATGAACTTGGGATAATTGAGTCATGGAAGTTGATGTTCTTATTAAAAACTTTTGTCCGTAAGACCCAAAATTGGGCCATCACAGCATATGTCTAAAGAGGTCCAAAAGGATTATCCTATTCTAATCTCAAAAAAAAAACTAAAATAATTTTAAAAACATAAAAACCCTAGAATGCTCTATCTTTCTTAAAAGGGAAGTCGTATGACCTTTCCTATTTAGATCCTTTCCGATCCAGATCTTCTCTTCATATCAGTGTCTCTCTATGCATATTCTAGTGATGAATATCAGAGGTTCATTCATTACTCCTTCGGCTACTGGGCTTGGATAGATTCCATTTTTGCATCAAATTTCTCATTGAGCCTTGAAATCTTATCCTGTGAAGACTTCTTCAATCAACTTTCCATGAGTAACCAGTGACCTCGCCAATCTTATGCTTAATTCTGCAACAATTTTGCATCAATATTTTGATGAACATGTGTCTTATCCATGCTTTCCTGAATACAGATAAGTTTCCTTTACTAGTGTGTCTTGATGTTGTAACAACCTCAAATTTACCTAAAATTATTGGTCAACAGGTTGAGCCCTAGAGGAGGTAATACCACTATTCAACCAACAACATTAAGGCTTCTAGAGATTGGCGGGTTTATATTGTTTCCTTGTGCTATCTACTAATTTCTTTTCTCATGAATGTATTATGCCTGAGTTATTTGAATCTTTAGTATATGAATATTTGGGATTGTGAATCCATTTGCATCAGTGCCTTCCCTTGAGCTGGAACCTGTTATATAAACTGGTGTATTAGAAATTTCGTACCTGCAAAGAAGAGAACTAAGTTAGCAAAATAATCTGCCACCTTATTTCCTTCCCTCCAGATATGTTGAAATTCCACTTCTTTGTCCTGCTCAGTCTATTTATTTTCTGAATCTTCAGCCTAATACTCCAAGGATTATCCCAATCCCCCCCCCAACCAAAAAATCATAGTCCATTAAAGAATCAGTTTTCAAGACTAAAGATAGTCAATTCTATTCAACACATAACCTCAGACCTTCTTGTATAGCGTAGAGTTTAGCCTCTATGCTTCAACCAATTCCTAACTCATCCAAAATTGTATACAAAAACTCTCTATTTGTCATGCCCCAGGACTTTTGGCATGGCGGCCACTTGAAGAACCATTTCTGATTCCCTAAGAGAACTACATGACTTCATCATCACATTTTACTCGATCGCGGAACAAATACTCCAATAATAGAAATCCATGAAGAAATAAAGCTCTTAAAAAAAATCTCAAATGACCAAGTTTGGAAAATGAATAAATAAATAATATTCAACAGCCCTCAACGCGTAGTCTATGAATCCCCCACCGTTAATATGTAGATGGTACTATTATAGGCCATGTCTACCCCAACTCAAAGGAAAATAAAATACTCAATCGAAAATAAACAGGACTCCTCTGAGGAACAAGGAGGGCTCACCAACTCTAGAAGTGTGGAACTGAACCTCAATGGCGCACCTGCTGAAGTCCTCTATGACCTGTATCTGCATCAATAATGGTGCAGACTAACATGGGCAACATTATATATAATACTCTGGTAGGTAAGAATGGCTAAAGAAAACACATAGGGCTCGACTCAACTATGAACTCAACTCATTCACTCATACTCAACTGAGTGATTATGCAAGCTTAGGGTTTTGAAATCATGCTTTAAATTAGACTCAAGATTTATTACAACCCAGTATTAAAATCTAATATGCTCAATCAAGTGTTTCTTGAAAGTTTCTCTAACCGACATAACTCCCGCCACCATGAGTTTGGTGATACACAATGATGCCGACGTCATTGCCACACCCGTCCTAAAATTTCCAGGGTAAAGGACATCAACCTCTCTCTCTAGAATCCAAAGAGAATGTCCATCTTTGGGGACATCAGCCGCTAGAGTTAACTGCATAATTATTCTACACTCGCAATATAGTTCTGGGGTGTTATCCTCTCACCAGTTCGGTTAATACTCCTTCCAAGTCTAAAATGTTCTCATGAAAATCAACTAAAGCTCGTCTCTTTGACTCATCTCAAGCATCTCAACTCAATTCTCAATATCTCAATAGTTTAGAATCATCACTTTATGTTATATAATTCAAGACTCTTGCTCACATCATATAGGACTCGGACTCATACGGTCATTCAATCTCATTCCAGTCATGCTCAACTTATAAATATGTAAGATGCTCATCTTATACACATGTAGGAACAAGAATACGTATATAATACTAATGCGCAACATGCTTTACATGCTCAACTCAGATAATGGAATCACATTCTCAAATCAGACAATATGCAAAACATCATCAACAATGAAAATATGGTTCATGCCATCACAAAAAACTTCTACTACTATCTCAATATCATCATGATAGCAATGCACTACATCAACTCATTCACATAATATCACAAAAACTAAAAGTAATGCAAGAAACTCAAAGTTAGAATTTACAGGATTTACACTACTCATTCTCATGCACAACTTGACTCAAAACTATGAAGGGGCACGTGGACGGACTCAGTCTTATGCTTTAGCAAGTCTTACAAACCTGGAAATTTGATTAACAATCAATCTTCATGTTTCAACTTGAAACCCTTGTTTTGCTCCCCTCTCCGGTGCTCTTAAGAATTCCTAAGTGGGTATTAAGGAATAATACACTTAGGATTATGATATGGGACTTAAATTAAGTCTAAAACATCATCGGAATTAATTACAAGGGATAGGAATAAACAAAAATACCATTCTTAAAAATTGTCACAGGGACCACAAGACACTTTCTATGGGTTGTGGTTTATTTTTACAGGCCGAAAGTGACCTTTCATAAGTGAGGTGTTCAAAAGTTTGAGTTACTGGAAATTGAACATGGAATTTATGAGATCTTTCTTATGGGTCGTACTTTGATTTATAGGCCATCTGACAACTTGTAACTCCATATATTGAAAAGTCAATTTTTGAACCAATAAGTTATGAAACCTAATCTACAGGTCGTGGATTCAAGTATGAGTCATATGTTGTCTCATACATGTTCCTCAGACTTCAAAAAAATTCACCAAGTCATCTAGGTATCTACAAAACCACATCTATGGGTCGTAGATCCCTCTACGGGCCACAGATGGCCTTCATGGTTTCTCCCAGTGACTTTTTTTTAGCTTCCTCTAGGCATTTCCAGTGACTTTTTTTTAGCTTCCTCTACGCATTTCCAGTCAACTAGCTAAAATGAGTTAGGCGGTGTTACACTATATTCTCCTTGAGATCATTCCTCCTAGAAGAAGAGAAATCTAGGAAATCTAGTTAAGATACGAACCTTATTATGGACTCCATCAACCAAACAACTCTCAACTCACTCATGCAATTAAATTAATCAAGTAGTTAAGCAAGTAAAACAAGTAAACAATCAAGAAATCAATTCAATCATCACTCGGACTCTAGGATACTACTGTCAGTCAAACGTAGAGCAGAAGGGAACTTAGGAATTAAGAAAGAATTCTTACCATCAACTGTTTCATCATCAATGGGTAGAAATAGGTGCAGGTACCTCACCTTTATATCCTCGCTTCCCAAGTAGCTTCTACTACAAAATCGTTTCTCCGCAACACCTTGACAGATGCAATCTCTTTAGTTCTCAACTTGCTAACCTGATGATTAAGGATTTGGATGAAAATCCCCTCATAGCTCAAACTGTCTTTTACTCCAATACTCTCAATAGGAACAACCAATTGTCAGTCTGCCAAACACTTCTTAAGCATGGATATGTGGAAGACTGGATAGATGGTTGCTAGCTCTAAGCTCCAACTCATAAGCTATATTGCCCACTCTCTTATAATCTGATAAGGGCCAATATACTTCGAAACCAACTTCTCTTTCTTCCCAAATCACATCAAACACTTCATAGGTGACACTTTCATATACACCCAATCATTGACCTCAAACTCTAAGTCTCTTATCTTAACATCAGTGTATGATTTCTATCAACTCTGCGCGGTCTTCATACTCTCTTGTATGATTTTCACCATCTCCATGGCTTGGTGAACCAAGTATGGTCCAATCAATTTTGTTTCACCTACCTCAAACCAACCAATCGGTGATCTACATCGCCTCCCATAAGGAGCCTCATATTGAAAGTTGTTATACTAGGAAAACTCAATCAGAGCCAAGTGGTCATCCTAGTTACCTTTAAAATCACTGATATAGGCCCTGACATATCCTCCATGGTGAATCATATGCTTTGCCTAGCCATTAGTGAAAGGGTGAAAAGCAGTGTTAAGATTCACCTTCAAACCCAAGCCTTTCTGGAAATATCTCCAAAACTGAGTAGTGGATTGGGCTCCTCTACGTGAGATAATGTACAAGGGGACTCCATGCAGTAAGACTATCTTCTTTATGTATAGTCGGGAATAATTCCCTGTAGAGTCTGTCTTCTTTACTGCCAAGAAGTGCACAGATTTTGTCATTTGATCAACTATCAGCCAAATAGAATTGTGCTTTCTGCGAGACCTCTGTAAACCTGTGACAAAGTCCATGTTGATCATCTCACATTTCCACTCTACGATATTAAAGTTTGGGGCTTCTGCACATGGCTTTTGGTGCTCAACTTTAACTTGTTGGTAATTCTGACATTTAGAAACAAACTTTGCAATATCTCTCTTCACTCCACTATTCTAGTAAACCTCTCTCAAGTCATGTTACATCTTTGTTGAGCCTGGATGGATATATATCTGTACTTATGGGCTTCTGACATGATTCTTTCTCGAATACCATCAATATCTGAAACACACAATCTACCCTAGTATCTGAGCACTCAATCTCCCCCTTTGAAGAAAGTCATTACTTTCTATCTATGAACATCTGCCTTCAATTGCAATAGGATAACGTCTTGATCTTGCTTCTGCTTTACCTCCAGTACTAGTGATGAAGCAGACGTATTATGCACACGAACTCCACCTTCAACAGTTTCGTCTAGTTGAACTCCCAATCATGCCAATCTATGAACCTCCTTAGATAGCTCCCTTTTCTCCTCCTCTACATGAGCAGTGCTTCCTAAGGACAACCTGCTAAGGACATCAGCAACTATGTTAGCTTTACTTAGATGGTATAGGATGCTCATGTCATAGTCTTTGAGAAACTCAAGTTATCTCCTCTGCCTCAAGTTAAGATCCTTCTGGGTGAAGACATTTTGTGGGCTCATATAGTATGTGAAGACATCAACATGTGCTCTATTTAAGTAGTGGTGCCATAGCTTGAGAGCAAAAACCACTGCTTCCAATTCTAAGTCATGGGTAGGATAATTTTTCTCATGCACCTTGAGTTATCTCAAAGCATAAGCAACAATTTTACCCTTCTATATCAACGCGCATTCCAATCCTGCTCTCTATAGATGACAAATCCAACTTTTTGTTAGGCAAGGTCAATATCGGGGAAGTGGTCAACCTGGTCTTTAGCTCTTGGAAACTCCTCTCACACTTGTTGGGCCACTAGAACTTGACTTTTTCTGAGTCAATGTAGTCATCAATATAGATATAGAAGCAAATCCATCAACAAATCTGCAGTAGTAGCCAGCCAAACCCAAGGAATTTCTTATGTCAGTCAAAGAGGTTGGTCTAGGCCAGTTTTTAACCGCCACAATCTTTTGAGTATCCACTTGAATGTAGTCGCCCGAAGCTATATGGCCTAAGATTTCCATAGATTTGAGCCAAAACTCACGTTTCAAAAACTTCGCATATAACTCATTATCTTGAGCGTCTACAAAGTGATTCTGAGGTGATCGACGTACTCCTTCTTATCTTGGGAATACACTAGAATATCATCAATGAACACAATTGTGAACATGTCAAGGTATTGTCTAAATACTCTATTCATCAGGTCCATGAAGGTTATGGGTGCATTTGCCAACCCAAAGGACATTATAAGGAACTTAAAATGACTATACGGGGTTCGGAAAGCTATCTCTAGGATGCCATCTTCTCGCACTTTCAACTGGTATCGCTTGACCTCTGGTCTATCTTGGAGAAAATAGTGGCACACTAAAGCTAGTCGAACAAGTCATCTATTCTTGGGAGGGGATACTTATTCTTGAGTGTCATATTATTCAACTAGTGGTAGTCGATACACATTCGGAGTGAACCATCCTTCTTCCTCACAAATAGGACTGGAGCACCTTATGGAAAAACACTCAGCCTAATAAATCCCTTCTCTAGCAAATCCTATAACTGCTCATTCAACTCTTCAACTCAATAAGGGCCATTCTATATGGTGGAATAGGGATAGGTTGGGTGTCGGGGACAACATCAATTTCGAAGTCAATCTCCCTATTGGGAGGGACTCTATGCAAATCCTCGGGAAACTCATTCACAATTGAGGTGGACTCAAGGTAGGAGGCTCAACATCACCGGACTTTACTCATACGAGGTGATAGATGCATCCCTTAAAGATTAATTTTCTTGACTGTCATCTTATTCAACTTATGGTAATCGATACACATTCGGAGTGAACCATCCTTCTTCCTCACAAATAGAACTAGAGCACCTTCTGGAGAAACACTCAGCCTAATAAATCCCTTTTCTAGCAAATCCTATAACTTCTCATTCAACTCTTCAACTCAGCAGGGGCCATTCTATATGGTGGAATAGCGATAGGTTAGGGGTCGGGGAGAACATCAATTTCAAAGTCAATCTCCCTATTGGGAGGCACTCCATGAAAATCCTCGGGAAACTCATTCACAATTGGGATGGACTCAAGGTAGGAGGCTTAACGTCACTGGACTTTACTCACACGAGGTGATAGATACATCCCTTAAAGATTAATTTTCTGGCCTTAAGGTAAGAAATAAACTTACCCTTAGGTATACCAGAATTTCCCTTCCACTCTATGATAGGCTCATTCGGAAATTGGAATTTGACAGTCTGTGTTCGACAGTCAATACAGGCATATCAGGCGTGAAGCCAGTCCATACCAAGTATCATATTGAAATTGACCATCTCCAACTCTATTAGGTTGGCTAAGGTATCCCTATTGTAGACGGACACCATACAATCCTGATAGATCCTCTCAGCCATGATATACTTGCCAACTAGGGTAGAAATAGAAAATGGCTTAAGCAAGCAATCAGGAAGAATCTCAAATCCATTAGCCATATATGGCGTCACAAATGAAAGAGTTTCACCTGGATGAAGAAATGCATAGAAATTAAAAGTGAATACTCGAAGCATTCCCATCATAACATCAAGTACAGCCTCTCGGTCCTAGCAGTTCCCCATCGTATACAAATAATTTGTCCCATAGCCTACCCCTGGTGCAACACCTCTCTATTTGCCTTTGGACGGTGGTGTTGTAGTAGAAGATTTGGCCTTATTACCCCTTAATATACACTCTCTCTGAAAATGACCTCTCTGTCCACACTTGCAGCAACCATTCGCTCCCTCTTTGCAGTCTCTCAAATCCATCCTGCCACATTTCCTACAAGGTGGCTTCCCTTTCAAGCCAAAGGTCACATTGGCCTGAGAACCTTGTGCTCTGAAGTTCTGGTGGCCTTAGGATCTTTCATCATACCTGTTACTTAGGGCTAGTACACTCGCTGAAAATGGTGCATAACTCAAAGGTCTCTTGTGGAAGTAGGAGTTATCTTCCTTGCTTTACTTAAGGTGATTAGAATTGCACCCTACTAACTTGGCCTTCTTACTCAGATGCTCCTCTCTATATTTCTTCTTATCCTCGTTAAGAAGTTGTGTATAGACCATGACCCTAGAAATATTCATACCTGGGATCAGAAATGTTGTCATGCACTTCATCTTCACATGTTTATCCAGGCCAGATACGAACTTCTCATTCTCACCCTCATATCCTGGACCATCTCTAGAGCATACCCAGATAGCTAGATTTCACCTGAGGTTCTATTCTTTAACGGTCAACCCTTTCTACTTCAGGTTCACAAACTCCTCAATCTTTGCCTCCCGCAACTCTTGGAGAAAGAAGTGATCAAGGAAGACAGTCTCAAGTTCACTCCACTTAGCAAGCTCAATATCTTCACCTTGACCCTCTTCCCATTGATTATACCAAATGTTTAGCACATCCTTCAACTAACAATCAACAAGCTCAACTCCCTTAGTCTCAGTTGCATGCATGACTCTCAGAAAGTCCCTAAGCCTAGTTATAGCAGTTGGCTCCTGAGAATTAGAACTAGGAGCCTATGAACTCCACTTCCCACTCTGAGTAGCTACCAGTTGGATGAGCATAGTGGTAGCTCTTCTGAAATCAGACTCTGGGTTAGAGTAGGTGGAGAAGTAGGTACTTTTGGAACACCAGTGCCTCTGGCTGGTCGACCTCGACTCCCTGTTTCCATCTGAGTAAGCACTGCTGGGGATGAGTTCTTAGTATTTTCAACTAGGGTACTTCTCTGAGTGACAATATGTTTAGGAGGCATGGTATCCAAACACATAGTGCACGAGTTAGAAAGGAGCTTTATAGAGTTTTGACTATATCGCACCAAATCAGAATACAAGAAAATATAATGATTCCTAATGTCGTATAGCCTCCTTCTTATAAATTGTGGTGCACAACACACCCATAAACAAGACTCTACTAAACACGACTTCAATATATTGAAAAGTTAATATTTGAACCAACAATCTACAAAACCTAATCTATGAGTTGTGGATTGAAGTACGGGCCATAGTTGTCTCATACATGTGCCTCAGACTTAGAAAAAATTTAACCAAGTCATCTGGGTATCAACGAAACCTCATCTATAGTCTGTAGATGGCTTTTGTGGTTTCTCCTAGTGACTTTTTCTCTGTTGTTTTCCGCATTTTCCCCTGGGTTTTTCCAGTCAACTAGGTGAAATGACTTAGAGGGTGTTACACTATTCCAGTTCCTTTTGCAAAAACCTACAGCACTAGGTCTTGGATTACGCTTAGAAGCACATCAATATTATATTTAAACTACCCTTCCCTAGGAAACCTAGTAGACTATTTCAGGAATAATGATTGGTTTGTACCCTCCCAAAACTTGCACCAAATCATCCCAATTCTCAGGAATATTCTTAAGCCAAGAATATAAAAAGAAAAAAATATAAATAAAAAAAACCTTGCTAATATGTATAGACACCTAGTAGCTTCCACCACCATGCCTGTGAACCAAATTATCATCATGTTTAATTTTATTCTTCCTCTTTCAAATTAGCCAACATAAAAAATATGGGACAACATTAAACAGAGATACCAATTTGCTTGAACAATGTGCATTCCACCATTTATAAATTGTTTTCTTTTAAAAAAAATAAAAGGACCCCGAATTCTTGCACCTTTTGCAAAGATATTCCATATCTTTTGAGCAGCACATATAAAGAAAAGATTATGAAATGTTTCATCTACCCTTTGATAACAATAACAACATAAACTTTATCCAGCACTCCTATCCTTCTCCGAAATTCCCAAATAGGAATTCTTTTTCAAACATCCTCCCTAGAAATAATGATACCTTAAAAGGAATTCGTTTACTCCATATCGCCTCAAACTACACTTTTGATGACCCTAGAATCCTTAAAGCTTCCCAGGATGATCTAACAGAGAACTTTCCTGAACTTGTGCGCATATAGAATAGATTATCCTTCCTCCACCCTCCCTCTTAGCATGCTATTTCAACCCCACTAAGAATATGATCTGCTACATCATAAAGGAAATAATTTTCCAACCTAGCTTTATTCCATCTGCCTTCTTCCATTAGCTCTTAAACATCCTTTTCCAACACATCTAAATAATAAGTAATAGGTAGATGAAAATACTAAGCACCCACTTGAGTCTAGTTATCATATAGGAGACTACTATGACCACAATTAGTTTGCCACCAAATATCCTGATTAAAAAAATCCCTTGCCTTTAACACATGTTTCTAAGCTTGAGATCCTCCATTTAATTCAACTATCTATGGTCTATACCTCTTACAATATTAATTCCATATAAAATGAGACCACATAGAATTCTTGGTTCTAAAACACCGCTACAATTTGGCAGATAGAGCTCTATACACCTAAAATAAGGACCTAAAACCTAGGCCACCCTCTTTTTTAGTAAAGTACACCTCCTCCCGTGCCACCCAGTGCTTATTTCTACCCTCCTCCTTAAAATTCCACAAGAATCTAGAAAAGACTCTATGCAGATCATATAAAACACACTTTGGAGGAATAATAAAATATAGGTGATATATAAAAATACTTTATAACACACTATTAATCAGGACAACTTACCTCCAAATTAGAGTAGTTTTCCTTTCCAAGCCTGAAACTTTGATTGTACCTTCTTGATTAATTTTGAGAAATGTAACTTCCTTTTCTTGGCATAACCCACAGAGCACCTCAAATAAGTTAAAGGAAAGTTACCTCTGTGGATCCCAGTGTAATCTTCTACCCTCTTAATATCAGCATATTCAGCCTTGTGATAAACATAAAAGGCACTCTTCTTCTTGTTAATTTTTGTCCTGATTGGCATTTATACTCATTCAGAATCTTCATGAGCAACTTTAAAGTAGTACCATCTGCTTCAAAAAATAAGGTAGTGTCATCTGCATTTGACAGATGATTAATCTGTTCACTCTACTTTGGCAAACCATAACCCTAAAACCTACACAAGTAAATAGGTTATTTAAGGCCCTATATAGGACCTTAGCCACTTGAATGAATAATGAGAGAGATAAAGAATCCCCCTATTTAACACCCCTTGTAGAATGAAGAAATCCACATCCCTAGCCATTTATCAAAATGGAATACCAATTGTTAGCAATCAATCTTCATATTTTATCAATGAATAGCTTATCAAAGCCCATTGTTTTCAAAATAACAACCAAGAAAGCTCCTTCTACTCCATCATATGCCATAGCCATATCCAATTTTATAACTACATTAGCCACCTTACTTCTCTTCCTTATATCCACAATAATTTCCTGTGCAAGGAGAATATTTTCTAAAATACTCCTCCCATTAAAAAACCAGATTGGTTAGCAAAGATAAGATTAGGCATGTATCTTTCTAGCCTATCATGCAAAATTCTTGATATTACGTTGTTCAAAAAATTGCAAAGGCTTACTGGTTTGAGGTTTGAAAATGTTGTTACCTTTTCCTTCTTTGGAATCAACAACAAATTAGTGTGCGTGATGAATTTAAGTAATGTCATCCCTTAAGAAAAGGAAATAACCACTCTCATCATACCAACCTCTATATTATCCTAGCACACCTAATAGAATAGTCCAATTAAACCATAAGGTCCACTTAAACTACTCTCACTGAGTGCAAAAACTACCTAGCCTCATCGTCACACCAACTCGGTAACATAAGGAAGAACAAAGAATATAAAGTCATCATATGAAAGGATAGAACATATAATACAGATATATCTATGAAACTCTTTTGTCTCATACTTTCATAACGTAATAGGTTTAGACACATCAGTACTCAATACTCCTTACTTATAGTCTACGAAGCCTTTACTCAATAATCTAGATGGTGCCGTGATAGGCCATGAACACCCCAAATCAAACAAAGGAAAACAATCTACTAGATCAACTCATAAGATAAAGTAGCTCCTCTAGAAAGCAAAGAGGGCTCACCAACTCTAGAAATGTACTAATTTGGATCTCAGCGCTACATGGGCTGAAGTCCCCTATTACCTGTATCTGCATCATCAAAAGATGTAGGCCCAAATGGACGTCTGTATAGGGAATATACTAGCATCTAAAATAGCTCAACAAAGTAAAGCTTAACTCACTGATCTCGACTCAATAACTCATGCTCAGCTCAGTACATGAAAGTTTGAAGTAAGTCATCCTTTCAAAATATAGTCATTAAAAATAGACTCAGTTTAAAATATCATGCTCAATTAATGTTGCTCAGAAGTTTCTCTTAACCAACATCCCATCCTATCACCTTTAGTTTAGTGATGCACACCAAAGGCGACGTTGTTACCACGCTCTCTCTTCACTTTCCATGGAAAAGGAAGATCAACTCTCTCATGGATCCATAATAAATGTCTACTTGCAGGACAAGAGTTACCAGAATGAGTTGTACAACTATCCTACACTGGAGACGTAATTTTGTGAGTGAAAGTAGATGATTACTTGCTCCCCGCTCGGTGCTCGATACTCCTCTTGAGACTAAAACATGCGCAACTCATCAATCAACTCATCAATCAAATCAATCCGCGATGCTCAATCAACCAACTCAAAACTCAACATCATTGGGTTATCTCAACTCAACTCATCTTAATTACTCATCAACTCATTCAATCAATGCAATTAACCAAATACAACTCAGACACAGACAGTCATTTAGACTCACTTAATGTGACTCATCATGTAGTGCAAGCAAGGTAATCATTATATATAGTAATATATGTGACTCAAATGTAACATGTATTTCATACTTGATCATACTCAAAATTACTCAACTCATATAATTAAACTCAACCTCAACTAAGTGACATACATATAATTTCATAAAAACATGTGATTTAGGGCTCATGCTGATGATGTTCACCTCCAATAAGAAAGCGATCGTTGTCAGCAATTAACCTAACCAGATATTAGGGTCGAATCCACAGGTAATATGGGGCTTGACTATAGAAATTAGCTACCAATCATTTCAAGCATCGATTACTAAAATCTCTGAATAGGGGGAGAGGGGTTAATGATTTAAGAACAAAAATAAAAATAAACACTAAACTACTATGCGAAAAGACAACTCAAATTTAGGGACAACTTGGGAATCATGTTCTCCATGATTCGTTGACTCAATTATGGTAAACATAACTCTAATTGGGAATTCGCATATAGGATAGTAACTCAGGTTCTTCTTTCCCTCTTCTGAAGGTGAAAGTCAAATTTCACCATGGCGTGTGGTCGGCAAGCATGTCGTGCCAACTAATCGTTACCCATTATCCCAGTCAACCTCCCCTTGGTCATGTTTGTTAATTAGATGAGAACACATCAATTAAATCCTGTCATTTACTTCCATTTTCCTATTCATCACAACCTTGGTTGGGATTGTGATAGTAGGCGAGCTTTAGTGTTGGCCACCACCAAATATCGATCAAAATGAAGGGAAATAAACAATGCATGCAAAACCCCAATCAAGGAAAAGCACGAAGTTAGGTTATTTCAAGTCAACTATTCATGGTTTCCACCAACCCAAGTTATGGGTGTTTAGCTACTCATGGCTAAGGCAAAATCAACAATAATGCAAATAGAAGACATAGTTGAGAATTTACCCAAAACAATGAATAACAAGAACAAATGTAGAATGAGCACAATATGTGTTTTTGCAATCCCCAAAAGTGGGTCTTTAAATTAAAAAAGAGAATCTACACTAAACCCTAGAAAAACCCTTAGAATATCCAAAAGTGTTCTTTACAATATTGTATGTTTCTCCCCTTCTTTGCAAAACCCTAACCTTAAGTATTTATACTATTTACAATTTCACCCTAAAAATTAAATAGAAAAGGCAGTTGGCAGGAGCACACAGGTACGATTCGTAGGGTGACCTACGAGTCATAATCGTAGTTTTGTGGTAGGAATTTTGCATTTTGGTCTTGACTGTTACAATCCTCTGGTATGACTCGTATTCTCCTCTCGTAGTCAAGGCTTTCTGTTCTTGGTCCAAACTCTTAGCTCTCTATTTATTGCTATGAATGTATACGAATCATAGTGAGTCCTACGACTCGTAGAGTAGCCTTGTAGGGCTGACTTCCACTCAGCAGATTTGTTATTTTTGCTCACTGTTTATTGCTACGAGATCACCCCACGACTCTTAGCTCAGGCTATGACTTGTAGGAAGGCTCGTATGTCCTGCACCTCAGCAAAATCTGAAATTTCTCCCAAAATCATGTCAACCTATCTTTTTTGCAATACACATAAAAACTATAAAAAGTCATATTAAGAACCACAAAATCCCTTGTTTTACGCATCAAATGTGTTGTATTTTGACAGCATATCAACACCCTCAACTTAGACTTGTTGCTTGTCCTCAAGCGACGACTCAATATAAGCAGATAATGAGAAACACATAGTAGATACTCTAATGGCATATACATCACTTAAATAAAATTCGAGTACCTAACTCTTACTTTTAAAACCTGATTGCAAAGCCACTAAGTAAACCACAACGTGAAGATGTATCCGGCAATCAAACAATGATAGATGAAGGAGTATCAACAATCAACCATCACTGAATTAGTCATATGCTAATCATGCAGCGCAAATGCCCTCACAGAAAAGAAGTCCCTCTTTCTCACTGAAAAAGCATTCAACATTTAAGGAATGTGCAAGCATTCTCACTCTCACAAATGAAATTCATGCAAAATGACTAACACCATAGGCTTGCCTTTATACTCAACTCCGAACTGATGACAAAGTGGCTTTGGATTTGTAACATAGGCTCACGGGGCTTTGGTATAGCATTTTAGCCAAGTAGTGACTAAAACCTATCCTTGAACCCTATTTGTCAACACTCTTACCTCCCTAACTCAACCATTTTCACTAAATCCGCCCTTATTCTCCTTTTTCAAGCTTTTACCAGGTCCTTTCTTACTCTTTTTCAGTTGTACCTTATTTTTTAACTTAGTTTTGCTATTCTCTTCAATCTAAGGCAACGTTTCTTTTCTTTTTCTCACCCGACACATGATTTCTTCATTTCTTTTTTTACTTTCCCAACTAACCACCTCATTTTCATTACTTTACCATAATAAAGACCATCCTCAACTTAGGCTTTTATCCAGAGATAAAGCACACAATAAGGCACACAATATCTATTCCCCAAACCAAGGCCACTATTTGTAGCCACCCACAACTTAGGTTGTTAGCCTCAATCCAGGTTCACATGTTCAAGGATAGACTAGGGTCAATATCAAGGTATTTCATAAAACAAGACTAGGCTAGCTAGGTGTCAAGAAAGAATAGGTACATGAAAAGCTCAAACAATTGGAACAAGGGATAAACTATCATATTTGGTAGGTCATTTAGGCAAAAGTAGACTTAAGTAAAAGAACAATGGCCTAAGATCCTTTCCCGATCCAACAAAATCATTAGTCCAATCTTAGAGTAATAAGGCAAGTTCTGAGTCCATACATAATACATGAAAGTGGCAAAACAAGCTCACACACACATGGCGTTGCATACAAAATCAAGTATAGACTCATAGGTCATGCTTCAAGTGTCAACTTTCCTTCTCATTATCAGAACAAACATTTCCAGATAATCATATGATTGCAAAAATAACCAACAACCTCAAACATTTAGAGGGTACCAAATTTTAAAAACATGCAAGAAGCATTTTAAAACTATATATGCCAACAGATAATACTACTATATATCTAAAAATTATCTACACTACCTAAACATGTCGGTTCAATAGAAATGAAAACATCCACAAGGAAAAAGAAACATGGAAAGAAAACCTTAGGATATCAAAAACAAGGGAAGTTATGGACTTGAGGTTACTCAGACTTCACCTTAATCCATAACTTCCCACACCCCACTAAAAGAGAATACTTTGTCCTCAAAGTAAACACATACAAATTTCCAAAACATACAAAACTAAACATCTAAAACATATCTAAAACCAACATTCAAAACAAAATATTTAAAAATATCCAAAAACCAAGATAAAGAAAATATTGTCTAACAAGAAGAGCAAAGTATCCATCAATAGCAAGTAAGGATTGGGGTCAAATTATCAAACATAGTGGTGCTCAAGCACCAGCATCTGTCTGGTCCTGGGGGTCCTGCACCACGGTCTCCTCCTCAGTAGGCTGGGCTGCAGCTACCGGTGACCTACTCTTTCCCTGTGCCATTCGCTACTCCCGATCCCTCTGTATAGCTACCAAAGCTAGGGACTCCTGCACCACCTCATCCGGTATCAGCTCCTCCTCTATTGTTGCTACGTCATCATCAGTCCTGGAACTCTTATGGCTCACTGATGGGTCATCACTCTCAAGAGGCCTCTTCTTGAAGGCATGTGGGCAGTCATCGAACCAATCAAAAATATCATCACCTACTGATGCCACCTCCGGGACTAGTATCTGGGCTGCTAACATCGTTAATAAACCGGCCTTAAACTTGGACAACTCCTGTCATTGTGCTCATGTCAGCAGGTCGGGCATCTGCGAGCCTCTTTTGGATCCTCTTCTCGAAGGCATCTACTCTGGCATCCACTACTCTAACTCTCTAAACTATCAGCTCATGAGTGAATGCCTTTGCCCTCTCCTCTGAGGCATGGACCATCTGACTGACCCATGGTCTAATCTGGCTCGCTAAACTCTACAACCTGAACTCCATTGTGGCTACCCTGTGCAACAGTGCCTGAAAAGCAATAGCAGAGATAAGAGAATCAACCTTCATAGTAGATGATGCTGGTACGGCTGTACTGGAGGACGGGATCAACTCGATCTCAATAGCTAGGGATGGCTCTACAGTAGCTGGAGTAGTACTGGTGGTGGCTGGAGTCGGCTCCTAGGTCTGAGGCTCAACCAGGAATGGATCTAGCAACAGAGGAGAAAATGCTCGCTATAGGGCCATCGGGTTCTCATCCTCCTTGATTAGGCCAAGATCCATGGTATGTGTGGACAATATATGCATGTCTAGGTGTGGGTCGACATGAACACCTTCTTCACTGTACCAACAGTGGATCAAAACCAGGAACGACAGTAAGGTGTTTGTCCTGACAGTAAACTCGTGAATCAGCACATAGATAATTCAGGCCCAATCAATCTCATATCCATCTAGAATGATAGCTAATAGCACGGCTCACTACAGGGTGATCACAATATCCATAAAAGTAGGCTGGATACGCCAATGGAAAATTAACCACCAAAACTTAGCCCGGAAAGAGAGGTGGGCTTTCACTATCAGATCAGCGTGGTTTGTGACCCATGTAGGCTCAAAACCCTCCTTATATATCTGGCTGGCAATCCACTACAGCAGCTTGGTTTTGATCCCGACATCTTTCATGTTCACCGCTTTTCTCATTTTTGAAATTCGACCATCATACTCTACGGTAGAACGAGGCACTCTATGGTTGGGCCCGAACTGAACCTGTCGGATCGTCTCCTCAAAAATCCAACTCTCTGACACCTAACGAAAACCACTCGTAATTGAGATTGATCAATTGCCTTCTTGTTTTTGGGCAGGCCTCATAGAAGGGTAGCATATTAAGCCGCATAAAACTCCAAGACCAAATAAGGGGCATACTTGCCTAATCACTGTGAATTCCATCGGAATCCCAATCTGTCAATCTTTGCATTTAACCTTGGTACCCTGTCTAACCCAGAGTCATTCAATCTCCACTCTTTGTGGAACTGTCAGACAGGTTTTCCTTCCCCTTTCATTTCCAATCCTTTATCGTAGATCGCCTTCATTCTTGGAATCCCCCATCTTGGGTCAGCTGGGGCAGTGATTCTACTTCGTCCTGTTTAGCCTGTGACCCCTCCTCAAAATCTTTCTCAGTGTGTATGGGAGTAATCTCTGGTGAGCTGCTCTTTGACCCATCACCATTGCCCTGTTCCTCAAACTAGGAGGGACTATCGACCTTTATTGACACGTGCAGTGTGGGCTCAGGTTTGAGGCACATTTTCCTCAGGGTCTATCCTGACTCTATGGACTTCTACGGAGCCCTCCGATTGTTCAGTTTCGGATGCCTCATCCACCAAATTGCCTCCCCAAAGCTTTGGTAGCCTCTTTTCTGCTTTTCAGAGCCATAAGACCTGGAAATGTTTAATGCAAACCCCAGATGAGCAACACATTCAGGCATATTTCACTTACAGATAAATTAAGGAAAACAAGAAGTGACTAGAATTAAAAAATAAGAAAATAGAAAATAGAAAAGTATCACTAAACCAGTTGCAGATTTGTAGACATGAGGCACTAGTACGACTCTGTAGGGTGACCTACGAGTCATACAATAGTTTCTTAGTGCTAAGATGCCTGCAAAAATACCATTTTATTCACAGACATGAGCTACATGTATGACTCGTAGGATGACCTAAGGGTAATAGTCTGGGCTAGTAGTAGAGAACAGAATACAAACTAAAATAAGGCAACCTTTGCAAGTCCCTTACTACAAGTCCTAGTAGATACTACGAGTCATACATGGATCTCGTATGGTAAGTATTAAGGAATTACAGGTGACTATTTCCTCCTACGATGGGCCACTACGAGTCGTAGGGTGACTTACGACTTGTAGTGGGTCCTCATAGTAGAAAACACAAGGCATCTGTGATGCCTACAACCTTCCCACAAGAAGCAAAATCCACTTAAAAGGCAAAGAAAATCAATATAGAAGCAATGCATCATTCCAAATACACGATTAAAACCTGATACCCCACAGTCAAACACAATCCCAATCTAATTCAAATTACACACAAGCACAACCAAACTCTAGAACACCCAATAACCACAATATAACAATCTATGGGGATTCAAAGAGAATTCAACATAACTACAAATAGAGGTATCATGAATTTGCATAATATAACACACACCCATATCCCTAAGTTCCAATGCTGACAAGGGTCTGGAAAGTTAATCCCCATGAAGCATAGGATCACAATGAAACACATAAATCATCCACCCACAACACTCACATAAACAACATTTATGCTAGGGAAGTTCAAATGGCCTAACCCTAATTCTCATACTCATGCACGGTCACCATCTCACGGCTATTCTCACTATAATCATCAACACATAATTATCATGAAATTTTAGGAATACATAACAAAGATGTGCCCAATTTTAATCAACGAAACTTACCAAATGAGTGAGAAGATGAGTGAGAAGACAAAGAGATGTATTGAGAAAGAAATAGGGAGCCGAAAACCCTAAAAATATAGCCTCGCCGGAATACTCACTGGAAAGTGACGTGGAAGGTCGGGACGATGATTGGAATAGTGAAGGGTTAAAGGATTTTGGAAATGCTTATGATTATGGCACAAAAATGAATACAAGTGATATTGACGTGAATTTCATTAGCTAGCGTCTCATTCCTCGCTTTATTTTTTCCTCTCCGAAGAATACAAGTGATATTGACTTGAATTTCATTAGCTAGAGCTAGCAAGTAGATTCCATGGTGAGGTCCACACTTTTTCGTGTGGGAAATAAGTTTATTGTTATAAGCCTTTCTTGAATTCTTAAAGTCGCTCCATAGTTATCTCCTTTACAAGAGTCATAAGTATTCACTCATGTTGTAGTCATGAGATTAGTTTTAGACTTCTTTTCATATATGGAGATGGATTAATATTATTATATGCGATTGGATTGTTGACGGATGTGGTGGTTAAATCTAGAGATGTTATTAGTGGTATTGTTGATACTTGAGATAAGAAACTCTGCCCGATTTTCTATAGAATTCTAGTAAAGATTGCTTTGGGATTTTGTCCATTAACTCTGATCATGATCCTAAATTGGGTTATGACAGTAGATTATGGATTACAAAATTTGTCATAAGCCTTTCAATATAGATATTAAGAGCACACCAGTAGATATGTCAAACTTGTAGATATGTCTAACCAACCAAAATCATCTTACAAGTATTGTTTATATCTCAATAAGTGATAGCTAGCTAGGATACAACATAAACTTAAATAGAGTAAAACAATGGGGTCAACTTATACCTATTAGAGGCTATATATAGGAAGGATCAAACCAATAGTGAGGTATCCTTCTAATACGTATATTATTACCCACAAGACATGTTTCTCATGATAACATTCTGGCAGAAAAACTCACCTATAATGTCCAACTTGTAGACATGTTTCTCATGATAAGGACCACTAAGCAACACCACTATAGAAATACAAATAAAATACATATACCTAATTAGGAAAATCCAAGAAAGGATTAGGAAAAGAAATATATTCTATAAAGCCTATTCAACTTAATAAAATAGACATGCCTTTTGACTTATTTTTTGGAATGTAACCTCTTACCAGTTGGCGAATTATAATACCTATACATCATGACAAGAAAATAATTAAAGAACCATGATACATTGTGCACATTAGTCAGCAATTGATATAGGTAATAAAAAATGCAAGGCATACACATCAGCAAACTAGGTGCCTCCTTCTGATCTAATTCTTAAAAGTTGTTTCCACACCAAAAGAGACTAGGAATGATAGGCTTAGAAAATTCTCACAATTTACTATCATCTTTAATAAGGTCAGGTGTATCGTCATATCATATATCAAGATGCCACTCACGAAACTCTTCATAATAGAAAGGAAGTTCCAATATGTGTTCCCTTATTTTTCATACTTCTCCTTTGTAGGTATGTACCACCATTCGAAACTTGCCACATAGATCATGATTTTTAAAACTCATCTAGAGAGTTATTTCAGTGGAGGCCATACACCTTAGTTATGGAAGGTTGGTTGATTCCTAAGTTTTACAAAGAAAAGGAAGAGTGGATAATTGTTGAAGGGAAAATTTTGGATCTAGAAATAGAGTCTTTCATTTGATGTTTGAGGGCATTTGAGCTTTTTAGTTTTAATTGTCAAGGTCCCTATCGACCAAATCAGGTAGCAATGTAGTTTTGGATATAATCAAGACTTCCCTAAATGGATTCTTCGCTCGTCTTTAACTCCAAAACTTGCCTGGATCAACTATTGATTCAGGTTTGAAGTTGTACTATCCCGCTAGTCTATTTGAACCAGATATGACTACAAATTATTTGATTGGTGGAAAGAGAAAATATTATGTCTAGCTGATGGAGGGGAAACTAATCGGGATGTGCTTTATCTACCGATTGAGTACCCTGTTGTTCATCTTAATTTTTCTCCCAAGTTAAAGCAAGTGAAAGTAGTAACTTATTGGGATGTTTTGGATTTTCCTCCTGGTTTTTCTTCTCGTCCAAAGCAGAAGCATATAGCAGATGAAAGTAGCAGTGTACCCAAGTGCAACAGGTAAAAAGACAAGAAGAATATATCCATGGAGGTTTCCACAATTTGACAAATCTCCATAAATATATTCTCCTTTTTCTTTTCCCTTTTGCACTTAGGTACATTGCTACTCTCATATGCGATATGCTTCTTCTTTGAACGAGGTGAAAAACCAGGAGGAACATTTTAAGCATCACAATCAGTTTCTACTTCACTTGCTTTAACTTGGGAGAAAAACCAGGAGGAATAGCAATGTACTCAGTCAGTAGATCTGAAATATCTCGATTAGTTTCCCCTCTATCAGCTAGAAACAATATTTTCTTTTTCCACCAATTCAATACTATGTAGTTACATCCGATTCAAACAGCCTTGTCGGATAGTACAACCTCAAACCAGAATCAGTAGTTTGCTATAGTTGATCCAAGAAAGTTTAGGACTTGAAAATGAGCAGGGATTCCATTTAGGGGTGTCTTGAGTATATACAAATTGCATTGCTACCCGGTTTGATTGATAGGTCTCTTGACAATCAAAACTAAGAAGCTCAGATGAACTCAAGCATCGAATGAAAGACTCCATTTCTAGATCCAATTTTTTTCCTTCAACTATTGTTCACTCTTCTTTTTCTTTTTAAAACTTAGGAATCAACCAACCTTCCACAGCTAAGGCATATGGCCTCCGCTGAAACAACTCTCCAGATGATTTTTGTAAATCATGGTCGATGTGACACATTTGCAAATGGTGGTACATACCTACAAAGGGAAGTATGAAAAAATAGGGAAACACATATTGGAACATCCTTTCAATTGTGAAGACTTTCGTGAGTGGCAACTTGATAAATGATGTGACAATACATCGACCTCATCAAATATAAAAGCACATTTTTGGCATTTTCTAAGCCTATTATTCCTCAACATCTTCCACGGTCGGAATGATTTTAAAAAATTAGAGCAAAAGGAGGCACCAAGTTTGTTAATGCGTATGTCTTGCATTTTTCATTACCAAGAACAATTTTTGACTAAGTGCACAATGTGTCATGGTTCTTTAATTATTTTCTTGTCATTATTTATAGGTATAGTAATTTGTCAACGGGAAACAGCTTTTGTCCTAAAAAAATAAGTCGAAAGGTATGTCTATTTTATCAAGTTGAATAGGCTTTATAGAACATGTTTATTTTCCTAATCCTTTTTGGGATTGGTCTTGACTTGTGAACGACAATTAGGAATATGTATTTCATTTATATTTATATTGTGTGGTTGCATAATGGTCCTTATCATGAGAAACGTGTCTACAAGTTGGACATAATATGTGAGATTTTCTGCTAAAATGTTATCATGAGAAACATGTCTTATGGGTGATAATATACATATTAGAAATATACCTCACTATTGGTTTGCTCATTTCTGTATTTACCCTCTAATCAGTATAAGTTTACCTCGTTGGTTTACACTATTTGGTGTGTGTTGCATATAAGCTAGCTATAACAAATTGGGCTAATCAATACTTGTAAGATAAATTTGGCTAGTTAGAAATATCTACATGTTTGACATTCGTCACATGATATATCAAGATGCCACTCATGAAAGTCTTCACAATATAAGGAGAGTTCCAATATGTGTTCCCTTATTTTATCATACTTATTCTTTGTAGGTATCTACTACCATTCTAAACTTGTCACATAGATCATACTAACTCCATAAAACTCTATTAGATACCTTGCTCTTGACTCATGAGTCCAACGAATCTTGAGCTCTGATACCAAACTTGTCACGACCTAAAAAATTGGATTACGACTAAAGAAAATAAAGAGAAGCGCAAATAGCCACAACATTTAATCCAAAACATAAAACATGGAGTAATGGGTACAAGAGTGACTAAAGTAGTATGAAAAAGTAGATACAACTGTCTCAAATGAAAATACAATGATGGTCGATAATGTCTAATACAAAGTCTAAGAAGGAAACAAAAATAAAAGAAATCTCAAATATCCATGGCGACTCGACATATGAGCCTCATTGCTAAGATCTTAATAGATGGAGAAAAGCTCTACTAGAGTGAACTAACTACCCTATACGGGTCCCTCTGCTCGATCTGCAGGGAGGAAACAAAGTAGGGATGGGTACATCGAGATATACTCAGTAGGTTTAATTGACTGGGTAAGCGAAATCAAATAAGTATACGATAACGAAGAATACTACCATTTGCAAAGAAAGAGTTAGTGCACAATATAAACATACATAGTGATAGGATAATATGACAATGACAATCAATGATGCAATGCACATGTAGTGCATGAATGTGATATATGAGGTGGAATCAAGGCAAACTCTAATGTCAATGTATACATCTATTAAGCTAAAGCTACTAGGTAGAACCTATAAGGGTCTTATCAGACCACACACAAATCTCTCAATTGTCAAGACGGTCATTGGCACTGATAACACCTCGGTGGACTCTAGCGTTAGTAGAAAAGATCTCCAGTATCACGACGAACAGACTCTGGAGCCAATGATACCTCGGCAGACTCTGGCACCAAGAGGGAGATATAGGTAATGCATCTGTCTCAGGGCCAATGCAATATAGATGCAATACATGCCAAGCCACAGTATCAAGATATATATCAATAATAGTATGTCTCGACGGACTCAAACTATGGCGCTAGCAAATACATCTTAAGCAATATGGTTGTCTCAACACAGATGTAATATGAGATATATACATGCCAATGCCATAATACGAGTACAAATATGTGATACGACATGATCATTATATGCAAAATAGATATAACATTGCAAGATTATGTCAGTGCATCAACTAGTACCACAAGCCATCCACAGTCTTGTCTCATCACCCTCTCGTCAATAAACAGATTATCAACCGAACTAGTCAAATCCCATAATATGCTCATTTATCTCAACGGTAGCACAAATATCATCAATTTACCATATAACTCTCTGAAATGATATCTCAAGTCTCATATTATCACATTAATGTCCAACGTATCTCAATTCTCAATATTTCATCTTAATTTATCAACAGAATCAAAAATTACTCAATTTCAGTATAACTGACAACACATTTCCATCATAATTTTATCAAGTCAATCAATTTCTCATGAATCAATCTACATCGTATAATTATCATATGAACATATTCAATAACTCAAATTCAGTCCCAAAATAATTAGTTGAACCTACCTTAATACTGAAACTGCATTAGAACAAGTTTTCAATCAACTCAAACCTCCAAACAGTCCTCAAATCAATCAGACACTATCAAAAATATATTGACACGAATTAGGCTTAGGGACAAAATGATTAAAATTTAGGATAAAATTTAAAGTTTTTGAATCTAAAATTACTTTAAAATTAGGTACAACATGAAAAATCGAGTCCGTGGGTGAAAATTCCATAAAAATTGAGTTTAAATCGAATGAGAAATCACCATTCAAAGTTTCAAAATCATACACCAAAAATTTCCAATTTTGGACATACAAAATAAATAAAATTCAAGACAAAATTAAGATAAAAGTCATCAAAATTAATCAAAATGATGTTAGAAATACTTACCCAAAAGAAATATTCGAAAAGTCTCGTTCAAAATCACCCCCAAAAGCTTGATATTCTAATAAATGAGTAAAAATAGTGTTTCCTCGAGTTTTAAAACTGGTTAGGCATATTACACTTCGCGATTATTGGGTGGGACCCACGAACGCAGAGGAGAGGATCTAGCCAAAGCTTTGTGAATGCGGCTATGAAACTGCAAATGCAGAGAAGGACTGGTCAAGGACAGCAATTACTCCGTAAACACAAAGTATTTCCTGCAATCATCGAGAGGTCCAAGATATATGGCTTCGCGAATATGGAGAAGGAACATGAATGCACCAACAAAAGTCAGCCAATAATAAAACTCGAAATGGCCCCTTGAAATTCATCCGAACTTTGAATTTCACAAGTCAAATATGTATCCATACCAAAAATGGTGATTCGGAATCATCATAATTTGATTATAATATTTTCTTGACACAATTACCAAGGCAAGTCAAATAAACTAGTTTAAAACTCAAAATACCAAAACTGCTCTTGGCAACTCCAAAAATTATGATGAGACCATTTTTAGCATTAGTTTCACCATGCGAAACTATTGGAAATGTTGAAATTTTGATCCGAGCTTCGAAACTTCAAATGTTGATCAAAGTCAAACTTTGGCTTCGAAAATAGCTAAAAATGTAGCTATGGGCCTAAAAACCTCATTTTAACTATGAATTCAGTTCTATAATTTTTTGTAGACTAAATTTGATGTTCCGAAGCTAATGGAATCGACAGATTTCTTATATGACACTCGAAACTGAAAATGGCATAAAAACTCACTTTTTCAATAATTTAAGCTTCCAAAAATACCAAAACTCATATTTTTCAACTTTCAAAACTCAAGATTTTAGTTCCAACAATACAGATAGTTCAAAATAGGTCCAAAGCAACTTACGAAAGGGTTAAAATAATAATTTTCACAGATAAACTCATAAATGACCAACAAGGTCATTACATAAGCGGCAACAGGAAGAGCTGGGATCGTTATGCATAATGGTAAGTCTAATCACGTACAACGAAGACACAATACCATTAGACAACTACTCTCTAGTGGAATTATCACAATTGACTATGAAAAGCCAAAGGATAACATGACGGATCTACTTACAAAAGGCCTAACTAGAGAGGGAGTTGAGAGATCATCAAAGAGAATGGGACTATGGCTGAGGACGAATCGTCATGGCAATAACTCTACCTAAAAGTCGGGAGATCCCAAGATATAGGTTTAAGGAGATCAAACAAAGTCATTGATGATTGTTCAATATTATTTTAAGGTCCATTCTCATAATAAGATAATATTTAGTAATAAGGATAAGGTAATAGGGCTTTTTACTGTAAGTTATATCAAATATTGTAACTACAAGATAATACATTTAAAAATTACCTATGTAAGTGTGCGATGTAAGTTGTTTCAGGGAGAAAACCAGCAAGGCAAGTTCTCTATATGCTTATGAACCAGAAATAGTTCATGGTTGAAACGAACAAAATAATGAGAACCAAAAATAGTTAAAGAGTTAATCGTGTGACTTATATTGTCTAGGTATACAAGAAAGCTCGACGGTTCAAAGATATCAAATTTATCGATTGACCGAGTATATCCGATATAAGTTTGCTATAGAAAGTTCAAAGGGAAACTTACTTATCCAAATGTAATTAATCCTTACTTACGAATCACACAATTTTTTTCATGCATATACATTTTTTGTTAAAAAAATAGAGTCATTCTCATTCATGTGAGGGGTTGTTGGGTTTTTCTAAAGGTGTGAATGGAAATGGAGGATTGTGATCTTTCCAATAATTGTGATTTTTCTGTAAAGTTATGACTTTTCGGAAGGACCATAGTTTTTTCTAAGAGTGGTGAGCTTTCTAAAAAATTATATCTTTTCTAGATGGTTCTGACCTTTCTAATAAGGCACAAAAAGGACCCTTTGTTGGCTATAAATAGAGAGGGTTTTCTCTCAAATTTGAGTATTTAATGTTTTCTTCATCTGCATACATGTTCTTTCAAATAAAAGTAGAATCTTAGTGTGATTTTATTGTTATTTTACTGAGTTCATTGAAGTTATCGAAGTTTGAGGTACTGCTACTTCTTTAACAAGGAAATTCATTTTATCCTAGGGGAAATAATCCACAACCTTGAATACAGTGAAGGATTAAATTTCTTAAGGACACACAATAAATTATGTGGCCTCAGATACTTCTTCTTTTTCATCCTTTTATTATTTTTTATTTACTGTTTTGAATACAGGAGACAACAGTACTAATATTTCTCTTAATTTAGTATTAAAATATCTACATATCAGTAGCTTGCTATGAACCTTCAAATCAATAATTATTGATTTCATAGTGCCACCTAGGATTGTTATTATTAGCGGACCTAATTAAAAAAGAATTTAAATTTGGGCACCGTCAGTGTATCTTTTTTTTACACCATCAGGTCATTTTAACCTGCTATAGCAGATCACCCATTTTTCCTAATTAATTTTTAAAAAAATGTAATTAGAGTCAGTTTCCCTCTTTCTCCCCAAAAATTTGATTTCTATTTTCTTGCTTCTTTTACCACCTAAAAATTCTGATTCGCCTTCAGTTCCTCCGTATACATGAAAAAGTTCCACAAAAAGTGATTTTTGAATAGATTTTCATAATTGCCTTGACAGTTGCTCCTCTTCTACATTTTTTATTTGCATCTTATTTATGTTTTCTGTCGATCTGCATATATTGTTATTTCAATTTTGTTTATTTATTTCGTACATGTGAAAAAATATGGATTCTTTTGTTGTTTCTCTTATTAATTTGTATTGATTAGTGTAAAAACTGGATTGGCAGAATCAAAGTTATGTCCAATATCTGTTTTGTTATGCAATTATTGTAGATCTATTGATGAAACTGTTCTCTCTTCACTAGTGATTTAATTTTAAGTTTACTTTTGATGTGCTTTATGTGTCTCATCTTGTCTGCACAATAGATTTACTTTAATGGGATCTCATTCCTTCTTCATTTTGCCTTTTCAAAATTTGATTTGGAGTCAATTTCATAATATGACCTATTCAGAAATAATTTTTCAGTTTAAGTTAGAGAATTAAGTAAGAAAAACTTCGCTACACTATGTTATTTGATTCATCTAGCATTGATCCCTCTGAAAGAACAAAAAGGTAATCGTTAAATAGGATCCCGATGAAGATCAGGTTCTTCTTCTATTTCATCCTTGCATTTGTTTTGCAATGGATCTCCACAGAGATTGCCCGTGTAAATTGAAGGGTCATTAAAAGTGCTAAATTGGTTAGCTGTGGGAGTTCTATCTTCAAGTGATTGTGTGAGAGATTCAAGTGAGTCAGTAATGTTAAGCTGGTCATGCCCGTTGGAATGGTGCCATGGATCTCATTCCTAGAGAGATCACAAAGATCACGATGTTTGACACTTTTTGAGCGACAATCTTGCGGAAAACCTACATAAACATCATACTTGTAAAGATTCTTTTAAAGAAAAATTATTTGGTTATGGAAATAATAATAGTTAGAATCCAATTAGGATTCAACTCGTTATATTCTTCCTTTTTAATAAATGTTTGATTTTTTTTTCTTGAAATGTTTTACAATTATTTTATTAAAATAAATTATTGTGTTTAAGTATCATTAAACTTACCTGATAGTGTAAATAATTTTGTACACCAACGGTGCACCAAATTTAAATTCATTAAAAAAATTTCATAATCAAACTAAAGTTATATTCAACAATTTCCTTTTTAAGAAGTTTAGTAAATAGGTTAGCAAATTCTTTTGACTCCACTGGTATGGTAAAAATATCTTAAATTAGCTTTCTCACATAATCATGTAAAAAACTAAATATTTTGACTCCCCACTATATAATTATATATTTGAGTTAGAGTCGCAAAAATTGAGTTCTTATTACAAATTAATGATTTTTTGAAAAAGATAGAAATCCCTATATCACCCAACTCTTTTCCTTGCTTCTAGTTATAAAAAGAATACCCGGGAAGTTAGAAAATTAGAATAGAACATAATTGCAGAAAATTTTTCTGGTGCAGGGATTATAATACCAACTATGGCCATAAATGAAAGGACGATCTGTAGAAAGGGATCGTAAAATGATATAATGTCAAATTTAATTTAGAAATAATTTCTAGAAGTAAGTGTATTTCTTGTTTTTTCTCCACATAGTTAACAAGGATTATTCAATGTGAAACATATCAAAACTTGTATTTATACTTTTATTCAAATTGTGGTGTTTTAATCCTACGATATCCCATAATGTCAAGTCATCTTTGCAGGTGAAATGTGCCAAAGATCTCGTACGAACTACTCTTAACTTTTTAAATTAAATTTACTACATCAACAAGTTCAATTAGGCATCATTAAAACCTTCTAGAATGCAATTGTACCATCAGTGAAGCTTTTTCTTCTTGAAAGCTTAAGAGCAACGTTTGAACAGTTACTATAAATAATTTATTATGAGGTATGCTAGCAAATACGATTGTCACAGGTGCAACAAAAATATGAATATACAATATTAAATTATTTTTCCAACAAATTTAAATGTCATGGATTGTTATGAGAGAATTGTTAGTGAAGAATGTGAGACTATAATTTAGAATATTTTTGGGTTTGGAAAAAGATTTATTTTTCACACACATATAAACTGAAATTTGAAAGGATACTTTCTTTTGTCTTTTAATTAAAGGAGAAAGGAGGGAAAAAATTAAGGACTTTTCACTCTTAATGTGATTTAATTATCACTACTACATTCAGTTGCTTTTTTCATAAATAGTTTAATTAAATCGGCATGGAAAGGAAAAAAATTGTTCTGTATGAAAAAATTAGAAAACTTTTCACTATTTCAGTAAAAATTTTGTTTCTCCTCATATATTTTTTCAGTGAGCTGCTTTAGTAGAAAATCATGTTCCATTGTACAAATTTTTTACTATTTACGATGACAAAATCTTTGTTTATGGTATTGCATTACATTTTGAGGGAAATGGTCTGACATTCGAAAGTTGTAATGTTAAATATATCTTGTAGATATTTTTATAATGTATATTTGGAAGGAAAATATCTTGTGTATATTTTCCTTATG
>JAOTQR010000002.1:7534870-7553435 GCA_025774065.1 Solanum ossicruentum
ATTTCTTTTTAAATATAATAAATCACCCCATTTACCCTCTTACCCACCCCCCCCCCCCCCCCCCCCCTCTTTTTTTTAAATGGTAACACTTTAAAGCACAGGACTTCTCAAAATGAACTTATTTTAGAAGCTTCACCATGTTATTATTCCTTCAATTTTTTCCTACAGAATAGAAACTTCTCAATGACATATACTATGCGATGACACTACTTATTCGAGTCAGTTTAGTTCTTTAATCTGACAGTTAGGTGGGAAGAGCAAAATGCAGGTTTAATTTGGCCAAACACTGATTTTTTTCCATATTTTGACCAGGAAGCACGTCGAGCAGCAGAAAGGGCCTATGATGTGGCTAAGGTTGATGAGAGAGTGAACAGAGCAGTTTCAGCGGCCAACAAAGCAGCCAATGCAGCTAGAGTAGCCGCCGTGAAAGCTGTGCAAAAGCAGATGCATCATCGGAGAAACAGTGATGACCTTCCAATGTTCAACTGATGGACCTGTTTCAGGTTAAGCCATGAAGTGTTCATCCTTGTTCACCGATAGCTGCGAAGGGGGATTAGTCCCTAAAATACTCTCCTTTCAATCACCTGTGTCGATGACGACTCTTGTGATTTACCTGTTGTGCCCCATGTGAAAGCTGGTCGTTTTGTCTACTGGATTTTTGCCTCGTCTAAGTTGGGCAATCTTTGAAGCTGCTGCATTACAGTTGTTCAAGGTTCAACCCCTTCCTAAGAAAGTGGATGACATTACCTGCTGGCTTACGTTTTTCATTCATATGTTTTGTAAATCAGCTAAGTTAGTAGAATCTGAGGTTTTGGTGTCCAGAGAGAACCTCAACCCTAGCAACCTCCTCATGTGTACTACCACTGTTGAGAATCTGTGGAAGTCATAAAAAGGAAATAGAAAGGCTCGTCTTTGTTATGTCTCTGGCTAAAGTTGTGTAGTTGTATAATCCTACTTGCTTTCATTTGGATGAGTCTTTTGTTGGGCGTGGGTCGAGGATATAAACACATTTTAAATAGTACCCTTTTGTTTTCTAACATATGGTTTGGCAGCCGCTAGGATTGCTTTTAATTATTGAATTATATTGGAGGTTCTATAATTTTGTCTGAATTAGTTGCCCTATTAGCAACTCTTTTGCGCATAATAGCCCAGATTTAGAATTACTCAGAAGACAAGACACAGTACAAGCAATTTGAATTAAAACATGAACACATTTTTTTAAATAATAGAATGAGCAAAAACGCTGGTATCAAAATTAAGCATTCAACATCCAGATTCCAGTAAGAATTAAAAGTCGCTGTGTGCTCCCTTAACAGTGACAGCGCTTGCAGTGCTGCCAAAAAAGGGAACAAGTCATACTTAACACAGGAAAGAGAAAAGCAAAAGGTTTAGATGAAAATTTACTTGAGCGTATAGGCACCCCCTGCTTTAACTTTGCCACAATCTTTGCAGCCCCAAATACCAACAGCCTTCCTCTTCACGGCATACTACAATGCCAATATCTAATTTAACATTATTACCAACGCAATGATGAACACATGCTCTACGAAATACTTGCTCTGCCGACTGACTTCCATCTTCTTAATCTGCTTCCTCAAACTAGTTCCATAACCGGGTACCTGCAACGTTATTCAAAGACATACGTTACATTTAGAATAACTAATTTACATGTACAAGAGTTGCTATTTGTGCCCATTATTAGTTAAAATCAAAATCAAATCAATTTGCTTGATTTTTAAGTTGTTAAAATCAAACATATATAATATATTTGGTTTCTATCAATTTTTGCTCGATTATTAACCAAACACAAAAGTAAATGAAAGAATATATTCAAGAGGATGAATTCTCTTCCTATCATTTTTGAAATTTACTTATATTGTTAGTTAATCCAACGTACTAAACTACATAAACTTATTGATTAATACATAAGCTACCAATATTGTTGCACAAATAAAAATAGGCATCATACCTCATTCCTTTTCATTAGAGTGCCACATTTTTTGTATTAAAAAATAATGCATTACGTATATATAATTATAAGAAATATGTATATAATTTATTTCTTCAGTTCAGTTAATTCTTCAATTTTTTGAACAAAATAAAAACCAAATCAATTATTATCGATTTTTTACAAATGTAAAGCAAAACTACATCAAACCAAACAAAATAATTTTTTTTGATTTATCTAATGATTTTATTTTTGTCCAAAACATGAACACCCTATATTATTTTTTCGAAGGCGCTGAACACCCTGTAAGTAAACATAGAGCAATAGTGCAACGAAATAGTAGATCGATATTCCTCCAGCCATTGTTGGCAATGTAGTCGGAATCATCATCGTTTGCTTTCCACTTTCCGGTAAGTCTTCTAACCATTCAAACCTCACTCAAGATGGTGTGGAGTAAAGAAAGAGATTTGTTCTTAGGGACCTTTAACCGTATGTACCCCTATTTATAGCAATTCTACCATCAAGAATAATAGTGGGGAAGTTAGTGGTTAGTGGGAAGTTAGTGGAAAGTGGAGTAGTGGGGAAGTTATAAAGTAGTGGATTAGTGGATGATTATGTAACTTCCATGGGTAGTGGAGGCAGTGGTAGTTGCAACTTCCATGGAAGTTACAAATCACATCCATGGAGGTTATGCAAATTACGGACCACTATCCATTGAATGTGATCAACATTCCAACATTCTCCCACATGGTCCATCACTCTAATCCCATTAGTGAAACATAATACATGAATCATGGCGACAGTTCCTCTGAAGGCGAGTAGTATCTTCCATGCGTCACAATATACTATGCTTCTAAATCTCAGCTCACATAAATTAATGAATAAACTCAATGTTTATTCTAGGTCTATATTTTAGTGATAATTCTGAAAGTAAAACTGAATGTGCACACAGTTAACAAGAATCATCATATATAATAGAATTTCATAAACAATTTTTGTTACATAGAAATGTTACATAGTGGGACAATGGGACTAAGTCCTATTGTGACTATATGATCCTTAAATTTATGCGGTGACATGCCTTTAGTTAAAGGATCAGCTAACATTGCTTCAATGCTGACGTGTTCAATGACCACTTTCTTATCTTTAACACATTCTCTTAGGGCTAGATATTTGATTTCGATATGCTTGCTTCGACTACCACTTTTGTTATTCTTAGCCATAAAGGCAGCAGCTGAATTGTCACAAAATAATTTTAATGGCTTAGATATAAAGTCAACAATTCTAAGCCCAAAAATGAAACTCTTTAACCATACACCTTGTGAGGTACCCTCAAAATAAGAAACGAATTCAGCCTCCATTATGGAAGTAGTGACCAGAGTCTGTTTGACACTTCTCTGAGATATAGCTCTACCAGCTAACATAAAACTGTATCCTGAAGTTGATTTTCATGAATCAACACAACTAGTGAAGTCTGAATCAGAGTAGCCAATGACTTCCAAGTCATTTGATCGTTTATACATAAGCATATAGTCTTTTCTCCCTTGAAGATATCTTAAGACTTTCTTTGCAGGTTTCCAGTAGTCACAACCTGCATTACTCTGATATCTTCCTAACATTCCAATAGCAAATGATATGTCAGGTCTTGTACAAATCTGAGTTGTCACGACCCAAACCTAGGGCCTAAATGTAACATGATGTATGGAAACCCGAAGTGACCCAAACAAGCCTCTTAGCATATCAATCACACATCCTTGATCGCAGAAGAAAGGTAAACAATAACAAGAGATATATAAAATGGGAAGTGGGACTAAGGGAAGTATTTGAATATAAATCAAGCATAAGAGTCAAGGCTATATCACAATAACATCATAATATCCAACATACACCTCTAAACTTGGAATGAAGTGGGGGCCAAGACACTTTCCGGGATCACCCTCATAATATCAAATGTTCAACATAAAGAAGTCTTAGAAATAGCAAGAGAAAGTAGATAGAGTCCCCGAACTTGAGGACTCACCAAGCTTATCTTCAAATAATCTCACTAGCCATGTGGCGGATGATCAAGAGGAGCTTCGGTCCCTACATGGTGATATCATGTGGGCAAAAGTATGTGTTAGTATGTTTGATAAAATGTCCGATTAATGTATCTTGAGTTGTTAAAGGCCTAATGCTTGGCATATGAGTTAATGACTTTATGATGATGATAGAGTGATATGTATGTGTTGATGTGATGAGAAGTATCTATAGTGTTGTAAGTTGATCATAGCCAATTGAGGGGTGATGCCTCAAAAGCCTCGGATGGGGGTGGTAAGCCATCAACCAATTGAGGGGTTGGTACGTCAATCCCCTCGGATGGAGGTGCTAAGCCATCAACGAATTTAGGAGTTGGTACCTCAATCACTTCCGACGGAGGATGGTCATGTACGTTAACTAATTGAGGGGTTGGTACCTCAATCGCCTCGGATGGGGTATTAAGCCATCAACCAATTGAGGGGTAGGTACCTCAATCTCTTCTAATGGAGGGTGGTCATGTCTATCAACCGATTGAGGGGTTGGTACCTCAATCACTACTGAGGGGTGGTCTACCTTAGATTCCAAGTACTAAGTTGCTTGGTCTATGATGATGGTCTACTCCTACACATGTAATATGCTCTATATATAAGTATGTACTTCAAGTATTATTCATGCATGCCATATTGTTATATGTTCATCTCTTGTCTAATTATGCATTTTGACTATGTTGCCTATCTATTGATGCATTGCATCCTATATACTTAGTACATTTAAACGTACTAACACATACTCTATGTCTACATGATGTTACCATGTAGGAATCGGAGCCCCACTTGATCATCCTCCTCCTCCGCGTGGCTAGTGTGATATCTCTCAAAGTAAGTTGGTGAGTCCTCAACTTCGGGGACGTACTTCTCTTGATTTATGCTATGTATAGACTCTCTTTTCTTTATGGTATGCTTGACTATGAGGGCGATCTCGGTACTTGTCTTGGCCCCCGCTAAAGTTCTATGTTTAGAGGTGTTGTTAGACAAGTTATGTAATGATACTATGATCTTGACTCGTTTGACTCTATTGATGTTTTATGATATGAAAGATGTCCTTTAGTCCTGTGTTCCCTTATTTCTACTCTTTTATTATTATTTAATTGCTTCCACGACCAAGGATGTGTAATGATATGTTAAGAGGCTTGATTGGGGTCCCTTTAGATTCCCCATTCGTCGTGTCACGTCTAGGCCCTAGGTTTGGGTAGTGACAATTTCATAATAATAGATACCCATAAGTAATACGACTTAAATCATGCAATTTTCATAAAATAGAGATGCTGGGATCCATGAGTGAAAGGACCTAATGGATGAACCCACATACCTAAATTTGAGGATTCCTTGATGTGGACTTGAAGGATACTTGAAGCTTGAATGAAGTTCTTGAAATCCATAATTAAGCTTGAGACACATCAATTTGGATGGGAATTTTTGATAAAATGGTTGAGAGGTTTTAGAGAGGGTTTTGAGTGATATGGAGTTGAAAAATAGCTAAGTATAGGTGTTTTCACGCATAAGCTGGCATGGGGCCATGACCCAATTCCCTTAGGCCGAAACAAAAAATTAAGTAAGTGCCAACACTACTCCACAAAGGGTCCGCATTGCAGAGCCATCACGAGCCCCTACTAGTTTGTGAAAATTGGTGATTTTTTTCACTATGGGTCTTCTAAAATCCAGATTATACTCATTTCCCACTCAATTTTGCCCCTTGATAAAAAATATGAAGTCAGATTTTCGATATCATGTACAGATTTTGAGATATATGGAAATTACGATTATAGGCATTTTTGAAGCACATTTTTAGGGCGTTTCATGAGCATACATCAAGCTTCTGACAACAAAAGCATATGGATTGTCTTTCATTTTCTCCCTCTCAAGACCGTTCTTCGGGCATTGATTCAAATTGAACCTGTCACCCTTCACTATGGGAGCTACACTTAGTGAACAATCTTTCATTCGAAATCTCTCTCGAGTTTTATTGATATAACATTCTTGAGATAGACCTAAGGTACCTTGATGTCTATCTCGATGAATCTCAATGCCAATAACATAAGATGCAACACCCATGTCTTTCATGTCAAAAATCTTTTGGAGAGAAATTATTTCACCTCATATATCATTCCCTGGTCATTTGATGCAAGTAAGATATCATCCATGTATATATAATGACCTGATTTTTTTTACAACTTCATCGGATCTTGAGAATTTCATTTTAAACAAAATTTGGATGAAATGTCATCTCAAGGGTGACCACACGACCAGTGTGAGGTCACACGAGTCGTGCGTCCTCCAGTGGCACAACACTTAGCCTTAATTTTGGGTATGTGGCCTTGGAGTAGAATTTCAGGCTAAGGCACATCTCACTTGGACCCCACACGGGCCATGGGGCACTTCATGTACTATGTGGACGGCCGTGTGATGAACTTGAGCTTGGAATACCAACATGGGAAGCAATGTAGTGGGACACGCCCACCTTTACGGGTTATGTGAAGGTTCACCGATCGTGTGTCCGTCTATATAGCTCTAGAATGAAAAATCTTACTAAGTATGGACCATGCATCATAACCTGTTCATGAAGATTTTTCCAAATATAGGGGTACGACTTGTGCCACGACCCGTGTGACATTACACGGGCCGTGTATCCCCAGCATAGCTAACTTCATGAAATTTTCTACGTATAGGATCTTCAAGATCAAGAGAAGTTCATTCTCAATCCTTCAATTCAAGCTTATTTATATTGTTTAAGGCCATCATAGGTCTCCTACATCAAGCCAAGTTCAAAAGAATTCCATTGGCTAAGTTTCTCACAAGTAGCGATAGAAGGGTCAACTTTAAAAGGGCATATCTCTTAGCACAAAAGTAACTGGGTGTCCCACAACCTATCAATTAAAGCTCTTTGAATTAGCTTTCAATTCACTTGATTTCACCTCATTTAGATTTCGGATGAAGAAATTATGCCTGTTTTAGTAGAACTTGTAAGTGCAGGGTATATGCGGGTTTTTTAAAAATTTCATTTTATTAATGGCATTTTCATAAATTCGGTTATTTCTATTGGTAATTTGGGATCTTCTATGCTATATAATGATCTTCTAAAGACCTAAACCATATTTCAAACATTCAAAATTCACTCCTCACATTTTAAACTCTCTCTCAAATTCCTCTCAAGAACTCTTGAAGATTTTCAACTTGGGGATAAAGACAAATTCAAGTCTCCTTCAAACTTCTCTTGGAATTTCTTCAATTAGGTCTAGGTATATGGGTTTGATCCTTGATTCCTTCCAATCAAAGAGACCTATATCTTTTCAATCAAATTTCATGAATTTAAGCTCTCTTTGAATATGGATTTTCATTATTTGAATTTATTAAATTAAATTAATGTATGGGATGTACATATTTGATGATTTTAAGTTACTTTAAACCCTATTATGATGATTTACATTGAGTTTATGAAATTATGAATATGTTTGTCCCTTTTTAAGACTTCTTTATGCATGAGTGATTATATTATGATTTTAAATGTGGATTTAGTTATGTTTTCACTTAAATCTCATGTAATATTGGTGATTTTAGATTGAATCTTAATTACCTATGCTATCCTCACATCATTCATAGCATTTGTATTCATGAAATTGGATTATTATGGAAATTATGTAGTGGGTTAAGCCCAATTATGTTCTATGATATGTTTTTGATAAGATATTGGTTATGACAAGAATGTGATCACATATATAAGATATTGGTTATGACAAGAATGTGATCACATATGTGCCTATGATTATGGCTCTTTGAGCATTTTGGGTGCTTACACCATTCTGTATATTTGAATGGGCTATTCCTATGCGTGAGTATTACAAATATAAGCTATGTTTTGGTATTTGAGCCTGAGTTGGATTATCATGAATGGTGTTTGGCTTTTAAGCCCAATTGTGCATTGAAATATTTTGGTAAGACTTGCAACTCTTTTGAAAGTATGTATAACTACGTATATTATAAGTATTCTTGTGGGATGATGACTTATCACTGATGGAATGAGGGTTCCCTTTTTTTCCTCGAACTTTGTGTGTAGCATAGGTTCCTTTCTGAAATGGGGGTGCCCGTAAGGAAAGTTGTCACCGCGATGGGGTTGCCCGTAAGGAGAAGAAACTACGCGACATGATATGATATGCTATATGTGAAAATTCTATCCGAAATGGGGATGCCTGTAAGGTGAAGTATGGTTTACATTTGACAAGTAGACAACCTCTTTACCGATGACGGGATTTCATCGGGATTCCAAGTAATAGCTCTCTTGGTCTTACTTATGTCAATTGAGGTCACAACCCCACTACATATATGAGCATCATTTTCAATTCATGTAACATGAATTTCATAGCATCTTGTTATATTACATTCTTTGCCATAAATCTCTTTCTATATTATGTGACCTCACCATCTAACATTGTATGCAGGTTTTGGTAAGTTACATGCATTGAATCCCGTATACTTAGTGCATTCAAGCATACTAATTTATACTTTTTCCTACATGATCTCACCATGTAGGGATCGAAGATTACTTCACCTACCATTCAACGGCTAGATCGGATTTTGAAACATTTGTTGTGGTGAGTCCTATCTTCCAAGGACAAACCACCATTCTTCTACCTTATGTTTCTTTTGCTTATGTTATCTGTAACTGAGGGTGAGCCCAGAACATGTCTTGGCCCCCGTCCCATTTATGTCTAGAGGTATTGTTGGATATCTTGTAGACTCTTGTCAGATCTATTTGTTGTGTGTTGTATTTGGAGCTTAAAGTTATGGATATTTTTTTGATATGGCTATTATGGATTTGTTATGAGGATTATGATATGTACGGATGTTTGATATAGAAATGTGGAAGATCTTAAGTACCGAATTGCCCCCATAGAGTGAGTTATACTTACCCATCCCTTAGTCTTTATGTGCTATGTTCTTTGTGAATTCATGTTACTTTCTTTCCCTATGATATCCCATAGCGTGAGTCCTACTTTTCCGTCCCTTAGAACTATTGTTTACTATTTATATACGCTTCCAAACCGATGATGTGAATATGGATACTTTGAGGCTTGTTTTGGGACTCTCAGGTTCCCATTTACTATGTCACTCCTAGACCCTAGGTTTGGGTCATGACAGAGATGGTCTCAGAGCACTAGGTTTATCAATCATCCTCGAAGTCCAACATGCCGCATATAGAGTCTTATTTATGGGTGTGAAGTGCGCCAGATCTATGGATAGGGGGCTACAAAGTTTTTTAGAAAATATTTCACTTTTTCATGATTCATATCATGCTATGGAATTTTTCTTATGATTTCCTATCTCTATTAAATAGGGAGAGTTACTATGGGCTCGCAATGCAATCCAGACAAAGGAGATATTGTAGCTAATCTTATAGATGAAGTCAAAAGGGAGTTGGTGAAGGATGTGTATTGGTTGAAAAGCTTGGTCCTTTGGGTATTTGGGAGTTTTCTTAGGTTGGCTGATTATGATAGAAGATTTGTAGAAGGTTTCTTATCTATTGCATCTCTATTGACCAAGTTAACTCAAAAGAAGGCCAAGTTCGTATAGTCAGATGAGAATGAGAAGGGTTTTCTGACTTTGAAATATCAGGTTACATTGACTCTTGTTTTGAATTTACTGGATGGATTAGATAGGTTGGTAGTGTGTTGGGACGCTTGTTAGATTGGGTTGGGTTATGTACTTATGTGACATGGTAAGGTGGTAGCTTGTGCATCAAGGCAATTGGAGGTACATGAGCAAAATTACCCTACTCATGATCTTGAGTTAACGGGGCTGGTATTGGCTTTGAAAATTTCGAGATGCTATCTGTATGGGGTGCATGTTGATGTTTTGCCAATCACAAGAGTTTACAATATGTGTACACTCAAAGGAATCTTAACTCGAGGCAAATAAAATGGTTGGAACTCCTTAAGGACTATGACATAGGTGTATAATATCATCCCAATAAGGCAAATGTGGTAGCTAACGCTCTTAGTAGGTTATCTGTGGGAAGTGTAGCTCATGCTGAGGAAGGGAAGGGGGTGTTGGCTAAAGGTATTCACCGTTTGGCTAGATTGGGTGTTAGGTTGGCTGACTCAAATGTTGATGGTGTCCATGTTCACAATGGGGCCAAATCTTTTATGGTTGTTAATATTAAGGCTAAGCAAGACTTAGACCCCATCATTTGTGGTGTTGAAGAGGTTGGTTGCCGAAAATAAGATAGAAATTTTCTCCCAAGGGCGATATGGTGTAACTTGGTACCTAGATCGATTGTATGTTTCAGACAGTGATGGTCTTAAGGATACAATCATGAATAAAGCCCATAACTCTCATTATTCTATTCACTCAAAATCTACTAAGAGGTACTAAGGTTTGAGAGAAGAGTATTGGTCGCATGGTTTGAAGAAGGATATAGCCAAGTTTGTATTCGAATGCCCTAACTGTCGATAAATGAAGGTAGAATACCAAGGACCCTGTGGTTTAACTCAAGATATAGAAATTTCTACTTGGAAGTGGGAAGAGGCAAACATGGATTTTGTGGTTGATTTGCCTCGGACCCGAAAGCAATTTGATTCAATTTAGAGTATTGTTGACTGGATGACTAAGTCGGCTCACTTCCTATCGGTTGAGACTACTCTTAATATTGGAAATAATGTAAAGTTATGTAATTTGGAGTTGGTTGACTAGATCATTTGCCTACTTTTGTTATAGTGGATTATGGTACCCTACTTACTTCTCACTTTTGGAAATCATCTCAAAAAGGGGCTAGCACTAGGGTGAAGTTAAGCATCATTTTTCACCGTTGATCCATTGGGCAAGCCGAGAGCACAATTCAAACTTTGGAGGACATGACAAGGACTTATGTGCTAGAATTCAAGGTTAATTGGAGTGATCATCTACTACCTATTGAGTTGGCTTACAACAATAACTTTCATGCTAGCAATAGTGTGGCACCATTTGGCGCTTTCTGTGGTAGAAGTACTAGGTCTTTGGTGGTGCAACAACCCTAAAAAGTGGCCAAAAATGTGCCTCGGAAGTACTCGAAATCATAATTTCCATATATCTAAAAGTATGTCATTATTTTGGAAATTTGACTTCATATTCTTGTTTAGAGGGTCAAATTGAGCGGGAAATGGGTCTAATCCAAATTTTAGAGCAACCGTATCAAAATCTGAAAGTTGTAAATAATGCTATTTAGGAGGGTCAACTTTGAAGGGGTATATCTCTTAGCACACAAAAAACTAGTTGTCCCATGACCCACCAAATTAAATCCCTTTGAATTAGGTTTCCAACACGCTTCGTTTCACCTCATTCTGAGCTCGGATGAAGGATTTATGCCCATTTTCGTCGAACTAGTTCATGCAGAAAATGCAGATTCCAGTGGATATCCCGCGACACGGACCAGTGTTATTTTGGCCTTGTTTTTTTAATTTCAGTCCAAGACTTTCAAGTCTTGAGCCCCAAAGGTTCTCATACGTGGTTTTACCTATACTTAGCCTTATTTCGCCCTTATATCATCCTTAACATTCCCCCTATCAAACACTTAGACTCATATTTAATCCTAAATTCAAGTCTCAAACTCAAGACTAATCTTAAGGATTTCATCAAGGATTTCATTCTAGCTTCAAGTCTCCATTTCTAATCTTTTTCAAGGGCTCTCCAAAGTCAAGGTATGTGGTGTTGTACCATTTGGTCCTTTCACCCATGGTGCCTAAGCTTCCTTTTTACTAATCTTGCATGATTCAAAGTTGATTTTACATGTGGGTCTTGTATATTGATAAATTTACTATATAGTGATTTTAGTTCATAAAAGTATGGTTGTTTTAACATGTTTTGAACTCTAAATCTTGGATCTAATGTTGAATTTGATGAGGGGATTTGATGTGAATTTCTTAGGGGTGTTGCAAAGTGTTGATTGATAGTTTTACTACAAATTTTCTTGCATGATTTCATCTCTAAATTGCATGGTGTTTTTCCCCCATTACACCCCCCTAAATGTTTGCTAAAATGTCCGGCTAGGGTTACTTAAGGAATTGAAGGTCCAATGCATGTATTATGAGTTGAAAAATGTTATGATAATTATATGATGATGGAATGATGATGAAATAATAGTACGCATATGATGTATAATGATGAGAGGAAGTAAAGTTACACGATAACTTTATGATGACGAGAGTATGGTATTCATGAGTTGATTTAATGGAAGGTAAAATTAACCAAGGTGAGGGGTTGGTACCTCATTAAACCAAAGTGAGGGGTTGGTACCTCATTAACCAAAGTGAGGGGTTGATACCTCATTAACCAAAGTGAGGGATTGGTACCTCATTAACTAATGTAAGGGGTTGGTACCTCATTAACCAAAGTGAGGGGTTGTTACCTCATTAACCAAAGTGAGGGGTTGGTACCTCATTAACCAAAGTGAGGGGTTGGTAGCTCATTGAACCAAAGTGAGGGGTTGGTACCTCATTAACCCAAGTAAGGGGTTGGTACCTCACACCAATATATGATGGTCTATTCTCACACATATGATATGTCCTATGCAAGCATGAGTCACTTAAGCATGTTTTACTTATTCATTTAACATACATGCCATTTTGCTATACTATGCCTATTGTCTATTGTATACATTTTGATTATGAAGCATATCTATTGTTGTATTGAATCCCACATACTTAGTACATCTAACGTACTAACGCATACTCTATGCCTACATGATATCACCATGTAGGAACCAAAGCCCCGCTTGAGCATCTCCACCCACGTGGCTAGTACGGTCTCACTCAAGCTTGTTGGTGAGTCCTTCATTCTGGGGATGTTGGTCTATATTTCTTATGTGATGTATTGATTCCTTCTTCTTTATTAGTATTTTGACTATGAGGGTGAGCCCGATTGCTTTGTCTTGGCCCCCGCTAAGTATCTATGTTTAGAGGTATTATTGGACACATTATGTATTATGTTTGAGCTTTGACTCACATATGTTATTTAAGTATTAAACTCTCTCTCTCTCTCTCTCTCCCTTAGTCCCATTTACCCTTGTTCATGTTTATTATGATGTTTTATATTTCTTCCATGACCAAGGATATGTAATGATATGCTATGAGGCTTATTTGGGATTCCTTCGGGTTCCCCATTCGCCAATCACGTCTAGGCCCAAGGCTTGGGTCTTGACAGGTGGGATGGTTTGAGTTAGATGAGATGACTTCTATAGGCCTGGACTTAATGTTGGAGGCTATGGAAAGAGTGGGATTAGTTAGGGAAAAGTTGTAGATTGTTCGAAGTCATCCCAAGATTTTGTTTGGATGTTTGAAAAAGGGAGCATGGGTCTTGTATTTGTGATTGGGTGTATTTGAAGGCCTCTCCTAGGAAGGTTGTGATGCATTTTGGAAAGGATGGAAAGTTGAGTTCTCATTATGTAGGTCCTTATGAGGTCTTTTGAGTGTATTGGAATATGACTCTAGGTTGGAATTTCAACCGGATTTGAGCTCTATTCACCAGTTCTTCATATATCTATGTTGAGAAAATTGGTGGGTGATCATAGTACTATTGTACCTTTGGAAGGGCTGGAGTTGGAGAACTTGTCTTATGAGAAAATTTCAGTAGAAATTTTGTATAAGCGAGTGAAGCGACTTCATTACAAGGATGTGGCTTTGGTTAGGTTCATTGGAGAAATCAACATATGGAAAATGCTACGTGGGAAGTGGGATTAAGTATGATACGATGATACCTCTATCATTTTGAATCTACTTAAGCCTATGATATCAAGTTCTTCCTATTCTCAATGGTCCCAATTCTTTCACTCTTGAGTCTCATCACATGACATGCATACATGTCCATGAAAATGATTTATTTTATGATGTTTTAAAATAATGTGAATAAGTTTTGATATGAGTTTTAATGACTTGATGATTTTCAAATGATGAATTATGCATTGTATCTTGTGATTGGAAGTTTCATGTTCTCAGTCAAGCTTTTTAAGCCTTGTTCTACCACATTCTAGGATGAATATTCCCAAGGGGCAGATGATGTAATGACCCAGATTTTTGTACGACTTCATCGGAGCTTGAGAATTACATTTTGGAAAAAATTTGGATCAAGTGTCGTCTCAAGGGAGATCACACGGCTAGTGGGAGGTCACACGAGCCGTGTGGCCTCCAGTGGCACAACACTTGGCCTTAATTTTGGGTATATAGCCTTGGAGTGGAGTTTCAGGCTAAGAAACATCTCACTTGGACCCTACACTAGCCGTGGGACACTTTACGTACTATGTGTAGGGCCATGTGATGACCTTGAGCTTGGAACACCAATGCGTGAAGAAAAGTAGTGGGACATGGCTACCTTCATGGGCTGTCTGAAGGTTCACAGACCGTGTGCCCGTCCATATAACTTTGGAATGAAAAATGTTTTTAAGTATGGACCACATCTCGTAACCTCGTCATGATGATTTTCCAAGTACAGGGGTACGACCCGTGTCACGAACCGTGTGACATCACACGGGCCGTGTAGCCCCCCAGTATAGCTAACTTCATGAAAATTTCTAAGTATGGGATCTTCAAGCTCAAGCTAAGTAAAGCAAAAAAAGTGGATTTCGTTGCCTGGTGACTTGAATAACTTTCTTGCTAGGCGCCCTGTCCGGTCGAATGAGTTTCACATAGTGGGAGAAAGTGGTTTTGAAGCTTGATCTTCCCTAGGCCAGAAATGAGATATTGAGTTTGACACCCGGCCAACAATTCTCTATTTAGTTTGACACCAAGCTACGAAGTAGCAACGTCGACGGCAAACATGCCTAATTCATTTATCTATTATACTGAACGAGGTGCACCTGTCAAAGCAAGTAAAACAACTACTTAACTTAGCACACCTTGTCAATGCAACTATTCGACTTTTTCATTCCACTATGCAACTTCACTATACTTTCAGTCTCGCTACTTCGCTAACTTCGGTTACCGGCATAGCACTGCTCTTTGCTTGGGGGCGAAGGTTATGCTTAGTGTCCATTAGACTTCGTCCCTGTCCTCTCCTTTCCTCCGCCCAGGGAGAGATTCCGCCCCTGTGTTCGAACGAAGTGACGGGGAGAGTAAGACACCGAGGCTTTGGAACGGCAACAAATCCTTCTCTTGATGCGAATTGAATATGCAACTCTAAGACGAGGGAAAAGCCCCTTTATTCATACATTGAATTTCGAGAGGATAGCAAGGATCTTCTTCTAGCTCCTCGCGGATTCTATGTATTCTCTTCCGAAAAGTGGATTTCTTCTTTCTATTAAGAAATTCTAAAGCCTTCAATAGCCCATTTGAGACCTTCGTATCCAAGAATCAATCAATTCGACTCCGGCCCGATCATCCAATTTGCTCCACGCCCGCAGCTGACTACACAGGAAAAACCTTTTCCTCTAGCATAATCAGCATCCCCGTGATCCCAAAGTGTCGTCTAAGACTTCCACAACCCATGATTAAAAACTGTGTTAAAAGCTCCAGAAAATCGAGGCATTTCAGACTTGACTTGCTGTTGCCGCTTTGCTACAGCTGATCAAAATCGTTGTTTTAGACGGACTAATCCTAGCCTATTCTTATGAAGGAGAGGGCTACTTTATATGGGTCGAAATATGGCTTTCAAATTCAGTTCTGAATTAGTGGATGCTGCCACATAAGAAGCTCCAACTTGGAATTGCCTCACTCTAAAGCCATCAATTTAAGCTTATTTATTCTGTTTAAGGCTATCATGGGTCTCCTACATCAAGCCAAGTTCCAAGGAATTTCATTGGCTAAGTTTCTCACAAGTACTGAAATAAGGGTCAACTTTAAAGGGCATATCTCTTAGCACAAAAGGGTGGCCCATGACCTATCAAATTAAAGCTCTTTGAATTAGCTTTCCAGCGCACTTGGTTTCACCTCATTTAAAGTTCAGATGAAGAAGCTATGTCTGTTTTCGTAGAAATCATTTGTGAAGGGGTATATGCGGGTTTTGTTTAAATTCTGTTTCATTAATAAAGTTTTCATAAATTCAGTTATTTCTATTAGTCTTTTGGGATCTCCGATGCTATCTAATGACCTTCTAAGTACCTAACCCTATTTCGAACATTCAAAACTCACTCCTCACATATTAAATTCTCTCTAAAATTCCTCTCCAGAACTCTTGAAGTATAAATTTTCAACCTGGGGATCAAGCCAAATTTAAGTCTCCTTCAAACTTCTCTTGGAATTTTTTCAATTGGATCTAGGTATGTGGGTTTGATCCTTGATTCCTTCCAATCAAGGAGACCCAAATCTTTTTAATCCAATTTCATGAATTTAAGCTCTCTTTGAATATGGGTTTTCACTTTTTGGACTTATTAAATTAAATTGATGTATGGGTTGTACATATTTGATAATTTTAAGTTACTTTAAGCCCTATTATGATGATTTACATCGCATTTATGAAATTATGAATATGCATGCCCCTTTTTAAGACTTGTTTTGCATGTGTGATTATAATATTATTTTAAATGTGGATTTGGTTATGTTTTCACTTGAATCTCATGTTTTGTTTAGATTGAATCTTAATTACCCATGCTATCTTCACATCATTCATAGTATTTGCATTCATGACATTAGAATATTATGAAAATTATGAAGTGGGTTAAGCCCAATTATGTTCTATGATATGATTTTGATAAAAGATATTGGTTATGACAAGAATGTGATCACATATGTGTCTACAATTATGGCTCTTTGAGCATTTTGGGTGCTTTCACCATTTCGTATATGTGAATGGGCTATTCCTATGCATGAGTATTACGAATATAAGTTATGGTTTTGCATTTGAGCCTAAGTATGGATTATTAAGAATGATGTTCGGCTTTTAAGCCCAATCGTGCATTAAAATATTAGCGTAAGACTTGCAATTCTTTTGAAAGCATGTATAACTATGTATATTGTAAGTATTCTTGTGGGATGATGACTTTGCACCGATAGAAGGAGAGTTCCCTCTCTTTTGTCGAACTGTGTGCCTAGCATAGGTTCCTTTTTGAAATGGAGGTGCTCGTAAGGAAAGTTGCCTCCGAAATAGGGTTGCCCGTAAGGAGAAGAAACTATGTGACATGATATGATATGCTATATGTTAAAATCCTATCCGAAATGGGGGTGGCTATAAGAAAGGTTGCTTCATATGAAATAGGGGTGCCCGTAAGGTGAAATATGGTTTACCTTTGGCAAGTAGACCACCTCTTTATCGATGAGGGGATTTCATTTGGATTCCAAGTAATAGATCACTTGGACTTACTTATATCGGTTCAGGTTACATCCCTATTATATATATGACATCCTTTGCACTTCATGCATCGTGAATTTCACAGCATCTTGTTATATTATATTCTTTGCCATAAATCTCTTTCTATATTATGTGCCCTTACCATCTAACATTGTATGCAGGTTTTGGTAAGTTACATGAATTGCACCTTGCATATTTAGTATATTCAAATGTACTAATGCATACCTTTTGCCTACATGATCTCATCATGTAGGGACCAAAGATTACTTTCATCCACCCTTCGACGACCCGATCTGATTTTGAGACATTTGTTGTGGTAAATCATATCTTCTAAGGATATGCCACCATTCCTATACTATATGTTACTTTTGCATATGTTATCTATACTTGAGGGTAAGCTCGGAACATGTCTTGGTCTCCCCCCTCCCTCATATTTATGTCTAGAGGCGTTGTTGGACATCTTGTAGATTCTTGTCGGATCTTTGTCATATGTTGTATTTGGAGCTATTACTGATATTTTTTGCATATGGCTATTATGGATTTATTAGGAGGATTACAGTATATATGTATGTTTGATGTGGAAATTGGAAGATCATATGTCCCAAATTGCCCCCATAGCTAAGTCATACTTACCCTCCCCTTAGTCTTTATGGGCTATGTGAATTCATATTACTCCATTTCCCTATGATATACTATAGCGTAAATCCTGCTTTTCCATCCCTTAGAACTATGTGGTTAGTGTTTATATTCACTTCCAAACCGATGATGTGAATATGGATACTTTGAGGCTTGTTTGGGGACTCTTGGGTTCCAATTCACCATGTCACTCCTAGACCCTAGGTCTAGGTCGTGGCAGTATAGAACAAAGTAATATATTTTACTCCCACTAACTTTCTGGTATATATATCGATCCATAATTGTCACAACCCAACCCAGGGACCGTGATTAGTGCCGATTGGGCACCCAGACAAATATTAAATCGGATTCCCAACTATAATAGCTAAGGAATCTACCAAAATTTCGGCAGAGTTTCCTCTGTTTTACTGACTAACTAAACCTGCAAAGAGCAACCCCAGCATACAGCAAATATCTATACACATATATATGCGGGTCGACAAGGTAACCGCTATGGTAGAACCGCCCAACAAGTGTATAATATAGACGTAGTCATACCACATGTAATATCCCAGACCCACATGTATCCACAGACCTCTACACATACAAACTGAATCATAGGACGGGACAGGGCCCCGTCATACCCTCGAATGTACATAAAAGCAAAATACAGAAAATAAGTGTA
>JAOTQR010000002.1:7558893-7574174 GCA_025774065.1 Solanum ossicruentum
TCAAATTAAATTTTATCTACCAAATTCACTTGATTCCATACTCCCGCACCTTAAGTTAAATAAATTTAGAATATACCCCAATCCCAATAATTGCTCACGAATTAATAAATTGACCTTTAAGTAATTACGGGGTTTAACACCCTACTTGCCTCAATCTATGAGAAAAATATTGATTACTGATATCAATTATGTTGGTCAAACTCAAATCTCAATATCCCTAGTCTTCAAGTTTAGGGTCAAACCCTAATGCCCAATACCTTAGACTATAGATTAAAAGTAAAGGTATTCTTAATCTCATTGTTAAACCCAATTGGTGAAAATTCTGATAAATATGTTTTCAACTAACCAAAGCACACAATAACAAGAAAATACCTGCACTTTATCACCCAAAACAATGATAGAAAGATCAAGTTGATTTTATGTATTAATTTCTCCGAATTATCCTAAAGAAAGGGAGCGCATCTGCCCAAATTTTTTGTTCTACTATAGAGTGATAAAGCAGAAAAAAAGGGTCTTCTGTCGCTTCTTCTTTCTCTGTCTCTCTCTCTCTCTCTTCTTTTTTGCTGCATGACAGATGAATATAAAAGGGGATGGGCCTTTTTTTTAAATTCTTTTAATAAAAATTATTAGTGGTTAAAGTTACTAATTAATCGCTCAATTAAAAAAATATAACGGTTATTATATAATAGTAGACAGAAAAATCGAACTACAGCCGCATGTAGCTAAGAAAGTTTTGGAAATGCCAAATAAATTAGAAAACACAAAATCATTACAAAAATTTCTAGGACTTATAAATTATGCTAGAAACTTCATCCAAGACTTGGAAAAATAGCACAACCACATACGCTCACATCGGAAGTAAAGGACTGAAACATTTTAATGTTGAAGATATTAGGTTAGTGCAAAAAATTAAAGAAAAGGTTAAAAAATATTCTTGAATTGAATATACCTCTTGAAAATATTTAATTATAGAAATATATGAAATATTTACGGGATGGGGAGTAGTATTAAAAGCCTGACCAAGTAAACATAGTAGTAAAAGTGAAGAAATTTTTTGTGCATACCAGAGTGGAAAGTATAAAGAAAAAGGGAACATGAGTAGTTTAGATGGGAAAATCTTAGCAGTAATATATGGGTTAAATAGGTTTTGATTATATATTTTGAACAAGGCTGAAATACTAGTCAGAACAGATTATGAAGCAATTGTTAAATTTCAATAAAAAATAGATGAAAAAGCAAGTATTAGGAGAAGATTGCTTAATTTCATGGACACGATCTCAACCTACGAAAATATTGTCTTTGAATATATTAAAGGAAACAATAATAACCTAGATGATCAATTAAGTAAACTAAATTGTAGACTCAACTAATAAAAAATATTTGTTTTTCAGCATATATGTGTGGTACCCGGCCCCACGCAAATGTGGACTCCCATGGCTTTCTTGGAAAAGAGGCGAGTATCCCTCTCTTTCTATTAACTCCTGTAGCTATGGGCATTTAGGATAATCTATATATCTTAAAAGGATCGCTAGAAGTCTTATCCTCTATCTTTTATCCCCCAACATCGTGGTTGTTTGAACGCCTCTATTGTTATATCTGGATGCTACAGATGCGAGTCCTCATCCGTTGTTCTCTCTTTCTGGTCTTCAAAATCCTGCCTTTGAGAAAGTCCTCCCGACTTGGATTTAGGGGGCTCACTTGCCCAGTGGATGTTCCAATTACTAAGCTGACTACCTTCCCTGCCATGGTAGCACTTCAAGTGAGTTTTCTTTGCCTGCCCTCCATGACTAAAGTGAGTAATGGGATAAGGTTCTCCCTCCCCTCCTAGTAGTTCTGGATCAAGAGATCTATGGTGCCTTTCCTTCGCTCTATTCCCATGTCCTAGGTTAAACTTAGCTTCGAAGTTGGGCTTTCTTCCTAAAGCCAAAGTCCGGCCTCTTACAAGTGCTTTCCTTTCCTGCATTCCTTCCCAAAGGCAGGACTGGGTGGGTTAAGTTGCTCCCTCTTTCATCTGTATCGAGCTAAATAGAGAATGATGAAACCTGTGGCCAGGCATAAATAGAGGCATTCCTCTGGTGATTTCATGCTTCTGCTTCTTCTTGTGGATTCCCTACCCAAAGGGAAGGGGTACGGGACATAGGGACTCAAGACAAGGCCTTCTTTTCATTCTATCGTGCCTATCTAAGTAGCTGCCAAATCTAGTTCTATCATTTGATACTCGATCTGGCTAGACGCCCGTCCCCCTTCACCCACTTCCATTTTTTCGTGTGCCCAAAAGCCCGCCCGCGCGATTTTTGAGACCCTTTCTGATTCCCTCACCCATTCTCATGAGAAGCAAGCCCTTCCTTAACCTTTCCTCAGATAGCTAGCCCTCACCAGGCTGCTGGCATTGCTAAATGCTCCACCACAAAGCAAGCTTTTCCGAATACAACAGATGCAGAAGTGGCTAAAGAAGTCTGAGGAAGAAAGTAGTTGAAAAACTGTATACACGAGGGTACATTAGTATTCTGGGAATAGGCAAAATTGAAAGAAAGGGTAAGGGATAGGAGTAAACTTTTTAAGGTCTTGCTCTACTAAAGTAGTCGTCCTAACCTTCGGTTCCTATAACCAAGTTTTTCTTTCTCACCCCTTATATATATACTTTTTTTTTACTTTATCCATACTTTTGGACTTTTTCTGAAGTCTGGGGCAAATGGCGCCCTCTACTTCTACTTCTAACTAAAGGAAAATAGCCGACATTACAAGCAAACAGAAAGCCCCTGCCTGTTTGAGCTGGAAAGCATACCGGTTGTTTGAGTCGCGAAAGGTCCACTTGCTTAATATATTATAATAATAATAAGAAATCTATAAACAAAAAGAAAAATTGAAAATCTTTTTTTTCGAAAATTCTCCATACCTGGGAAAAGGAAGAAGCGATAGGACAAAGGCCTTCTCTTTCCGTCCGCTCTTCCTGAAGTGAGCGAATTGCATGTAGAGATCTGTAGGGGCTTATAGTATAATTAGTTGAAACGTACCACTATAGTGGTGATATTGTAGGTTCTAGCCCTACTAAGCCTACTACGCCCTTCTCTTCACCTGATACAAGACAATCGAAGTACCCGCCACCCTGCAAATCTCAATGATGCGATGGGAACCACACTGCTGCGGCTGCCTTTCAGGCACACCTCCTATGCTTATCACTCACCTACGGTCTTTTAGTATGCGCCTTTCGGGTAATACATTGTAATACGTGAAGCAACTCAGCCATAGTTCTTTGATCGCTATATTCTTGCGATAGCGAAGGTGTGGTTCATCCTCTAAGAGAGAGTAGATGCGAAGGTTCGGATCGAAGATCTTTGCGAGACAGGCCCAGGGCACCATAGCATGTCGAGAATAATGGGGACATAGTGAGCGCAACCAATCTCTTGGTTGGGGGCTGCGACTCCCCTATCCTTTCAATTTTTTGATTCCCAGGTCTTTTTTATTATCACAATTGGAATATTTTTGTTGACAACTTGGTTAGGGCGGTTCAAGATTTCTTTGTTGAAGGCGCTATTATGCCCTAAGTTCGAATTCCAATTTTATTTCCCTTATTTTGAAAGTCTAAAGTCCTTCTTTCACCAATTTCGACCTACCTTTATTTATGGGATATTTGAAGGAAAAAACCTCTTTTAGAAAAGGACACTTTTATGACCCTTGTTATTATTTCTTTAATAATAGAGTTGGCAATCTTTATGGCATCATCCGGGATAACTCCCTGCCAAAGGGTGGAACCCTTTGGTAGGTACTTTTAGCACATAACACATTAATCGTAAGGTTAAGAAGGTTATGGTATATTAGGTACTGAATGGTGTCGAATGAACACCAATGGAGGTTAATGGTTTGTTGATTTTCAATTGTACGATGGAATTTCATCATCCCATAATATTCCATTGTAATCTCAATTATCTTCCTTCGTACTTGTTGGAAGATAACCCTAGATTAGAAAACTAGGCACCCCCTACAAGGTCAATTTATTTGACCTAGGGGGATATCCATGTCACTCTTGTAACCACCGCCTATAAAATAGATTATTTCGAATTTTATTAAACAACTATTTATAGGTGTGGAAAGATGTGCCAAGGCATCTTGGCATGGTTTGTTGGAATAGATCAGACAGTTGAAGGGACTTCTCGTTTGAGTTCCTTTAGCTGCCACTATATCCATGTCCAAAGAGATCATTCTCGCAGGATGTGACATTGTTTTCAAGGTTCGGACTATGAAGCGGAGGTCAGGACTACTGTTCACTGCGCTTTATCTTAAGAAATGTGCAGTATGTCTTCAGCGCTATGTGAGTCGAATAGATGCTTAATGAAGGTAACCTAGTAACCATTGGGCACAAGGTTCCTAGCCGAAGGGTGTTGTCCAAAAGGATGGCCCCGGGCGTTGAGTTGCGGCTCCGCGATGGACGGTAAGTGCTGGTGGTGAAAAGTTCCCTTTTAATTGATTGGGTAGATGAAGGATCGGATTCTCATTTCTTTATTTCATAGATTATTTTCTCTATTTTTAGATCTATTGGAAAACAGAGTGACACCCGGATCAGGCAAAGGGAACAACGGGCACGAAGCAGTGACAGTTCATCAAGTATATTCGTCAGAGAACAATGATCGATTCCATTCCTAATCGACTGAAGAGCCTCGGTCAGGAAGAAGACTGATTCGATTGAACTGGGAAAGAAGGTTCTCTCTATCCAGGATCAATCACAATTGCTCCTTGTGTGTCAAGGACAGAAGACCAGAAAGGGGAATAACGTCTATTCCACCCTTTAAGGTTAAATGAGTGATAAAGTCCTTTCTGTGGAAATGGAATTACCAGTCAATCATTCATTCCATCCATGTAGGATGAAATTAGATCCTAGAAAAAACCATCTAGCTAAGTACCTTATTTATAGCGAAGAATAGCCTACGAGAGGGGCTAGATCGACTACTTCTACCAAAGTTGTGGATTTGGCGCGAGTGAAAGGGTGCATATGAAGCAGAGCAAAGTGAAGCAATAAGAAGTAGAAGGAACTCTTCTATTTTGGATTATACGATAATTATAAGATATTGGTAGAAATAAGCACCTAAGACTAAGAAGTGGCGGTATCACATCCCTGTGTGGTGAGCCCGAGCATTGTAGCATGGCAGAGCTTGGGTGCAACTTGGGTGGGCCGTGGGTTTACTTACTAGATCTCACCATTTGTCCTGGCGCATATTGTGTTGATACAGTTATTGATCTAGTGTCGCACTCACACTTACTTGAGCATGCCATGACAAAGGAGAACACTATAGCATCTATCCCCGATGAAAGTCAGGATGAAACTTGCTTTCACTCAAGACTAACTCACTCTAGGGAAAAGAGAGCTTTGCGAAAGTTCAAAAAAGGAATTGAGTGAGCTCTCGCCTAAGAGAAGAGTTTAATAGAGTAGAGAGGGATTCTCCGACAACAAAAAAGCTTTTCTCCCCAATTAAGGTGATAGACCACCTTATGGCCGATGTGATTACGGAGCAAAGGGAAAAATAACGGGGTTGAATGCGACTCTACCGATACTAATCTCCTCTGGAGCAAGGAAAAGCAACTCTGCCTGGTATTGGCAATGATTAACATATTCTTTTTTTGAGAGAGGGGAACCCTTACTTAAGAACAGTGGCCGAGCAAAAAAGTAAGGCAACGGATAAAGAAGAAGTACCCAGCCCCACGTAGATGTGGACTCCCATGGCCTTCTTAGAAAAGAGGCGAGTATCCCCCTCTTTCAATTGAGCTGATCACCTCTCTTCGATAGTTAGAGTTGTGCTCTTCCTGAGTAGCTTGCGTGCGCTATTGGCAGAGCTACTTCTTCTTACTGGATGCCCAGTGCCCACCAAAGCACAGACTCTACTCACCCACTACTGGACTAGTCTACAGGCTGATGAGACTATTCCACTACAGATTGATGGACTTACTAATTTGCTGACTGATATAAGGAGTTAAGATTGGTGGTTCGATGATCGAGCGAAGGCTTGGTTCCTCCCTCGCTGTACCGAGGGAAGCCTTTCCCACTTTATCTCTTTTATATATATATATATTCTATTATTAGATAATGTAGATGATGATTGATTGAAGATTTCCTTTCTACAATAAGCCTACAAGATGAATTGGATCTCAGCCCAAAGAGCGCTTCCCCGACACTGGCGTAGAGATTGGAAGAATGGAGCTCCAGCGCACTGATTGAGCTAGTTAGAAGCAGGAAATCCTATTTATGTAAGGCCAACTGTAAACAAAGAAAATAAGAGATTTGTGGTTGTACCGATACTAGTTGACAACAATTTGCCAGTTTCCTACAATTGATCGATTGATCCATAAGAGCGGTAAGAGATGATATTTTACAAGGATAGAAGAGGTATCAAATAAGAAGAGCTGGAAGTGAAGCACCCTTTGAAAAGCATCTATCTGATAAGAGGAAGTACTAAACTAGTGAATGAAAGGAAAGATGATGCCCAGGCGAAGTCAACTTATTCAAGAGTCCTCTTTAATTTAGGTAACTAATGTTGTGCATCTATCTACCAACAAACACAGGTTATAATGGTAAACCTTAAGTAGCTCAGTGAAGGAAGTGTGAAAGTAAGCAAGTAAAGTCTCAACTCGAAATCAAGAGCCCGCAAGAAATAGAAAGGAGAAAGCCTATCTCTTTCCAGTAGTATGTAGCTTTACTTCCTTGAACTTCTATGGAGGGCTTAATTCGTGCAATTGAGTGGCGCTTGTTGAATACCTCTCTACGGCCTATTCCAGGGAATACTCTAGTCTATTTCTAACTAGTAGTGAAAGAGAATGAGAAAGAGAATCGATTTCAAGTAGCAGTAGAAGTAGATTACGTAGTAGTGTTAGCTTGTGACCTCTCCTCTGAACCCTATTCTTTTCCACTAACATCTCGCCCGGTAGTCGTAGCTTCCTTCTCTCACCGTCCCGCCTTTATAACAACTCTGGAACCCAAATCAGTCTTGCAGGAGTGGTAACCCCTATAGTAAGACTCTTTGGCGCCGTAGTCAATCTACTGATGAGCCTCATTGCCAAAGAAGGGGGGAGCCTACTGAAGTTTCAAAAAGGGGAATTGAGAATCATCATAGATTGTGTTTTAAGTGAAGGAGAGAGACAAGACTTGCTAGGAATCAAATCAATAGGCTTAGGGGTATGCCTTGTATCTACTGCAAGAGAATCCGCTCTTTGACACATATATTAGACCGTAGCATAAGAGACGATTCGCTTTATTCCCGTAACCAAGTGAAAGAGGATTCATGGACAGAAGCTACGGGTAAACTCTTGGTTTGCCCTCAACTATATACATTGGTAGGGGATAACTTCTTTGCTAGCTACCAGCTAAAGGTGGTACTATCTATAACTCTTGAAAGAAGGCAAAATAGTGTCTCATCCGACATTCCTTCTCTAAGGAATGCTTATTCAAACCATTTGTGGGAATTTGAGAATTTTCTTCTTTATATATTTCTCCTTGCTGGAAGGCTGTTCATGAGCAGAAGGGAAGTAGAGGCAGAGAGTCTGGAGGAGAGAGGAGATCTCTGCTCTTATCGTTAATTAGGAGTGCCTCTAGATCTGAATGTATACCCTAGGCGAAGGGGTGCGATCCCCCGAGCAGCTCTTCATACTATGGTGAACGAGAATCTCCTTGACCTTTTGATTAAGGGTATTCAGTAGTGGGCCTACCTTAAGGTAGGAGATGATTGAAAAAGGGGAAGTCGGTCCCCTTACATAGCCATAATAGTCCGCTTTTCTAAAGTAGCTGAACAATAGAATCGGCTGGTATAGAATCAGATGCACATTAATCTTCCTCTATTCTATCAATTTCTTTATTTTTTATGTCCACAAGTTTTCTTTAAAAAGGAAGTAAGGCTACCTCTGAAGTTTGAGAACCAGCTGGAACTTGGATTGCTGACTAATCTAATATCCTATCAAAGAAGATGAACTTGCGGATAATATACTATATGTAAAACTAACAGGCTTCGAATGAGGTTTTGAAGAAAGAGATAGAGGTTCTACACAGTGGATCTTCAAGGGCAAAGACCAGAGAACAGTAAGAGCTGATTTGTCTCAAATAGGCTTTTGACGGGGCGGAGAAAGATCTTATTTGAATTTAGGGGATTCCTCTATAAAGAATAAAGAAGAAGATCTACAACCTAGCAAACTAGCCTCTTTCTTACTAGCATTTTTCCAGGTCCTCTCGAACCAACATCTTCCAACCTGATGCTCTCACTTCTCGTACTAGTACAGGTCCAAACTAAAGCCAAAGCTCCCAAAGTCTAAGGATAAGTTCCCTCTCTATGGAAGAAAGAGAGTGCCACAACTATTATTTCAAAAGCTCAAAAATTCCTTCTGGGAACAGCCAAAAGACAGAAAGACTAGTGCCTGGCCTGCTACTACTTCGGATAGATAATACGACGTTACTACTCTCCTTCCTGCTTGCCATTTCCTTTTTAAAGTTGCTCATTCTTCAACCTTAGGATGTGGTGACCTATTCTATGTTAACTTTAGCTACTCTGAAACCAAAACGAAGGATGTTTTTCCCCCTTCTTCCCAAACCAATTTACCTATTTGAGATGTCTTCATGTGTGGCGTGATAAGATAAGGACCACTAGGGGCCCGATTTGTCCTTCTTCCCACAAGAACCCTAACCCTTCATTCTACTCTATACAGCCTTGGTAGAACATCTATTTCTCAATTCCATAAACCGGTAAGCTCCATTTCTTTTATAGGACCTGAAGGCTAAGCTAAGCCTCCCTCAAAGGGATTCCTGAGTGGAACACTTTTTCAAAGAATTGGCGATATTCCCTTAACTGCAGATTCAATAGTGCTGATTATGAACCCGAAAAGAGAAGAGCACCGTCTACTCATACTGTCACACCGGCAAGGACTTTCACTTTCTAAATAGAAAGGAAGAGGTCAGACCTACCTTTCACAAGAGTAGAAGCTAGTACTCAACACTTGTATTCTATTCCCCATTATTTCTTTTTCTCGCTTTCTAGAAATATCATAAGTGAAGAAAGAAGTTCATGTAGGTCAGATCCTAGCATAGATAAATTCTATCTTTTCTGAATTTCAAAGTCAGATCCAAAAGAGTATCCACATTACTCCTAACAATCCAGTCTGCTCTAAAAAGACCGTAACATACTTCTTTTGATAAAGTGATATTTTGCCTTTGATCTTGCTACTTCAATACCTAACAAGTATCCAAGCTTTCCAAGATCCTTAGTAAAAAAGTTTTTACTAAAATACTATTTCAGGTCAACAATTCCTATCCTCTCACCACTTGTAATCACAATATCATCAACATAGACAACAAGGATTAGAGATCCACTTTGTATATGACGAAAAAATACTAAATGATCAACCTCAATTTTCTTCAGCCCATATGCAGAAAGAACTTGACTAAATTTAGCAAACCATGCCCTCTGGATTCTATTCTAGACTTACCAATCTTGGCTAGCTTATTTTCCTTATGCTAAGCCCTCCTCTTATCTACAACTTTGCCGAATAGTGAAAACCATTATTCCCTCCAATCTTTATGGAATGATATTGGACCCCACTCTTTGCGTGCTAAGACATAGAATGTTTTTTAAGAAGATCCTTCCTAGTGTGCCAAGCCCCCTCCCAATGATCTCAGGCCATAGTCTGGGTCAATGAACTAGTCTCGTCCCCCTAACCTAAGAGTTCTGGTTATGACCAGCCGAAAATAGGTCTTCTGGGTTCCTTATAACCATCATTTTCGCCATTCCCGCTTATGTGTACTTCATCACTTATAGGCCTACAGACGCTTGAGGCCCTAGAAAAGCCTTGCTTTCACGTTCACCCTCTTTCCTTAGATCAGGTGAACACTTATGCTGCTTCACGATACTATATTCAATCAATTGAGTAGAGAGGGCAATTGAATCAGTCGTCATCCTTTTCACTTGTGTGAAAGACTCTCTTACCACAAGTTGCCATTCTACCTGGGTAGTTGCTTTTCTCCTCGATTCATTGAGATTTTAAGTTGACATCTCGAACATAATCCTGTTGTTAGTAATGGCCTTGGCGAATGAATTTCCATGCTTTCTGGGATTGACTCTTGTGGTATGGGATGTTCTCAGCCACCTCGAACTCTTTCTGTGGGTCAGACAACTTCCTTAAGTCAGCAGACATCATATTGATCTCTACTACCCTCGCAAACAGTGATGTCTCGATTCCCATTGGCCGATCTGTTGTCCGGAACAAACCTTTGTCCAAGTAATCTTGAATCAGATTCCTGAAATTCACACAATTATTTGTAGAGTGACTCCATTTCTCGTGCCATTTACAATAATATTTTCCTTTTCTTTCTTCTTTTTTAGATATCTTATGTCCAGGCAGACAGGTCAAAAGCTGTTGACAACTTGGCGGCTGCTTTAGAGCTTCAGATGCTAACCAGTCAGCCATGATCTTACCTTCTCTCTTCTCTATGTGTATGCTGACAGAAGCATTGCCAATCTCTTTGAACAAGATTCCTGCAAGCTTGGATCGGTTATGCTTGAGGGTGATTAGTGGAAATCAATAAATCACAGCATGCAAAAAATATTCAAAATCTCTTTCAAGAATGACCTGCTTGAAACCCAAATACCATGCCAACATAAAGACACGATAGATGGCCCAGAATTCATCCATGGTTGTACAATCCAATTTCTCAAAGAAAGCAAACACCCATCCACATTCATTTTAACAAAAAAGACTATAAGGGGAAACCCTCTAACAAAAAAAGTTTCCCCTTATACGCGATGTGGTGAAAAAGACTAATTCAATGAGATATGCCTGCATATCGAGAGTGCGCTCCCTCTCTCTCAGCTAAGGAAAGAGATAGAAAATTCATGTACTTCATGATTTCCTGTGGATCTATCGTATCTTTACTTCTCTTTGATTGTGATTTCCCATTTTCCGTACTATACTGCTAAGGAAAACAAAGAAGAACCAGGCTAGGCAACTCCTCTTCCCTTTTCTGAATGAACTTGTCCTTGTGGTTACCACTTCTTAAAACTTGCGAGCGAGTGTCGATCGCTCCTTTGCCTGGGCAAGATCTGACGACTCTTGTTTAGAAAGATAGCAACCAGCTAGACTTATGTCGAGAATAGGCTGCTAGAATAAGTTGTTTGAGAATAGGGTGTTCAAGCATCTCCTTCTCTCTAAGAAGAGTAATTAGTTCACTACCTTTCCTCTGACAAGCAAGTACGCCAACTATCTTATCTCATTAGCGAAGCTAGAGTACATGAGTAGGCTGCTTAGTTAGAAAATGGAATTGATAAAAAAAACTTTCTATGGGCTTTACTGCTCTCCCCAGCAAAGATCAGAAGATTAGAAGTGGATTCACCCTGTTTTCTGCTTGCGACGCCCCAAAAGCAAGCTTCTTCCCCTTACTTATTTTATTAGTATTGACCACCCTTAGATGCCTTTGCGAGTTTGTTCACGATAGTATTTACATTAGTAGTGCAACCCTTCCTTTTTCCTCCTTCGCATCAAATATTTTTCTACAGGTCCCTTTTTCAAAAGATATGACGAATAAGCAAGTCAATCTTAGGTGCTTTGATTGGTCCATTGAAGATAGATTAAAGTCCCAGCAGAGTTGCTGCTGCTACGCCCTTTTCCAAAATGCTTGACTTTGTTAAGTAGCTACATTGCTTCCCCTTTTAGATAGGCTTTCCACTTTCAGCCGTTCTTTCTTTCTCCTAGACAAGTATAAGGCTCTAAACCCTTTATTTACGACATCTTAACAAGATAGCACTGAGATCTCCCATTGTGAAGTAGGAGGTTTTCACCGATAGAGCGCAACTAGAACACAACTGAAAGAGAAGGACTTTCCATGGTACATTCTATAGAGATCATTATCCCTTAGCTATTAGATAAGGAAAAATAGTTTATGTAGACCCCTTGGCCTAGCAAAAGCGGGTTTCATTGCGCCTTGAGCTGCTCCTGCATCTATCGATAAAGTGGCTTCCACTGCTGCCCCTCACAATTCTCCATCCTCTGACCTTAACTACCCCCTCGACATCAGTGGATCCCTTCTTATGATTGAACACTCATTTTGCTTACTAATCATTGTTATCTCATTCATGAGGGAGGGCAACCCATTTGCGCGATGAAATTGTTCGTCAGTAAAATGAGAATAGAATTCCTAGTAAAATTTAGAATATCTGTCGTTCTGGTTGAGTTATTATATAAAGGAAGTTAGATTTCCATCAACACAGCTTAAGGTGATCGAGAAGATGGATGAAAGATAGATCTCTTCTCCCCTCGGCCTATAATATTTTGCGTACTTTCGAATTCATTGTTGGAGAAAGTGAAAAGGATTCCTTCTGGTTGTCACATCTTCTCACCTTGTCTGCTTCCGTGGGGGCCCCACGAGAGACTATAACATACTAGTTCGTAATGCTTCATTCTTTTCTTCGATGGAATAAATTGTGAACTTAGATCATGAATTGGACTTGAACAAATATTGCTTTTGCGAATTTCCTTTTAGTCGATCATGATGGGAAGATCCTGCTAGGATCTCGGCAACCCTCCCACCTTTTGATGAGATATTTGCCTAACCAATACCAATGCAATCCCTTTCTTTCCATTCCTCTGCCGTCCGATCCATTTGACTCGTCTAATATAGCCAAATATAGCTGCTTCAGGCACGCATAACAAATATTTCTCATGTCAATCTCGTATATACTTCACCTTAGTATCTCCCATATATAATATTGATATAGATAGACTTTTTTCCCTTTTTTTCAGATTGTGTGAAAGTTGATCCAAAAAGCTGAATTCTCTCTGGTCTTTTACTAACGGGATTCCTCCTCCTCGGTCAAGTTCATCGCCTTTCTCATTAGAAAATTCTAGTAAGGCTTCTTGGGGGTCGGAATCAGCATTTTCAAAGACTATCAGAACAGATGTTGGGCTTCAATAGCTGCTAGGACCCTTTTGTAGAGTTGACTTCGGCACACTGCACCATTTTCTATCAGCATGATGTAAGAACGATATGTTCTTTCACGTAAAATTTGCCCATATGGAGAGTGCAAGTAGTCCCAAAGGTCAGAATATTTATTAAGAATCTAGTCGGGGGAAAACCTATCTTCCACTAAAGCAACTTCTACTCTCTTTTCAATCAAAAGTTGGTAATTTAAGATCGTATACATACGTTGGAGGTTGTCGTTCCTGCCAATATTTTAAATCAAATACTTATTGTAGAGGACGAGTCTTCATTCTTCATACACAATAAGAGGCGGAGGTGCCCCTCCATCTAGTAGATGCTGCAGTGCTAGGGCTGTAGGTTTATTGACAGACAAGTCACTCCGACTATGCCTGGAACTAGCTGAATCTTCTTCCATGTCAGAAGTGTAAGTGAACCATTCTGAGGAGGCAGGGTTCCCATGACCAAAACTCTCGGACGATCCCGTTACAGTGCACACTCCCACAAAAAAAACAATACCAAAAAAAGAAGGTCCCACACAATATGAAAAGAAGGCATAAGGCTCTGACCAGAAGCATGGATCAGACCTTTCCTAAAATCAGATCCAAATCCATGCCAAATACAAGACAGAGGAATCCTCCTAAAGTAAAAGGCCAACATATATAATAGTGATGGATTAGATAAAGGAGAGAATGCCGCTATTAGAACACTACAATATTTATCTTAATGAGTTAATGTTCTCAATGGTGAATTGATCATTCGGTATCTTTCTATGGCTGGATGGAAGAAAATATATGAAGCCTGCGATGGCTATTGAAAAACCTTCTTTTACTTTCTCAATAATAAAGTCTTTGATCTTTGTATTCATTTGCCCAATCTTGTTCAGTTCCACCCAAGCTCAGTTTTATCTGAATCTTCATGGAAGAAGATGAAGTGGTTTACCAACCACTACATCTGTAGATCCCACCAAATTATTAAACCTGGCGGCTGCTCACTCTTTGATCAGTAATTCACCGATCACTAGATCGATAAAGAATCTTTGCAAAATATGCTCTTTGACCAGTGATTCACCAGCTACTAGATCGATGAAGAATCTCTGCAAAATCTTCTCTTTGATCAATGATTCACCGACCACTAGATCCAGGAATCCCACCCTATTCTCAAACCTGGTGGATCGGTTGATTGGTACCCTTGTAGGCTCATCTTGCATACAAATTCTGGGGGTCCCAAGTCCTGCATCCACCAAGAACATTTCTTCTCTGAAGCGTAAAACTTCAGATTGTAAGGCATTTCAACTACTTAAGAAAAAGCTAGAATTAGATATTGGAAATAAGAGAAGGAGAAGGGCTAATACCCAATAGAAGAGTTCTCCCCGAATTTGGTGCCTAACCCGAAGATAGACAACATTTGTGGGATCTTGTAATTCCCTAAGAATATGTTGGAAGTATTCTTTTGTGGCACCCATGCCAGGTTCTTTCCTATACAAGGCGAGGTCCTGGGTAATATTGTACCATGTCAAGCGGTCTTTGTCCTGGTTTTTGATGTACGATTCTAAAATAACCGCACACTTCAAATGAAGGTCATTCATGGTATCGCAAGGATGTTCCATGGGAAGATCCACCTCTTCCACCCAATTGGGAATTTGTTGTGGAGGTGAAAGCAAATTTTGCTGCTCCCTTTGACTTTTTTCCGCCTGATGGCACATTACATAAATTTGCAGCTAACCCTGCTGTAGGTCTTTCTTGAAGAAAGCAAATTTCTCCCCTAAAATCAATATTTTTGCTTAGGAAGAAAGGAGGTGCAAAAAAAAAAAGAAGAGGAAGAAAAACAAGTTGAGAATGTTTCCAACTATTGGAAGAAAATAGAAGGGAAAGACCGAGTAGGATCAAAGAAACTAGCAGACTGATCACTAAGGAGATATAAATAGGTGCAAATTCTGACATCACCACAGAAAACTTGGTTCTTTCAAAGAAATTGAGAATAGATAGCCATATCCTCCTCAAAAATTGCATGATACTTGGTTTTCTTTATTTTCAGTCGCTCTGCTCCCCCCAAAAAAAAGAGAGACTGAATTTCCCTGTACGAGTCGTGAAGAAGTCTAGATTTCGTTGGTTGTTGACCAGAAAGGAGAAAGTTTTGAAGCTCGCTGACTAGGGTTGGCAGCGAAATTCCGTCTTCGAGACCCCATAACATAAGAAAGTCGTGGAGTGCATAAGCCCCTTTAGATTAGAGAGAGGGGCGACTTTATTGTGGTAGTAATTGCGAATGAGCAAGTAGGGGGCGGCAACTAAAGAGGTAGCGAGACTGACCGCAATTTCAGGAATAGGTTGACTTTCTTTCATTT
>JAOTQR010000002.1:7578010-7590817 GCA_025774065.1 Solanum ossicruentum
TCCATTTGTAAGTTGTGTAGAATTGTAGTATGTTATTTCACGACTTACCCCTGATTTGGGACTGTTTTGGACTATATTAAGACTAGTTTTATGTGTTAAAAATCATTGGAAATAATTTTGGTAAAGTTAAAACAGTTCTGGGATTGTTGACGTCGAAATATGGTGAAAGGATATATCGTTGTGCCACTTGTTAGTATGTTGTGAAGGTTGTTATGTGTTGTGTTTTGTAGGCTGTTTTGGGACTGTTAAGGACTGAAAATAATATGTATATGACATATACATAAGAATGGGTGTTAGAAAATACATTTATAAGTGAAAAGGTTGAAAAAATATCTTTGCGTCACTAATTGAAAGCTTGTTGTCCGGGTGATCGTTTTTATGATAGTGGACTGCCTAGAAGTGTTGTATTGCTGCTAATACTAGTTCTATTACCTAATATGATGTAGATAAATATTTGAGGGAAAGGCAGCCACTCCAATGTAGTAACAAGGTCATACAACGAGGTATGTAAGGCTACTTGATTTCATATCATTTGGCATGAAACATAGATCCTTCGATAAGTAAAGGCATTTATCTACTCCAACACGACAAGAAGCCATGTATCCACTCTTAGACATGTTCATATGCTCCTATATGTAGTTCCCTTCAAATTTATGTACATACATGGATACCGAGTACATGAGTTGTTTCATTTGATACGCATTTTGTTGCTTATGTAACATACTCTATTCAATGCCATGTTGTCTTGAGTGTTTATTTTCATGTTATATATTGCAAATGCAGCCCAAAATCTCTAATATTATGACCACTAAAAGAATTATCTCAAACGTAATTGAAAGATTAAGTATACAGTTTTTGATAGGTGGTAGCCTGAGGGGTGGAAGCATCACCTAGCCAAGGACGATCCTATCACGGGTGGTAGCCCGAGGGGTTAAGGAATAACCTAGCCAGGGACGATCCCAATACAGTTTACCATTGATCAGTTGGTCATTTAAAGTTTATTATGTGCATAGATTTTACAGTAAAGGTAAAGCAATATAAAGAACATAAAGTATACGATCCCAAAGTATACATAAAGGTGATCACTTATTCCACACTTGTGCATTTGACGTTGTTACTTCATATACAATATTTCATGCCTTACATACTTAGTGCATTATCTCGTACTGACGTCCCTTTTGGGGTCCTACATTTCATGCTGCGGATACAGGTGCTAGTAGATCTCCCTAACAGAGTCCAGGCCATTCAGCTGTTATTACCAAGCTCCAGGTTGCTCTGGAGCTTTGTCTGTGTCTAAAGTTTATATGTTTGTTTTATGTAGTGAGTTGATGTGGGGCCTGTCCTGACCCTTACCAGATACTCTTTTATTTAGAGGCTTTGTAGACTATGTAAATTAAAGTGTGGTCATGGTTTGTATTTTCGACACCATGGCCCCAACGGCCTAGTCATATGCATTTTCTTTTAGGCGTATATCACTGTTTACTTGCATAAAGACATGTTGAATATACAATTCTTTATAAAATGTATAGAGAGTGCATACGTACAGGTTGGTTCTCCCAAGCCTTATCGTCAATGGGTGCTAGTCTGCTCTAACGGGACTTCGAGCGTGACATTTCACCATCTATATATGTATTATGCTTGAATGTATGAAATGTTTTAAGCTGTTATATACTAAGCTCAGCTTGAGTTGAGGTGTCGATGTGAGTATTTTTGAGCTTATTGTTATTATTACTACTACATTTGAGTCATTGGACTTACTGTACATTCCATGTACTGATACCTTTGGCACTACATTATTTCATGATGTAGATATTGGAGATAGGGGACTCCATCCTGTGCATCGCTGAGATCCAGATCATTATAATTCAGATTTGGTGAGCTCTCCTTATATTCCAGAGAGGCCCTTTTTAATATTCTATATTTTATTAACAACTTCATCTATTACAGGTGTCTATGGCCTATCATGACACCGTCTGGATTGTTGAGTAGAGGCTTCATAGACATTGAGTAAGTGATTTGTTAAAAGTATTGTGTAATTTCAAACTTTATTCTTTTGAAACTATGAGTGAGTTTTCATTAATAATATTCTATCTGTTTGAGTTATTTCTTCCGTTGTTGAGTACTATATGACGATGAGGCCAAGTGGTTCACTCGGAGGCTAGCAATAGTGTTCGAGTGCCAGACACATCAAGGGTACCCTCCCGGGGCATGACAAACTTGGTATCAGAGCACATAGTTCAAGAGTCCTAGGGAGTCTATGAAATCGTATCTAGTAGAGTCTTGTTTATGGGTGTGTTGTGCACCATAGTTCATAAATAGGAAGTTATAGGATATTAAGAATGGTTACACTCCTTTGATATTCTAAGTTCATGCGATAGAGTTGAAAATCCTATAAAATTCTTCTCAAATTCATGCATCACGCGATTACAGATCATGACTCTAAGATGTACCATAATCCAGAGGAATTTTCAGCTAACGATACTAAGGACCCCACATTTGAGGTACCTCCTCGGAGGGAAACAAGAAGCCAGGATCAATCAACAAGAATTGTTGATGTTCCTGTGACACCTACTGCTCCACCTTCACCCACTACTGAGGCTGACTTTAGCGGACCTATCACCATTCTTACTCAAGTAGTAGCTGCCCAAAGTGGGAACCAAAGTTTGCTAACTCCTAGTTCAAGCTCTCACAACCAACGACTGCTTCTAGGCTGACAGATTTTCTGAGGATGAACCCATATGTTTTCAATGGGTCCAAACAAGGACCCTATAATATATGTAGGAATCTTTTTTCTTTCATTAAGGATAATTAGATTGATGTTAATAATATTTGACATAGTTCTATTGAACCTTTGTGACTTGTTCTTTTAGAATTTATCTTTAAATTTTTATTAGCTCATAGTTTGAGGTATAAAGTACTTTCTTCTTGTGATATATTTGAATTCTTTTTGGTATTCCTTAGAAGGTGATTAGTTTAAATGCTTATTATTGTCTTTCGTTACTCATAAAGCGATCAAGATCCGAATCTAATCTTTTGATTCATTTTCTCAAGTAAAGGCATTAGATTTCTTCCATAAATCTTTACGTTATTACTTGGATCTTGTCAAGGACTTAGAATATCAATTTCTTGGATCTTTCCTTTGAATTTCCTATATCTTTGATTAGTTTTAATCTTTCTCTTTTTGTTGTTGCTTCCGCATTCTAGTATTCACTCCATCGTAGTGTTGTTTCTAACCTCGATCCAATCAAGTGGTATCGCGGTTCTACCAAGATTCCATTCTTGGTAAATCTTGGGATTTCTTAAACATAAAGAACAAAAGAAATTTAAAAAAAAAAAAGTAAAAAAAGATTTTTAAAAAAAGGAGATAACTTGCTCTGTAAGAAATCCGTTTACTTACCCTTAAAATCATACATTAGTTGTTTCCAAATAAAAATGAATTAAGAAGAGGGGATTCTATATCTTTGAAGATAGGGGGATTTTTTTCATATTCTTATATAATTCTAAGTTCCTTTATATTATTCTTACACTTGGTTGCTAATGATCCTCGGAATCCATCACACAACGTCGATTAGAGTATTATTCATGGTTGTGAAGCGTGCCATGACTATGAATGGGAGGCTATGAGGCATTTTTAGGTAATGTTTCACTTCTTCATGGTCTATGTCATGCTTTAGATATAAGAGTAAGGCCTCTTCCCCTAATTAATGCTCTTTGCTCTTCTAGATCATGCCAATTCCAAGAGGGAGTCTAAGGAGAGCTCGTAAACCCAAGGAGCAACCGGCTCATCCTGCTCCTCACGCTTCTCAAGGTGGAGGGGTAGCCCAAGATGAGTTTCGGGATGCTATTATAATGTTGGCTCATGCTATGACCAACCAAATCCACTAAGGAGTCCAAGCCCCCCATGCTTCTACCCTGACTTCAAGGGTGAGGGATTTTACTAGGATGAACCCATCGGAGTTCCATAGATCCAAGATGGATGAGGTTCCGTAAGAGTTCATCGATGATGTGTACAAATTTCTATATATTATAAGGGTCAATTCAGAGGAAAAGGAAGAGTTGGCGGCCTACCAACTCAAAAGGGTGGCTTAAATTTGGTTTACACAATGGAGGTCAGAGAGATGATGATGCTACCTTGGGAGGAGTTCAAAGTCACATTCCTCAATTGGTTGTTTCTTACTGAGCTAAGGGAGGCTAAAATGATTGAGTTTACAAACATTAAGAAATGTTCCATGAGTGTGAAGGAGTATGCCCCACAATTGGTTACCTAGCCAAGGTCAAGGATGAACAAATTTTTGTCGGGCGTATCTGACTTTGTTAATGAGGAGTGTAGCACTATCATGCTAATACGGAATATGCATTTGTCCCATCGCATGACATATGCCAAACAACTAAATGGTGAAAAGTTTAGAAACAGAAGAAGTGGTGACTCCAAGAGGGCTCATTTTTAATGTGGATTCCAAAATTCCAATGGCCAAGGGTCTTCCAATGCTCCTGATAGGAGGCTTACTAATGACAACCCAAGGTTCCAAGATGGTGGTGGTGTGGTTCCAAACCCTATGTGTCAAAGATATGGTAGGAGCCATAATGGACCATGTTTAAAGAACTTTTGATGCTTGATATGGTTGTGGAGAAGTAGTTCATAAGGTGATTGATTGTCCTCATGCTCACAAAATAGGTAGATATGGTCGTCCAAGGGGCCAAGGTACAAATACGGGTCAAAAGGGGAGAGGATGCTAAAAAGGGGGTGCTTCAAGGAAAGATAGATTCACTGCTCCTAAAGGGACACAAGGGGTGGATGAGGTTCCCTGTGGCATCATCAGTATGTAAAAGGTTTTTGAATTTCATGTGTATGCATTGATAGACCCGGGTACCACTCTTTCTTTTATTACTCCTTTTGTTGTCAAAAAAGCTTCATGTTAGCCCTGAATTGTTGTGTGAACCTTATGAAATGTCTAACCCTATTGGTGAGTCCATTGTTGCTAAAAGTGTCTATAAATTTTCCCATGTTCATCTTGCATAAAATCTTGCTTTGTAATTTTGTTCAATTAGACATGGTCGATTATGATGTCGTTCTTGGGATGGATTGGTTGCTAGCATATTATACTTCTACTAATTATAGAACCTGTAGGGTCAAATTCCAATTCCCTAATGAGCCCGTCCTTGAGTGGAAAAGTTGTGATGTTGTGGTCAATAGTAGGTTCATTTCTTGTCTTAAAGCCCAAAGGTTGATTTCTTAGGGTTGTTCTATCATCTTGTGAGGGTTAGGGATGTTGAGTCCAAAGTCCTTCCTATTAAGTTAGTTCCGGTGGTTAATGAGTTTCTTAATGTTTTTCTCAATGAGCTTCCTGGTGTCTCTTCCGAAAGGGAAATAGATTTTGGCATAGAACACCTTCCCGATACTCAACTTCTTTCTATTCCCCCTTACCGTAGGCCTCGACGAAATTCAAGAAGTTGAAGGAGCAATTGAGGAATTTGTTGGAAAAGTGTTCTATAAGGCCTTATAAATCACTTTGGGGTTTACCAATGTCATTTGTGAAAACAAAGGATAGTTCTCTTAGAATGTGCATTGATTATCGAAAACTTAATAGAGTCACCATAAAGTACAAGTAACCTCTACAAAGGATTGATGACCTTTTTATATCAACTTCAATGGGCTAGTCACTTCTCTAAGATTGATCTTCGGTCCGGATATCACCAAGTTAAAGTGAAGGAATGTGACATTCCCCGAATGACTTTCAGACTAGGTATGGGCACTTTGAGTTTGTGGTTATGTCCTTTAGGTTGACTAATGCACCGGCTATATTTATTGATCTCCTGAATAGAGTCTTTTTACCCTACCGACAGTTTTTATTGCTGATATCTTGATCTATTCCAATAGTGAGCAAGAGCATGTGGATCACTTGAGGGTGATAGTTCAAATCTTGAGGGAGAAGAGGTTTTGTGCAAAATATGTGAAATGTAAGTTCTGGTTGGAAGAGGTCACTTTTCTATGGCATGTGGTGTCGGGTGATGGCATTAATGTAGATCCTAAGAAGACGAAGGTGATTAGAAATTGACCTAGACCTTTGGCTTCATTGGACATTAGAAGTTTCTTGGGTTTGGCGGGTTTTTACCGGAGGTTTGTGAACAGTTTCTCTTCTATTATTTCGTCCAATACTAAATTGACACAAAAGAAGGAAAAATTCATGTGGACCAATGAATGTGAGAAGAGTTTTCAAACATTGAAAGATAAGCTTGTATCCACTCATATCTTGTCTCTACCAGAAGGGTTTAAAGGATTTGTTATATATTGTGATGCCTCAAGAGTTTTTTTTTGATGCATAATGGTTAGATGATACCATATACCTATAGACAACTTAAGGTGCATGAGAAGAATTGTCCCACCTATGATCTTGAATTGGCGGCTGTGGTATTTTCTTTGAGAATTTGGCGTCACTACTTGTATAGTGTTCATGTTGATGTGTTTACCGACCACAAAAGTCTCCAATATGTTTTCACCCAAAAAGATTTTAACTTGAGACAAATAAGGTGGTTATAGCTCCTTAATGATTATGATATGAGTGTGCATTATCACCCCGTCAAAGCTAATGATGTGACTGATGCTTAAGTAGGGTGTCTATGGGTAGTCTAGCTCATGTTGATGATGGTGGCAAAGAGGTGGCTAGAAAGGTTCACCGGGTGGCTAGATTGGGGGTTAGGTTGGATGAAGTTGATAACAATGGTGTATGGTTGTTGATGGTTCTAAATCTTCCTTGATTGAGAAGGTAAAGGAAAAACAAGATCTTCACCCTCCTTACTAGAGTTGAAGGCATTGGTGAGAGACGATAAAGTGGAGGTTTTCTCTCAAGGGGGAGATGGTGCCCTTAGGTACCAAGGTAGATTGTGTGTGCCAAATGTGGGTGATTTGAAAGAATTGAGCTTGAAGGATGCCCATAATTCATCCTATTCCATTTACCCGAGTTTTTAAAGATGTATAGAGACTTGTGGGAAGTGTTTTGGTGGGGTGGAATAATGACAGACCTTGCCAAGTTCATTTCAGGATGACACAATTGCCAACAAGTGAAAGGCAAACATCAAAGGATGGGTGGCCTAGCCCAAGATACAGAGATTCCTACTTGGTAGTGGGAGCAAATCAATGTGGACTTTGTGGTTGGGTTGCCTAAGACTGGGAAACATTTTGACTCTATTTGGTTTGTTATGGATAGAATGACAAAATTGGCTCACTTCTTTCCTGTCAAAACTACTTATGGTGTCAAAGATTATGCCAAGTAGTATATACATGAATTGGTTAAATTTCATGAGGTGCCCTTGTCTATCATTTCAGATCGTGGTGCTTAATTCACTTCTTACTTTTGGAGGTCCTTCCAAAGAGGTCTTGGTACCATGGTTAAGATTAGCACGACCTTTCACCCTCAAACGGATGGTGAAGCCGAGAGGACTATCCAAACCCTTAAGGATATGCTTAGAGCTTATGTTTTGGAGTTTAAGGGTAGTTGAGATGAACATCTTCCACTCATTGAATTTTCTCACAACAATAGCTACCACTCAAGCAATGATATGGCTCCTTTTGAAGCTCTTTATGGTAGGCATTGTAGATCCCCGGTTGGGTGGTTTAAAGTAGAGGAAATGGTTTTGCTAGGTCCAAATTCGGTCATGGAAGCCTTGGAGAAGGTGAGGTTCATTGGGGAAAGATTGAATACAACCCAAAGTGGACAAAACTACTACACCAATGTGAGGAGAAGAGATCTTATGTTTATGGTTGGTGATTGGGTTTACTTGAAAGTCTCACCTATGAAGGATATGGTTTGACTTGGTAAGAAGGGGAAATTAAGCCCAAGGTTTGTGGATCCTTATAGGGTTTTAAGGAGGATTGGTAAGGATGCATATGAGTTGGAGTTGCCTATGGAGATAGACATGGTTCATTCGGTCTTTCATGTATCAGTGTTGAGAAGGTGTGTGGGTGACCCTTATGCTATAGTGCCTTTGGATGTTATGGGTGTTGTAGAAGATAATTTGACTTATAAGGAGGTCTCGGAGAAGATTTTTGATAGATAAGTGAAGAGGTCAAGAAACAAAGATATAGCTTCCATCAAGGTCCTTTGGAGGAACAAACAATTTGAAAGTGCCACATAGGAAGCCGAGGCAGACATAATAAAGCGATATCGATATCTCTTCGACTCTACTCAAGTGAAAGGTACTAATTTAAGTTGCCTATACGATTACAAGTCTTAAGCTTCAGACCTTACGTTATTTTGCATGTATTCATGTTTATGTTGACAAGTTTATGGTGATTTTTGCATTCATGTTGAGATTTTTGAAACAATGTTTAAATAGATTTGTTGCATTCATGTCGGGCTGAAATCTTCACAATTACTTCTCTAATGTATGTTTCTTTGACATTTGGAGACAAATGTCCCTAAGGAGGAGATATTTAAACGCCCCAAAAATGTGCTTTGAAAATGCCCATAATCATAATTTTTCATATATCTCTAAATCTATGTGTGATATCAAACAATCCAACATAATATTCTCTGAGTGGAAAATAGGTATAACCCCAATTTTAGAGGACACGTAGCGAAAAATAATTTTCGCAAAATTTTCTTATCCAGTGTGCAAGTGTGCTTCTGCGACCGGATCACGACGCGGACTAGGCGCTAATTAGTGTAAATCTATTCTTCACGATGGGTCTGCATCGTAGACTAGACGTGGACCAGATCAACTTTTTCCTTAGTTTTTCATTTTAGCCCAAGGGCATTGGGGTCATAGCCCCATGCCCAATTATGCGTGAAAACACCTATACTTACCCATTTTTCAACTCTGTATCACTCAAGCCCCTCTCAAAACCTTATCCAACACTTAACCTAATATTTTATCCAAATTCAAGTGTCCCAAGATTAATTCCAAATCTCAAGAACTCCATTCAAGCTTCAAGTCTCTTTTAAGTCTACATCAAGAAAACTCAATTTTGAGGTATGTGGGTTTCATCCATTGGGTCCTTTCACCCATGGAGCCCGATCTTCCTTTCAAGTGGTATCTTCTATGGGTATCTTTTTTATGGATTCTAATCACAAATTATGTTAGGGTTTTATGAAATGTTGATTTAATATTCATGTTTGTCTATTTCAAGCTTAAACTATGAATTGGTTTCGTCTATTGAGACTATGCATGTTTGAGCTATAAAACTATGATCTATTATGAGATTTGATGATGTATTTTGAAGGTATCTTATATGTTGGTTTTACTATATATTGGTGGGTAGATTTATATTGAGTTTTCTCTTATTATTTCACTCTTGTATTGCATGATTTTGAACTTGCATTACACACCCACCAACTATTTCATAAAATGTCTTGACAAGGATTCTCAAGTTATTGATGGTCTATTACATGGTTTATAATTCAAGTGGCATTATGATGATTAAGGGCTTGCATGCATGCATTGAACTCACGAAAAATATTTGTACTATTGCAATGGACCACACCTTGTTTGGTAGTGACATGTCCAATCACCTTGTTGAGAGGGTGACATACCTCAACCACCATGTTGGAGGGTGGCATGCCTATTGTATCATGTTGAGGCATAGATATATCGACCGCCTTGTTGGGGGGGTGACATGCCCATACTATCATGTTGACGGATAGATACCTTAATCACCTTCAAAGAGGGTGACATGCCTTGGATTGTGATTATGATCTCTTCCTACACATGTATTATGTTCTATTCAAGTTATATGATCTATAAGCATGTTTTACTTCAAGCATTGATCATGCATCTCAATTGATATTATACTTATCCATTGCTTATGATTATGCATTTTGAATATGTTGGCTATATCTTGTTGCATTGCATCCTACATAGTATATTCAAATGTACTAACACATACTCTATGCCTACATGATGTTATCATGTAGGAGTTGGAGCCCCTCTCGATCATCCTCCACGTGGATAGTCTTGGCATTTCTAAAGATAAGCTTTGGTAAGTCCTCAAGTCCAGGGACACTAGTTATGCTAGTCTTACAATTTGATATCTTGTATATTGAACACTTGATACTATGAGGATGATCCCAGAAAGTGTCTTGGCCCTAGCTCCTATCTGTGTTAGAGGTGTTGCTGGAACAATTGATGTAGTTATGGTATAAGCTCAACTATTGAGTATTTTATGATTATCAAAGGCTTCCCTTAGTCCCATTTCCCTTACTTATATCACATATTGTTGTTATTATGCTTTTGCGACCAAGGATGTGTGATTGATATGCTAAGAGTCTTGTTTAGGGTTCCTTCGGGTTCCTCATTCGCCGTGTCACGTCTAGGCCCTAGGTTTGGGTCGTGAAAGAGCCTAACTGCTTGAACACTGCAAGAGGCATTAAGTTGATGTTGTATCTTAAGTCATATAATACTTTTGGAAAGTTAAAGTATTTAATGGAGTTAGGAATGGTGAACGCTCCAGGGTCCTCCTCCTTTTGTACCAAGGACATTGTAGCAGTTACTCTATAATAGTGAAGATCCTGAGCAAGCTCCTGACTCACCATTCGGTTTTGGTCAAAATATCCTTCATAAATTTGACCTACCAAAGCATTTTCTCTAATGCATCAATGAGTGGGAGATTGATAGAAAGCTACTTTAACATGGAGATGAAATTTTAGAACTTCCCTTCCTCATGTTTCTATTTGAGCCTCTAAGGGAAAGGTGGTGGAGGCATAGGTATGGGTTTTAACTTCCTTAGTGTTAACACTTCATCAATCACCCCATCCATGGCCTTATCGTTCCCAGTTTCAGCATCCTTGCTTTCCACAGTCTGCTCACAAACATCATCATCAACCATCAGCATTGGTGGGTCAATTGTTTTCTTACCACTTCATGTAGTCACTGCCATGCACTGCCCGTTATTCTTTGGACTTTGTACTGTGTTTCTTGGAAATGTAACCTTCTGATACTAATTCAACTGTGTAGACATCTAACCAAATTACTACTCCAACTTCCTTTTTAGCCTAGAGTGAGGCTCAATTTTCTGATTAATGCTTAAAATGTAACTTTTTATCCTATTCTGAGTCCTATCTTATGCATGTATTTCTTCAATAACTTGTCGAATATCTACTCAATCGTCGAACTACCAGCCCCAAAATCACGATTATATGGTGGCACTTGCGGACTATTTCTATACCCATCTCTGTGACCCCAATCACCATTTTTATCTTCTCCCCTATTTCTATTGTAATAATCACCTCGATTGTTGTCCCTATACGCATTATCTCTGTTTAGATCCAACCTTGATTCCCTTGTCCTTGGAACTAATAGTCTTGATTGGACCCTTGGGCGTTGGTCCCAAAATTCCCACCATCTGATAAGTTATAAATCAAGTACCCTCCTTATATTACAGCTACCATACATGGGAATTCATGGTGGCAGATGATTGACTACATTTACTCGTTCCTAACTTCGCTTTATCAGCAATCCCATATTAGTTCTAATTTGCACTAACACTTGCATCACATCTTCATTAACTTTAGCATATTCTGGATTTGTATCAAATAAAAAAGACCTCTTTGTCGTAGATTTTCTCTTCTTCCCTATACACGTTTAGTCTTTGATACCTCTCCAGTCATTTGGACACAATAGAAAAATTTTAATCCAATATGACCCTCTAGTTATGGTGTCAGCAACAACTTTGCAATTGTCATCTAAAGCTCCATAGAAGATCTCCACTAAGGAATCATCAACAATCTTATGGTCTGGCTCACTTCTCAAGTACTAAGCGAACCTCTCCTAAGCAGCACTTATAGAATCACAAGGCAACTGCTCAAAGTTAATGTGATCCTTCAGCTTCAATTTTTTCAATTTGGAAAAATACCTCTCCAAAAAGGCTTTTTGCATTTCCACTGGTATAGTGATAGAAATTTGTGGAAGTTTGGATAACCATACTATTACTTTAGCTGTGAGAGATAATGGGAAGGCACAGAGCCCAACAACATCGACGGACAAATTCTGATTTTCCATCTTGCTCTTACAAATGAAGACAACATTACATAGATGATTATGTGGATCCTCTGTTGGTAGTCCTGAAAACAACCCCCTATGTTGCAATATCTATACTAACCTACTTGAGATGACAAAGTTAGTATCTTTTGGTAGAGGAGGTAACACGGTTACTCCTAAAGTTCCATTGCCATAGGATCAGGTCTGTAAGGATACCATCCATTTCTTGCCGCTGGTTGAGCCTGTAGTGGATTCACATCCTCAAGTGGTGGTGGGTCATCATTATTCAGATTGAGTTTAATGTTTGCAATATTCTTTGCATTATCCTTGCTCATTCTTTACAATGTTCGCTGGATCTCTAGATCAAATAGAGTCAAGGGACTGCCTCGACTATGAGTACTAGGCATACATTACACCTGTATGCTGAAAGAAAAACAAAAACAAAAACAACAAAAATGTAAAATAAGGAAATTAAGGATTAACTCACAAATTTCTTTAATTAAACCAATCTAAAATTCTTATTCCCTAAGAATGGCACCAAAATTCGATCACTCCTAAACTACACCTCCCAATTAAGATATAAGCGTTCTCTGTTCAAATATAGAACCTAACAATGGTTAGGGTCGATCCCATGAGGATTGAGGTCTAGATTTTGATAATTAATAATAATTACAACGAATTAATAGACTTATTTTCCAAAGTGGGAGGTTTTGAAACAAACAATAATGAAACCTAAACTAATATCAAATAATCAAGTGCAAGTGTTGTAAATTCAGTGAAAGAAGCAACTATGGTATTGTGTTCCCCATGAATTCCTAACTTAGTGTAATATAA
>JAOTQR010000002.1:7612990-7627476 GCA_025774065.1 Solanum ossicruentum
TCTGCCGGAATTTTGGTAGAATTATTGGACTTTAGTATGTAGGGTTGGAATTTGATAGTGGTCTAAGTGCCTAATCGGCACTAGTCATGGCCCGGGGTTTGGGTCGTGACACATTTTCTACTTATCGAGTTGACGGGCAAGCTGTAAGTACTATTTAGACATTGGAAGACATGTTGAGTGCTTATGTGTCAAATTTTAAGGGAAGTCGGGATGTGCATTTTCTACTTATCGAGTTTTCCTACAACAATAGCTTTCGTGCAAGTATTGGGATGGTACTATTTGAGGCGTTGTATGGTAGACGGTGTAGATCGCCTATCGGGTGGTTCAAAGTCGGTGATTGAAAATTACTTTCAAAGAAATTACTTTTTTAATGATTGAAAATATTAAAAACGCATTTGTATTCTGATTTGATTGACAAAAGAGGTTAAGATTAGGAAAAAGAATTATCAACGGAGATTTGGAGTTGTCAACCTCCATCGAATAGCTTGATCTAGAGATGGCATAGCTGGCATGACGTATTTGATGAATGAACAAATTAATTCGACACCCAAGTGTCGATAAAGTCTTGGGGAGACATTCTCTTAATTAGGCTGAGAGGCTCACGAGATATATAGATTCATTAGCTTTGCACAATGAACATATCCAAATGAGTTGATAGTATCGATTTGTGTTTTGATATCTAAGAATTGTAGCCCTATTTCTTATCTTATTATTGATTAAAAACCGAAGTAGTTAATAGTTCCCCATTTAAACCACCATCTCCAATAGTAGTTACTAATTTAAATATTTAATAGCAAATTATAAAGATTTCTAACTATGTTCTCTGTGAAATTTGATCCAAGTCTAGTTAGATTATTATATTTTAACATTAACCACTTTAATCCCAATTAATAGTGTTGTTTGGATGACATCACTTTTCGAGCTCGACTCATTTGGCTTTCATGTATTACTTATCGGTTTGTCTATTGAGATTATAGGCAAGCATGTTAATTATATTCTTCTGATTTTTGGAAATAGGTCTTTCAAACTGAATCTTCCAATGGGAATGCAATTCCTCTTTGGAGAACACATGATAAGACCTCTCTATAACAATATTTACTGTTGAGCATTTTGCTATATCCGAAGAAACAATGTTATTAAAGAAAGATGTGACTATATATTTCGATTTTCCATGATGTTTGTCTACTGAGATTTTGGACCACCTCTGTAAGCATTCAAAGTTTATTTTGATTTTTAGAAACAGGCATTTCAAACATATTTTTAAGAAATTGCAATTAAAATTCTCCTTTTTCCCACTAATTTTATACATGTTGCTTTCATGGATCCAGAATTTAGCTCATCTCGGTTTCGTTGCACCAGTAACTTAATTTATTGCAACTCATGTCCGTTAATAATAAAGTTCATAAAGTGAGCTCAGAAATGCCATCGGGATTAGCATCGATACTCCCCTAGGTGGAGGAAATTTTAACCCTTTGCCACTGTCTTGTTGGTTATTTCAGGTGGCAGGTAAAATATTTAATATAATTTTTTCGATATATGTCTCAGTCCTAAGTTAATTTGCCCATCAAGGCTATAAAGTCAAAGAATATATGCTATCAAATAATGACACTCATACAGAATAAATCTCATGATACAGAATCAATTTCATCTCTTGCTTTCTTGTATAGTTGAAGCCTCTTGGCACATTGCTCTCTTTTCCCCATCAAAGCAGGGTCTTCATCTAACAGTTCTGCCAGGTCCGCACCCTGAAAATTACAATACTAATTAGTTAATCCTGTGTCTATCTACCACATCATATCATATCCTTAGTTTCATCTTAAAGTCGAATTTCCAGGTATCACGCATCAAAGTTAACTGTCCAAGATTTTTGTTTAAAAGAAGTTAAACCACAACTTCTAGTATCATGTATTAAACCTAACTATTCTAAACACAAACATATACCTCATTCTTCCCAATTTGAGTGTAGAAGTAATTAAGTAAAGATTGTTTGGCTTCCTTAACTTGGCAATAAACCACTGCTTTGGGAATAGTATTCCTCAGGGTATCATTCACCATATTTACATAAGATGATACGTTCCACCCAATCCTTCTAAAGTGACCCTCGGCATACCGGTCTGTTGCTGCTGGATTCCCCCCTTTTTCCACTTCTTGAGGAAGCTTTCTGAAGAAGTCCACTGTCAAGTAGGCAGCTTCCATGTCAACTAGTCTTAAAACTGTCTTTCTACCTTCTTCACGAAACTTTTCCAGGGCTTCATATGAGGCTGCAGCTATTGCAGATTGAAGACTGGGAAACCGTTTCAACTCCTGCTCCATCAGCATGTTTAGAAAAGGAAGAGAAAAGAATAGAGCTTAATGCTGTGCAGGGTCAACATTACCTGACATTCTCCAACTGAAATCCTCACAAGTTCCTTTAACACAAAGTGAACCTAATAAACAGAGTTTTGCTTAGTTACACATCTACTTAATTGGCATACGGAAAAGCATGCATGTCAATTGAGACTTAAACTTCAAAATAACTACTTACTGCATCTACAGAGGCTTCAGCTGGCCCTCTAAAATAATTTAGTGCTCCCTCAATAAGCCGTCTATAACCTTGCTCAGGTGCAATCAAGTGAGGCTGACAGCCATCTGCCTCGGAAACAATTTTTCTCACATTTTGTATCGAAAGGTGCCGGTCAAATGGGAGTTTTCTTAAAGCAGCAGGAAGCTGATTGTCAAAAACTCCATAAATTCGATCACCTCCTGGAAGGCTGAACGGAATAAGTAATGTCAAATTCATGAAATCAGGTATATCATTTAGCTGAATCTCATGTACATTTGTAACATATACAAGTGTTCATCTGTTCCTTAGAGGAGTATCTCCAAATTATCTCTCTCCCTTGTGCATTCTGGTGATCTGATTGAACTTTCTGATTATCTGATTTTATTTGCCCATTTGGAACTTCAGGTTGCATTTGATGATATCCCTATTCATTTCTAAGGCCCATCATTTTTTAAATAATATTTTTCACGCAACTATCTGATGGCTAGCTACAATGTACCTACTTCTCTCTGGTTTGAATTATTTCCTAACAATGAACAAACAGTACTTCAATGAATCCTCAATCAACTAAGGGTCGTTTGGTGTAAAGGATAAGGGCGTTTAATTTCGGGATAAAAATATAGTGGCTTTTAAATTGATGTTTAGTTGGCAAACCCGGAATAACTTATCCCGGGATTAATAAATAGTATCGAGTTAATTTATCCCTCTTCTTGGAGGGTATACTAATCCCGGGATAACAAGTATAAATGACAAATGTATCCTTTAAAACCTTTTTTATATCTCATTTTAAATATTTATATATATTTAGATTATCTTTTAATATAATATATAGTAACATTCACAATCTTCAATTCTTATTTTTTATGATATTTCTTCGTATTTTTCTATTAAAAAATTAAACTATATTATAATTCTTATTTACTAATTCTTATTTTCTTTTATATTTTGATTTGTCATAAAAAAATTTGTACTTTAACAAACTTAAAACTAGAAGTTCTATTTTAAAATTAAATAAGAAGAAAGTTTTATTTTAAATGCATACCATGCACACATAAAATATTTAGACTATATAAGATGAAAGGTTTATTTTAAAAATGAATATTAAATAACTAAAACTAGCAAAAAAATGCATAAAAAACTAATAAAGTGAAGGGTATTTTTGTAAACAAACAACATATTATTAAAATTTATGCAACAAACCAAACACCCAATAACAAATAATCTCAGCATAACTTATTTTATCATTACTAATCCCAACATAACTTATCACATTATAACTTATCTTATCATAACTTGTATTCAAACCAAACGACCCCTAACAGTTCTTCAATTATCCTCATTTAGGGTTTGTTTAGAAAGCTACCTGATAATTAGAATTGGTGTAATTACTAGGATGATAAGTATCACCCTGAAATTATTATGTCCTGTTTGTTTGTCACAATGTAATTACACCATAATTGCGAGTGTAATTACAAGGTTGTATTAAATTTTAAAAACAAAAGTTAATTATCTAAAATTAAAAATTTATATTAGACAAATAAGGATATTTATAAATAATATTAAATTAAATATTTAAGAGATATATTGTCTTTTGAAAATATATTAATTAGTAAACATATGTTCTTAACTAATATGTAAAAAATAATTTATATTTTTTAAATTAGTATATTTTAATTAAATTGATCATATAAACTAAACATACAAGTTTTATACGGACATATGCAATAAACGTTTACAAAAATATTAATATTATAAATATAATAACATAGCAAAGTTATTAAAATATTTGACAAAAAGATAATCTATCAAATCTAAAAAAAAATGAATGGCTTGTAATTTAAAATATCAAGTCATATTTTATTTATACAAATGAAATTAAAAATATAGCATAAGTTCTAAATTCAAAATAAAAAGCTTAACATAACACTCTTATGTTAAACTTCAACATAATGTACATAAATATGATTTAAAGAAAAACATAAGTTTATAACTTTATTTAACAATGAATTAATTTAAAAATTAGAATACTAGTAAAATTATACTAATGAAAAAAATAAACATAGAATAAATAAATAAGAAAATGTGAAAAATCGCATGGAATCACATGAAGTAAAGATTGAAAATGAGAAGGAAATCAAAATTAAATAATACAAATGAAACATATCTTTAAAAAAAATATTAAAATGATAAAAATAAAAAGAATTTAGAATTATTAGAAATAAAAAAAATAAATAAAAACAAAAAAATAAAAATAAAAATAAAAGAAAGAAATTAAAAAGTTAACAACTTATAATTACATAGGAAAGTGCAATTACACCCTACCAATTACCCGTTGACCATCTAGTTACACCCAACCAAATAGGGTCACACAGTGTTATTACACCCAATTACACCAAATACAGTTACCAGGGTGGCTTTCCAAGCACCTCTTAAAGTTGTACAGACAGGACAAATTTGCTTGTGATTAGCAAATAGTACTTATATCTAACTTTTTCAAAGAAACAATGTCTAAGCAAGTCTCATTCTGGAACTTAACAAATAAGTTTATATATTAATTTCCCACCAATACATAAAAGGGGATTATTTTGTGCACCAAATTTGGGTTGGTATGTATTATTTCTGGACCTCAGTGCCCTCACTTTCAAGGAAGGAGTAAAATGAATGAGATGCATAAATCTTCTGCGTCGTTTTTGCACTTCAGTCCAGGAAGATTTAACATTCGGACAAAAATTGAACTTGTTAAAAATATATGGCTCTATCACTTTTCAACAAAAGGTAAGGCATTCTTTTTATCTTACCCTGTTAGAAACTGCCAACAACTCCAGACAAACACTTTATGTGTATCCTGCATGGATTTGCGTTCATCTAAAACAGACCAATAACCCAAATGATCATTGATCTTTCTTAGTTACAAGAGAACTAGGCTTTTCAAGAGCCAAAACCAAGTCAAAAGTCTGTTATTCTAGTCAAAATGCCCCAAGCAATTGAGGATAGTTGGATGGATGAAGGAAGAGGATAAATAATAAATTAAAAGAAAACCAAATGTTTGGGATGTAAAATAAGTGGACAGAAGGCTTGTGCACAAATCTTAATGAAGTTGCGTATTTCTCATCTTACACAGGGCTCAACATTTCTTTCATTCTTTTTTCGTGGCATTTTAATTTTCATTAATGTTTCAGGAATTTATGATAAACTACAACATTTCATTAAGCTTTAAGGTTCAAGTTGTTGTTGTTAAGGTTCAAGTTATCATTGGAAGTTAATGATCACTATACACTCCCAAGGAAATAGTAAACGAGATAGACTGGTGAAGTTATTACAGATTATTTTCGTCTAGTACCATTGACATCGAGAGGACATCCTTTTATTAGCATTTCTCACTAAATGCTAACCCAACCTATGCAGACTTACTAGTTTCATGGATCTGAACATGATTTTACATGAATCAACAATATTACCCTAGAGTAGCCAAAGCAAGTGCAATTGCTTAGACTTAGCAAAGCTACCTAGTTCCACGAATCAAATTAAGGAAACGTAAAAGTAATCCACCTACCCTCCATCCAGATGCTCCTTGAATATCTTGTCAAAAGCACGGCAAAGTTCCAAGATAGTATACAATTGTGCCTGAAATGGAGTAGTGATGTTTCTGAGTATTAGTATCTCAGTGAACAACTACAATGACAGCAGTACAAAATGAAGCTTACCCCAGCATCAACAGAAATAGGCTTCCCAAGACGGTCCATCTCAGATTCAAGTTCATCTATGCTTTTATTGATAACTGAGGTTATCCGTGGTAGTTTAGCTCTAATTACTGACTCCAAGTACTGAAACAGAAAAGACTCAAGTGATAACTCTATTTTAATTTATATAGGACTCTTTCTTTTCCACAGACAGCACTAAAAGTAGACCTTTGACAGAAGTTTTGCAAGATATTCTGAACCCATCTTGCTAGCCAGATGTCCATAGTCAGGACTGCTTGCAAAATATTCACGCTCCTTTCTTCTTGCATAGATCATGTCCACATTTTTATTTATATCAGCTTGTGAACGATTTACAATTCCAACCCAAGGATGTTGCAAAGGATAAGCCCTTCCTTCAAGAACCTTATATTAGGAAAAAAGAAAAAAGTGAATTTCAAATGCTTCCACTAAATTAAAGACGAAATGAGAGAACCAGTGGAACAGGGAGGAGACAACAACAGTTCATAGTTCAATTACGATACATATTGTTAGCCAAAGTGAACAATTGAGCATTGGTAAACACAAATTTGAGAGAAAAAATTCTTCTATTACTTACAAGAATAGAATACAAAACAACTCTCAACCTCACACATTATATTTTCTCTTGGTGTTCTTGGTGATGTCTTACAAATGAGGATTCCACCTATATTTATAGTAAAATTTACAGTTGTGAAAAATTTCTCTAAAGGTTGGTGACCAACTTTGAAGAAATTTGCACAGCCTTCGTTTGAACAGTTATTCAAATAGGTTGTGCAATCATTGTTGAATTCAACAATGGCAGGTTGAAAAATGGTGGCTTGTTCACAATGATGGCTGGAATTTCTTCACATATTATAAACTCGCTAAATTATATATGCTCAAATTGCACAAACATAAACCCGTAGCTGATAACCGTCAAAAGATATCACCCATGACAAATATTATTTATTCCATCCCTTAAATAATAATGGGGTTTTCCGAGTATAAGGATTGAAACATCTAATCTTATTTCAATTTGACCATCAATCCCTTCAACTCTTTGGAATAACATTTACAAATTTAAAAACTAAGAAAGTATATAACAATTTTTACAATGAAAAATATTTAAAAAATGTAAGATAGGACCATACTGAAAGAAAAAATTATTTTACCCCTCGAACAGTAATAGTTTTGTTAAATTGGGTGACCATCTGATCTAAGAGTTTAAATTCTTATTAAGTACACACTTTTATCTACTTAATTATCTGTCAACACATTCCCTCATGTTTTCTTGGGCCAAAAAAAAAAAAAAATTCTTTTTGATAAATGGACAATGGTATGACTTGAACTCGAGGCATTTGCCTACTCCGATACCATGTTATACAATTGACCATCTTATCATGAAGCTTAAATTGCTAGATAGGCTACATTTTTGTTACTTAATAATAACTTCAACAATACTTACAAAAATTAGGAGATACGAATGGTAAGCTTTTGTCAATAATTGCTTTTGATCCATTAATAAAAACAGGCCCTTGTCCCAATTTCGATTATGAAAAGAAGATACTTTGAACAAAAATAACAAATTTATGTTGATAATCAACAGAAAGGATAGGAAACTCACATCTAAAGAATTAGTTCCTTTATCCATCAAATCAAGCTTAGGCAACACGCCAAATGTCCGTTCACCTACGTGAGTAGTAATTTAACTCCTTGAGGATACTTTACAAAGATGGAAACTGAACAGTCCTCCCAAAATATTACAAACTCCAATTTGTTACATCCCAAAAATATATACCTGTGGGATCTACTTCCCTCGAAAGTTTTATAGCATCTGAAGTAGCAATATCCTGATTCGCGGGCGAAATTGCTAGAATGATGCAGTTGGGCTACATATCAAAGAAAATGTTATCAGTTTAGATGGTTAAACTGTACCAATTTAGACATCAGATCAGTGTTTTGAGAAGCGAGAAGAGGAAAAAAGCTATGAGAACTCGCTTCACAGAAGCGAGAAGCGTGAGGCAAAGCGTGCGCTTTTTAAGAAAAAAATGCTATTTAGTATAAAAATAAAAATATATTAAATATGCATAGATAAACAATCAAAAACTCAATAGAGAATACAATTCACTACAAGCACAAATCAAAAAAACAGCAGTGACATCACTGAACAAAAAAATTACACACTAAAAAAACTGATCACAGAAGACAGAGCAGCATCAAATTCAAAAAGAACTTCTGTTACAAGTTACAACTGAAAAGAACTGATCACAGGAACCCTACCAGAACTGCAGCAGAATAAACTGAAGAAGAAGATCACACTCATAGAAACAGAGCAGCAGCAGCAGCAGCCAGCAGCCAGCAGCAGCAGCAGCAGCCAGCAGCCACCGCCAGCAGCAGCAGCAGCAGCCGCCGCTGCAGCAGCAGCCACCGCAGCAGCCACAGCCTCAGCAGCCACAGCCGCAGCCGCAGCCGCCGCCGCCGCAGCAGCAGCAGCAGAAGAAGAAGAAGAAGAAGAAGTACTGCAGGAAAAAAATCCAGCAAAATCCGATCCAATTTATCGTAATCGATTAGTTAATATATAGACGCAATTGGTATTTTTTTAAAGAAATTGGAAGAAGAAGAAGAACCCTAAACAGTTAAAGCGTCACTTCAGCAAAAGCTCGCTTCAGCGCTTGAACCATTTCTTGTGTATCCCCCTTTGGCTTCTTCCGCTGTTTACTTTCATATCTTGAATTTCTTAAGTGAAAATTATAGCTCTGCCACTGATTTCAACTGTAACTGACACTGCTTAGCCTCATTTATACTGTCTTCACTTATTCATGAAAGCCTGTTCCTATATTTTGCTAATGAAAAAGGGAATATTGGGCTTAAATATTATAAATGCAGGAATAACTAGAAAGGATCTCGCAAATTGAGTTCCACCAACCCTCACTCCATCTTTGACATCCTTCGTGTTTCCACTAAATATTTGGAGAGCAAACGTTTACTGATTCACATGAAAATATTTCTTCCCTTCCCAGCCTGGAAGTTCTAAGAACCTCGACCTTGGGCCAATTACAACTAACTACAAGTTCCTTGAAAACAAAAGATCGTGAAAATGCTTAAGTTGCCTGTGGTTCATGATTGTCAAACAACAATTAGGTAAGTTCATTACAGGTAAGTTCATTACCTTCTCAACATAAGAGCGAACCATGTCTTCAATCTCTTTGACGACACTCTCAGGCTGCTCCTCTGCAGTAACAAATTTATACTATTGAAGACACTCAGATCAATATAAATATGCATAATTAAGAGAAAAGGTACAATACCTACCGACAGCCACTTTGGTCAAGCCAGGTAAATCGACTAGTGTTAAATTGACCCCTGCCAGTGCATAATATCAATCATGAAAGGGAGTTAGACCACCAAAAGCAATGGGATACAAGAAAACAATCTTATAGAAATATTGAAACAACAATTCAAACTAAACATCTTCAAAAAAACTCATATAAGCATAAGTTAATTTTGGAAGTTCCAATTAGTTCCTCAAAAGATTTAATAATGGCAAGCATACCATTTGGAGAGTATATACTCAAGTGGATAGGAACAGGAGATATCTGCTTTGTTTTCCCTGTTATTCTGTCAGTTTCATCCTGAATCTCTTTCCGTACGAGTGTTGTAAAAGAAAATAATCTATGAGAAGGCCATCTTTTGCACCGGCATCCAGTGAATAACCGAATATTGTGTATGCATTCAAACACAAACTAAGAGAGAAAGAACTAACTGCATGACCAAATTATCAAGTTGGGTATTTTATGTGCATATTTTGTTTCAAGTGTACTTAACTATTCATTTGAAGTTGAATCAGAAAATTAAAAAATGAAACTAAACTATAAATTCTTTCTTTTTGGAGGGGTAGTAATTATCAGGCCCGTAGAAAATGAAAAACTGAAGATCATTTCACATACAGAAATCTGTAAATGGTCTTCTGGGGAGGTGACCAAATTCGGCATATTCCTGCTGCCCTTCATCCGTCTTATGAAGCTGCAATACTAAGGGTCTCCTTGTAACAATCCCTGCAAAACTACTAAAATATGAGGATACCACTCATTTGCCAATGTGATTCAAGCAGCCACATATAATTAATACTTTATCCAAGATTTATTTTAAACAAAAAAATTAAGAATAAAGCTAACGTGATCAAAGGCGTCTGACCTGATCCTCGTGGAAGAAAATCTCGGCCAACTATACTTTCCAACACAGATGACTTCCCTGAACTCTGAGTTCAACATGAAACAAAACGGAGCAACGTGAGAAAAGATGTTTTACTTCAACATTTTCACTCCTTGAATGAGCGCCAAATCTAAAACACCAACTATTTATATACTAAAGTAAATCAGTACAACAACGTGATTCAATAATATATATATACTATCTTATTATTGTGTTGGAGCAGACATCTGTCCATCAATGTGTTTGTTTCTTCTTTGTTACATGAGACTCATAAAAATATTTCGAAATTTTTTTAATTAAATCTTTTTAAAGTAGTTGTTTGGTGATTTTACAGTATTATCCCTAACAATTAATTTTCACAATTGAAGGGCCCATAAAAATATTTTGGAGATCTTTTAATTGAATTTATTTAAAACAATTGCTTAGTGATTTTACGATATTTCCCTCATAAATAATTTCCCTAGCTTTTCAACTGTTCAACTATTTTAAATTACTAAAACCCACAGAAATATTTCGGGGATTTCTTAATTTAATCTTTTCAAGGCAACTGCTTAATGATTTTACAATATTACTCAGTAACTAATTTTCACAATTGAAGGGTCCATAAAAATATTTCGGTGATTTTTTAATTTAAATTATATAAAGCAACAACTTAGTGATTTTACGATATTGCCAATAAAATTAGAAGAAAAGTTATAATTTATTTTAGACTAAAAATTTAAAATTATTTAATCATTAAACTAAAAATTCATCAATATTAATAATATTTATTGGATATTTATTTTACATCTAATAAAATAATAAGTAAATACTTAATTATATCATTAAAACTAATCTTATGAATAACTTATTGCACGAAATTTTGTAACTAGTATATATATAAACGAACACATGTCTTGATAATCGGGAACACTTTTAACATTAAAATTATACTTTTAACCTGAGTGAAAGGACTAATAACCACACAAATGATCAAATTGGAGTAGAATTTTAAATCACAACTTCCAATTGGAGTAGAATTTTAAATCGCAACTTCCAAAATTTAATATTTCTTTCTTAAATTTTGCGGCGTCAAATAAAAGATGTTGGAAACAATAACATATGGCATAATAGCTGAAAATTGAGGCACCTGACCACCGACTACGGCGACAGAGGGAAGTTCATCCCAAAGAGAAGAGAAGGAGTTACTCTGACCGCCATAGTCACCAAGAGCAGTACATGCCATCTGAATTCTATTCACCAAACCAATTAAGCTCTCCATTGTTGTCATCTAATCTTATTTCTTGGTAGAACCCTCTAAAATTCAAGGGAAGAACATCAAGTTGTGAATTATTGAGAAAGATGGCAGGCTATACGGACTCTAAAGAAGGCAAAAGTGAGACAGAGTCGTTTATAAATAAATAAATAAATAGAGAGAAAAGTCTTGGAGTCGGACGGGTATATTTGTTTTTATTCAAAGAAGCGGAAGGTTCGATGATATGTCGCGCCAGTTGAAATATTTCTTATTCGACTCGTCTCAATGCAAAATTTCTTCCTAGGGTTCAAATATCAAATTTTTTACACTAAATTTGGTGCTAGTACTAGTTTTAATTAAATTAACTTTAATTTACTCTACCAAATTTTACATTAAAAAGAAAATATTTTCTGTCTTTGTTATTATATTATTATATTTTATTTCATTTATATTTTCTTATAATATAAGATAAAATTCTTTCTAAAACATTTACAATATGATTTTCATTTTCTTTTCTTATATAGTCGTTAATATAATTTTAAATAATATAAATTATTAGTAAATATTATATATTATACATAATAATAGATATTACAAATAAAATTGAAATTTTTATAATAAATAATACGAATAAAAGTGGAATATTAAATCTTATTAAATTATTACTAAATTTTTTGTAAATTATTATGTGTTGTTGTACTCTTTAAAATTATTATGCATTTTATATTTCAATTTTAATATATGTCAATTATTAGTTTGTCGAATGTTTATCATTTTCGATAATTCTAAAGCACATCGTATTATTTGTCTTGTCAAATTGTATTTTTGCATATTTAATTTTTATGAAGATTAATTGTAATTATATTCAATTAAATTTTATAATTAACATAAACTTAACTTTTAAAAAGTCGTGAACAGGAAAATACTTTATAAAAAATTATTTTTTAATTTAAAATTAATATTATAAGAATATTACATAAAAGATAAAATATTTAATTAAAACACACAATTTCAATAATATTTATTTAAAAGTATTGTGTAATGAAATAATATTAAAATATTATCATTTACCATAATACAAGGATCAAGTGCCGCAAATACAATAATTACCAAATTGCTCACAAATATGAAGACAATGCATGTCATTAAGAGTGATATTAAACCTCAAACTCGGAAAACATAATCACAGACCGTCCAAATTATTATTGAGCTTATCAAAATACAAGTAACTCGATAATAAGCTTACGGATCGTTCAAAATAGCATCGAGCTCACCAAGATTTATATAATTCGAAAATGTGTTTGTTGGCCGCCCGAAATAATATTGAGTTCACCAAAATTTACATATCTCGAAAATGTGTCTACGGATCGTCCGAAATAGTTTTGAACTTATCAATATAATTATATAATCTGATATATGTCTACAGGTCATTCAAAATTATACTTTCAATATATCTGAATTATATATGTAATATATAATTATATACTAGTTTAATGCATAACAATCACAAAACTTTTCAAGCACCATCACTTCCGGCAAAATTTTCCATAGTCTGGCAAGTACCAATTAATCAAATTTTAATCCAATTTATATAATGTACCTATACCATCTTCCTAGCAAATTCATATTTTTTTCAATAATTGCCATAACCTCCCAAAATTTCATTTTCGCAGAAATTTTATCATTTACACCGGTCATAAGCCAAAGTCACCAAAAATATGAATATGCAAGACATTGGCTCATCACCCTTACCAATTTCCAACTTTAGATAATTTTCATCAATTTAACAATTCACAACACAATAATTCACAAATATTCGAGTCACATAATCCAACAATTTGGCACACCAGCCTATGTCAATTCCTGTAACAAGCCATTTCTAAGGATATTCTATGACACAATTTCATGAATTTCCTAAACTAAGGCTTTCCGGCCACCATTTTGTAATTTATGGTATTCAAGATTTTCAAGTTTTCAACTTACAAAGATTTGACTATGTCACAACCTAATCATAGGAGCTACTCAAATTATACATAATTAATCCAACCCAAGTCTAAAGAGCAAAGCCCTAGCCTACCTCAAGCTGAAAATACAATCAATCCGCTATGTGTTCCGGAGCCTTCCCCTTTCGAATAGCCTCCAGACGATGTCACTCTATCAAACTATTGATAAACAAGTCAAAAAAGTCCAACGATACCCTTATTGCTATACTTAAATTTGAATAGGAGTTTGATCAAAAAATCGATGTTGGGACCTACACATGAATTCAAAAAATCAACACTATCACAAGGTCCTAATTGGCTCAAGGAACTTGCGCCCCAAAATGGGTATATTCCGAGCACCAAAAAGGGTTTAAATAACCTAACCACACTCAAGCCCTAACTAGCCGCAAAATGGAAGAATTTTTATGAAATCACATAGTACTTACAAGGTTTTGGGGAGATTGAAGGTTTCTAGAACATCCCAACAAGGATTATGAAGCCACTAAAACAAGAATCATCGAATTTGATCTAAAAGCGATCTCAAAATCTCAAAATAATCAAGTCTCGAAATGGTCCTTGGTTGCAAGGGTCGGGATTTAAGTCCCTGGCATCGCAAAAGTGATCGAACCATTGCTTAAGCAATACCCACCCAAGGGCACCCATCACTATTTCTTGGGTCGCAAAAGTGACCGCTGCTAAAGCGGGGGATCTATCGCTTAAACGACCCCCACATGCTAGGTACTGTTGGGTTTTGATATTGGTGAATGGGAAATGGTGGGATGAAAAGCCGGAATCCGCTTTCTTTCCCGGATTAATTT
>JAOTQR010000002.1:7638365-7658072 GCA_025774065.1 Solanum ossicruentum
TGTCAGATACTTTCTCTTATCTAGAGGCTTTGTAGACTATGTAAAGTAAAGTGTGGTCATGTCTCGTACTTTAAATATCGTGTCCCTAACGGCCTAGTCATATGCATTTTCTTTTGGTTTGTTATCACTGTTTATCTTCCTAAAGGCATGTCAAACATGGAAACCCCTTATAATATGTATAGAAAGCGCATAGATACAGGTTGGTTCTCCCGAGCCTTATCGACAATGGGTGTCAGTCCGCCCTAACGAGAAATTGGGGCGTGACAAGACTAGCCATGTCCACTTTTCGCATTTCGTTAGTCATGGCGAGCACTGAAGTACTGCTCCACTCGAGAGGAAGTTATCCAGTTCCTTCGTATTTCTTGACCCCTCTAATTTAGAAACTAAAAAAAAAAGTCCAAAAATTTCCTTCAAAAAAATTTATTACCTTAAAAATAACTTAATTTTCCTTTTAAGTTCAAAATCCTAGAATTTTAGGAATATAATTTGGGTGAAATTAAAAATAATTTAGTTTTCTTTTTAAATGCAGAATTTGTCTGAAATTAAAGATAAGTTAGTTTTCCTTCTAAGTAAAGAATTTCTTTTATCTAGTTCTTTCTTGCTTACGGGATTGGAGATGAGGGTTCCCAGGAAACAGGCTCTCTACTTCTATGGTAGTGGTAAGGTCTGCATACATTCTACCCTCCCCAGACCCCACTTGTGGAATTTTACTGGGTATGTTGTTGTTGTTGTCTTTTAAGTAAAGAATTATTAACTTAAATATATGGAGAATATTTTTCTAACTAAAATAGACTTTGGAAAAATTGTCAAAAACTTTTCAAATAATAGGCAAAAAAACCTTTGAAAAATATCCCATAAAAATAGGAGAATTTTTCAAAAAAAGGTCGTCCAAAATAATAAAAAGAAGGTCCAAAAACTTCCTTTGGAAAATTGATTAGCTTAAAAGCCCTTCACTAAAACACTATGATTCAGATAAAATCATTTTTTCACCAATTTTCTTTAAATTATAATTTAATTGTATTTATATATTTATAATAATAACTTCTAAAATATATGGAAACAAGTGACAAAAATAAGGACTTCTAACCATGGAAATCATAATTTAACATGATTTCTAATTAGTAATAGAATCTGTATATATAAGACCTTTATAAATAAATAATAAAAAGGTAAATAAGATTATATTGTTATTTTACGTATAGTATTTTTCTTTTGAAAATTTTACCTCTATACATCTTACATTGTTTAATTTTTTTTCATGTTGTTATATTTTGTCTTTATCTATATATCTAGATCATTTATTTCTAATAACGTGATTTTAATTTTTGAAAAAATAGAAAAAAAACTTGGCAGTGACAATTGGTGATTTGTCTTGATGGTAAGTACTGCATTCATTGTTTACATCAAATTTGGATTAATAGTATTTATTATTGAAATATTTACCTTATTACAAGCAATTATTTAATTTTTAAATAACTATATTTATTTGAATTTTCTTTGAACAAATTAACTTTATGTTTCAAACTCAAAGGTCGTTAAAAAGTATCATACTCTCTGTCCTCTCTCACTCACCAATCTCCTCCCTCTCTCGATCTCGCTCGTCTCTCTCTTCCGTCTTCCAATCTCGCTTACCAGATATTATATATATTAGTTATTCAAATACAATTATTTGACAGATACGGACATACAACTTGACAAATATACATATACAATTCGCTTCTCTCATCTCTTTCATGTCACATAACTAAGGTTATGTCGTGTAATTATGTAAAATATAGCTATTTAACCATATTAAATTTCAAACCTAAGTTATTTATGCAAATTTCCCTTAAAAATAATATATAGAGAAAAAATGGACTTTTAGGTTTAATTATTTCTTTTATTATAATTTTCTTTGTCATATGATTTACTAGTGCCAAAAAATAATAATTGTTAGCATTAAAATTTTAAATATTAAAATAAATAATAGTAAAATAATTTATATCTATCTATCTATACTATATTGAAAGTGTGAACACCCTTAGAAATGTTGTCTCAATTTTTTTCCCTTCCTTTAAAGACGCATCCTTAGACAAGATTATCTTTTCATAATTTTTAAAAAATTCTTATTTAATTATATTTATGATATTAACTTTTAAATTATATGAAAATAAATGATAAAATAAGGACTTCTAGCCGTGAAAAGACTATTAAATCTTTCTTATTTAATAGACTTCAACCTTTTTCTTATTTGAATGAAAAAAAACATTCTACTGCTATTTACCATAATATATAAGACCTTTATAAATAAATAATTTATTAAATTACTTTTGCAGTAAATTATTTATCTTTTCATAAGTTCATAATTAAATTTAATTTTTTCCTATAATGTTTGTTGTCAGATGAGGTACACATTTTAATTTTATTTCTTGATTTCTTATTTAGAGATAGAAAGATGTCAAAAAAGAAAAAAATCTTAAGTAAAGTGTAAAGAAATTATTCATAAAAATAATAATTTTTTTCAGAGACCTGATTTTTTCACTAATTAGCAATATGCAATAACATCTAATTTTTTAAGTTTACACTACTAAATTGGGAATCACGTGCAACGCACGTATCGGGAGACTAATTTAAGAAAATATGTAAAAATTAAAGGTAGTTTTCAAGATTATATTCAAGATATCACAAACCAAACCTATCACATTCACTATTGAAGCTAAATCAGTCAAGGGCACATGGAAGAACAATCTCATGTTTTGGATAACCTTTACATACCTGGGATGAAGAATTACCAACTCTTCTTCAAGAACTTGGACCCGATCTTTGAAACTCTCAACTCTTTTTTCTTCTCCTCTCAGAACTCTCGTTGGTAGACTTAGAAAAATTATGGGTCTTTGAACCCTTCGTGTGAAATAAAGAGCTTAAAAATACGTTTTGAGGTATTAAAATAAATTGGGAATATCCAAAATATTCTTTTTGAATTTAAAAGAAAATTTTTCAAAACTTGTACACTGGTCCGCGACGTGCCAGGGGTGCAGACCAGTGCATTTCGCGAATTTTCGAAACTTTCAAATTCCTGTTGAAAAAATTAAAAAAAAACAAAGTGTTAGTCTGCGCCCCCTCTGCATCGCTCCAGGGGCGTGGATCGACACTTTTTTGCACCATTTTGTGAAAATTATTTTTCAACCCAGTTGCTCTAAAATCGGGTAGAGACAATTTTCCCACTCGATTTTTCGTGCTGATCGCGAATCTAGTCTCGGATTTTTCATCTGAGCTTTGGAAGATACATAATGCGTATGATTACGTTTTAGGAGCGTTTCGATAATTTTACGAGGTATTACATAAATAAAAATGATTAGGAGTGTGCATCGGTTAGTTCGATTTGATTTTATACATTATCAATTTTTAAATATACTAAACCAATAAGAAACCAATAAAATTGGTTTTATCGATTTTTGATTTATCGGTTTTAAGTCGTTGCCAATTTGATTTTTGGTTTACCCAATAAGAATGATAATGAGAATTTATATTAATAAAAACATATAGAGTACGAACACTATGTTTACAAACTTGTAAAAGCTATAATTAATTAATTACAAACTAAAATATTAGAATGGATAACTAATTGCTTAAATACTATAATATTAAAATGGGTAAAGTATTGATATAATGTCGTATAACTATTAAATTAGTAATATTTACAAAAGAATAAAAAAATAAATTATTATAATTTTATTACATTATTTAAATTATTAAAGCCCTAATAATTTAACAACTTAGTAAAAATAAATTAATAATATTTTATCAATTCAATTTATCATCGATTCGACTTCTGCGTAATCATGGCTAAACAAGTCGCTTAGAAACACGGGTATGCTCGGGTATTATCTACGCGGCGTTCGTAGCGTTAACTCCGCACGGAAGTCCCAAATAAAGCAAACCTAGGGTTTCCCAAACAGAAAAAAGAAAAGAGTACGAATTTGTTCGTTCACGTAGATCTCCAAGCTTTTTCAGATTCTTGAAACTATGCCTCCGAAATCAGCGAGAAAGACCCCTACAGGATCTGGATCCAAAAGAGGTGGCTGGACACCTCGTGGAACGCCAAAGTCTCAGGGAAAGCCTGTAAATTTAGAGGAATCTATCAAGGTAGAGGAAAAAGAGGAGAATAAGGATAAGGAGGTGGAGCTCAATCAAGAATTGAAGGTGGAGGAGGTCGCTGAAGAACACCCTGACGAGAAAACCGTCCAACGACAACCTGAGGAACACGATGAAACTGCCTTCAATGCGAAAGCTGTAGAGAACGGGGCGACGTTAGAGAAGAGTGAGTATTGATTTTGCAAGATTAGTGTTTTAAGAATTTTCTTGAAGTAATGTTTTCTATGGTTCTGTTTGTTTAGCTGGTTTTTGGATGTTCGTAACTGTTGCTACTTTGCATGTCAATTTGAATAAGTTGGGTTCTTCTAGCTTAATAAGATTAGTGATAAGAAAAATGAAAAGCTTAGAGGGTCATATAGCTATATAATAATATTATTTCAAGACTGGAATTTCTGGAAATTTCTTGAATTAATACCTATTGTAGATGTGCTGTTGAGCTGTATTTATGCTTGTAAATGTTGACAAGAGCTATGCAAACCGTAATAATCTGGGTTCTTTAGCTTAATTAAGGGAGTGTCAAAAAAGACTTATGGGTCTAAACAGAAATAGTAGAATAACTAAGTAGTAATATTGTATCAAGAGAACGCCGCTATGAGAGGATAGTAATAATAAGGTCTTGGTTGGAAGGGCGAGTTGTGAGCATCAGTTAAGTCTTATGGCCTGCTAACTTTCAATTAACAAAAAGATATGTGTGTATATGTGGTTTCAAGCTTCAATTAAAAAAAAGGGTAAAGTGGGGCATCTTCAAGTCCAAGAGTATGTTTTAGGCATATGAGTTACATTGAGGCATTAACCTGTTGGTTCCAAGACCCACCTTTGCGGGACAAGCACTGAAATAATGAAAAAGGATGAGGCTTTTGCTGGGAACTGGGATGGATGAATGTGTCCATTATTCTTCGATAATGGAGGAAAGGAAAGATTACAGTGCCAAATTGTGTAACTTTAAATCTTTTTCCTGAGGAGTTTGTGTGGTTCTTTTTAAATTTATGTATGGCATCTTTTGATGATCAGTTACATCTCTATAGAGTTGGACCTTGTTGACAGCTTATAGGTCTTGCAAGAAATTATGTTTGGATACAAAGTTCTTATTTCTCCATCTACTGCCTTGGGAGGCTGATTTTTTTTTTTTTTTGCTTGTGGCAGAGGTGGATGACGTGAAAGAGTCCGCCGGTCACTATGAAAAGGGTGAGCGATTAGATTTGGAGGATAATGACCCTGAATATGACCCTGAAGAGTATGGCACTGTTGATTATGATGAGAGAGGAATTGAAAATGATGGTATTCAGGAAGAGGGAGATGAAATAGAGGAGGAATTTGAAGAGGGAGATGTTGATGAAGAGGAAGAGGGTGATATGGTGGAAGAGGATGTTGAAGATGTTCATGAGGAAATTGAGGGTGATGAAGAAGATGAGGATGCTGGGGAGGAGCATGCTGAGATGGTTCATGCCGCCGAGGAGGAAGAACACCATGAAGTTGTTAAAGAAAGGCGTAAGCGGAAGGAAATTGAAATATTTGTTGGTGGTTTGGACAAGAATGCTACTGAGGATGATCTCAGGAAGGTCTTCAGTAAAGTTGGTGAGGTTACTGAAGTGAGGCTTATGATGAATTCTCACACAAAGAAGAATAAAGGATTTGCATTCCTGCGATTTGCCACCGTGGAACAAGCAAAACGAGCTTGTACCGAGCTGAAAAATCCAGTGGTATTTTCTTTATTTTGTAGTTTTTATGTGACATTTTAATTCTTCATAGAAGGTATTTTCCTGACAATGGAATTTCCAGGTCAATGGAAAACAGTGTGGTGTCTCTCCAAGTCAAGACAATGATACTCTGTTTTTGGGTAACATATGCAAGACCTGGACAAAAGAAGCTGTAAGTAAGCTAGGCATCCATAACAAACATGATTCTCAGTTTTGAGGATCTGCTTAACTAGTCATTGATGTTTGCTTTCCCTCTCAGTTAAAAGAGAAGCTGAAGCATTATGGTGTTGACAATATTGAGGATTTGACATTAGTCGAAGACACTAATAATGAGGGAATGAATCGAGGATTTGCTTTCTTGGAGTTCTCTTCACGCTCAGAGGCCATGCATGCTTTTAAGCGGCTACAAAAGAGAGATGTTATGTTTGGAGTTGATAGACCTGCAAAGGTTTCTTTTGAGGATTCATTCATTGATCCTGGGGATGAAATCATGTCACAGGTATACTCTCTGGACCTATATCTATATATATTTTAATAAAAGTGACAATGCCTCTGGTTAAGTATAGTTAGTATGTTGCCAAATGGAGGGTTTTGTTGTGATTTTTAGCTTATTTTGGAGGTACAGAACTTTTAAGAGTTTATAGTAGGTTTTCTTTAATAAGTTCGTCCTTCAATGGTTGCTTTTATCTCTAATCATTTTAGTCTCTTCCGCTGCGAAGAAAAAAAGAATGAATTAGGACACTGTATTTTAATTTTTCCTTTTAATAAATCAGATTCTTGTCTAGGTTGCTAGCTGTTCAAATTGGGCCTTCCCCCATCTCATTAATTGTTGAGATGGGTAGTTTGGTTATCTCCTTTACCTGTTAGTTCTTTTCTGATGACATTGCTGCTTGTTTTGGAGTCTTTATGAGTCAATTGCCGCACATCAATTCGTTATCCGACTGTTGGTGCATTTTTTATTTATATATTGATAAAGCAAGAAATGACTGTGAGTGAATATCTCTTGAGTTCAGGTCAAAACAGTGTTTATTGATGGCCTTTCTGCATCTTGGGACGAGGATCATGTGCGGGAGCTTCTTAAAGAATATGGGAAGATTGAAAAAGTTGAGCTTGCGAGAAATATGCCTTCAGCCAAGAGAAAGGACTTTGGATTTGTCAGCTTTGTCACCCATGATGCTGCAGTTACATGTGCTAAAAGCATTAATAATGAGGAATTGGGCGAAGGAGATACCAAGGTTTGTTTTCTGTCTTAAAGTGTATCCATATATGCAACTCGTGTGTGGTTTCTTAAAGTTGTATATTTCAGGTTAAAGTCAGGGCCAGATTATCAAGACCCCTTGAGAGGGGCAGAGGGAAATATGGTGGACGAGGAGATTTGCGTCCTTGGCGTATGCCAGTGCATGGTCCCCGTGCCCATTGGGGTCGTTTAGTGCCACATAGTCATGCTATTCGAGGGACTCCTGTAGTTGGTCGTGGTTTCAAACGGCCTGCATCATTGAGAGATAGACGGGCGGTGATGGCTTTGCCTCCTAGGGGAAGACCCACAGCTCCACTATCTAGCAGGTCATATGACCGGAGACCACCAGGTATGAGATGATTTCCGTCTTTTATTAAAATCTGCTTATTTTGTAGATGAACAAATAACTAATGAGTAAATTGCAGTTCCCTCATATTCAAAGAGCAGCTTGAAGAGGGAGTATGGACGGCGCGAGGAAATCCCTCCTCCCAGAAGCAGAGCAATAGCTGAGTATCCTTCAAGGGTTCATTCTGACAGACGTGCATCCTATAGGGATGAATATTCTTCGCGTGGCTCTGGTTACCCTGATTATCCTAGAGGTAGTCACCCTGCAGCAAGGAGAGCTTATGTTGATGATGGATATGGGCAACGGTTTGAAAGATCCCCTCCATCTTACCGTGAGGGACGTGGTCGTGAATATGACTCTGTGTCTGGTTCAAAACGTCCATACACTGCATATGTAAGTTATCTTCACCATATACTCCATTTATGATATTTTCTTGATCTGCACATGAAGATACGAACTAATCTGTCATCTCCCACACATGCCAGGATGATGTTCATCCCCGCTATGCTGAGGCAGAAGTGCGGCATTCTCGTGCTCGTTTGGATTATGAACTAGGCAGTGGAAGTGGCTCCCAATATGGAGATGCATACGGCGACAGGTGCCTTATAATTATTGCTAATTCAGTTTTCTTCCTTTTTTCGCAATCACTGGTACTATATTGACTTGCTGTATATACATATTAGTAGAATTGGGAGATCAAATCTTGGATATGGTGGCAGTAGGAGCTCCCTTGCTGGTGAAGATTCTCATGGGATGTATAGTAGTCGTCAGAGTATGGGTTATGGTGGAGGTACGTTCTTTTGTTCATTGGAAAATCTGGTTATTTTTCTTAACAATTGTTATTACATGTATGTTTGGATAAAGCTGTCTTAATTATTATTTTTGCAGGCTCCTATGGTGGAAGTGATGTAGGTGGAATGTATTCTTCCAGCTATGGTAGTGATTACATGTCTCGTGGCAGCGATGTATGCTTATACTCTGTTGATTTCTACTGGAGGCTTTAGTGTTTATCTGATGATAACTGTTCTGTTCTTCTCTGATGAATTTTCAGGTTGACTCAGTTTATTCTGGTCGTGGTATGGGTGGCAGTGGTTATATGGGAAGTGGTGGTTCTGGATCTTACTACTAAGGTATGGCTCTTATTATTACCAATCATGTGTTTCTTTTGGCAGTCGTGCCTTCAGAAATGAGTATCCTATACGTTCTCGTGTCCCCCTCCCCCCCTTCGGTGGGATGAAGCCGGGAAGATTTGCTCACTCTTTTCTCTGCAAGAGCTGTATTTGAATGTATGGAGCATTTGGTTACCCACCAGCTTATTTATGGTACAGATTTGAGTTGACAAAAGAGGCTGCTGTTGGATCTGTTAATGTGGAAGCCCCATTTATTGACATGCCTCTTGGAGAGATGGAGTTCATCAATTATCTGTTGCCTCTTTGTATATATGGGACTAGGGAATTTAGCATTAGAGAGGTTGTAATGCTCTGAAGCATCTTGGATTATAATTGGGAAACGAGACATCTGTTCGTTTCCCGATGTAAGGAAATTTGAGTTATATAGAGCAAACAGAGATTTATTTATTTCTGGTGTCTGCACACGCTATTTTCTGGTGGTTTCTTCTTTTAAGAATTTTCTGGAGAAGTGGAGGAAGTATGCTGCATGTTATTTCGAAAGAAAATGATGCCCAAAGGCTCAAGTTACTAGTTTTCTAGTTTTGAGTCCTAGGATATACAACAATGAACTGAAGGATCCATTGGAGTTGTATATAGATGCTTTATATCTAGTTCTATTTGATATTATCATCACAAGTAACTGCTGGACCAAAATCACAGAACTCAAAAGATCAGCAATAAAGAGCTTAATTTTGTTATTGAAGTGTACATTTTTACTAAGTGCATTGACCTGCATTTGGAATTATCATCCATTTGCTTCTGGATGGTGAGTGATTAAGGTGTAGATCAGGGAAGATGATTGTAATTTGATGGCTTGAGAAAAGCACTCATGAACTTCATGGGCCGAAGTTACTTACCTAATTTTTATTCTTGAGCAGAGTGGTATTGGATTATTATAACCGCACCTGAAATTAGTTTACATGAGGGGATATGAATGTAGTTTGATTCCATGGTCCATGGATTGGCAAATAAAAGTTTTGGCTGGATAGGAAATTGTCATTAATTCCTTGCATCTTGTGAGCTGTTTCTGCCTTATGTGTAGCCCTGATGCTTGATTGCTTTCATTTGGTTACATCAAGAGTATCATGCCTTTTCGACTAGCTTTAGGTAGTTTGCTTGCACAAACTTGGATAATGTATTTCTGACAGCTTAAACTGCAGAGGAATTGAGAGAACTTGATAGTGCATAACCGTTGGTCTATCCTAAAAAAAGCGTGAGGATGCACCCAATTTGAAGATTTGAACTCTGGTATTAGTTGTGTTCTTCCATTACTTGATAGTACACTCTACTGTGGAAGCTTGTATATGAAAGAAAGTTATCCTTGGAATTAGTGTGCTAAATCTTGTGAGATCATGGGAAATTTATCCTTGGAAGTGATGTGCTAAATCTTCTGAGTTTATGGGGATAAGCCACTACTGATTTGTAAATGCAGAGGGAGTCTATGAAGTTAGCGCAATTACCTATAGTGAGGCATTTCATGTGTGTGCCACTCTGACAGTTTGCCTCAAGTAGAACTATATTTGAAGCAATATGAAGAGTTTTTGTCATTCTTCTTACGTGTGAGTAGGCTTTAGTTTATGATTGACTTTATAATGCATGCTGTTGGATGGATACTTGTAGGTAGATAGTTTCCGCTCTCTCCAGGTAACAATATTTTTTCTTTTTCATAATGGTGGTGGGCTGGCCCGCTTGCATGCACCTAGGCTACTCCACCGGTTACTTGCTACCTTAACCAGAATAATCAGAATTAGTAAGGGGTAACTCTGCCAACCTAGTGTTTTGGGTGTTTGACGAGATTTGAACCCTGATTTCCAAGGTTTGGACCCACTCCATTGATCATTAAGTTTTGTTCTTGGTTGCTGTGGTAGCAAGTCTTAACTATTATTGATTAATTTCTGTATGTTCTCTTCCCTGTTCTACCAGCTGCTTGTTCTATCATGATCTCAAGCCTAGTAGTTGGCCCATTTTCATTGGCCAACTTATATATCAAGTTGCTTGTCTAATTTTCATCCTTGGAAGGAAAATGAACCCCAAGGTTTTGACTGCACTTGTTAATGGCAGTAAAGATTTTGAGGGAGTGTTTCTTTACTTGTAAAAGTTGCAGTGTCATGTGACCATTGAGTTTGAGTTTGACGTTACACTCACATACATGCTTCAGCTGGGTTGAGATCTTCTGATGTTTCATTATTTCATAGGTAGTTTCGAATTCCTGTAAATTATAATAAAGTTTGACCTTGAACTTGTAAATTCTCTTGGAGTTATAGTTGCTTGTTGGCCTCGTGCAAACTTGATTATTGCTCTACTTTTTAGTGCTACTGGCTGTGATGTGTAGTTAAATTTGATCAGTGTGAATTGCTAGGAAAGAGGTATATTACCCTAATGAAAGAGAATTTCTTGGTTGCCTTTTCACCACCACTAAATGCTGTGATTCATTATCATATGCATCTAGATACGAAAATTGTTATTCTCAAGAGGATCAGTAAACCCAATGTGCATGAGTACATCAATTTTCCCAGGTTCATAAATTATAGAATACGTCCGCCTGATGTAGAATTTCATTCCTTTTTGAGGAAGGAGAGTTTGTATGTTAATATATTTTTTTTATCACACAAAATATTTTAAATAATAGTCTTGGAAGGAAAGTTGACCAAAACAAATGGTGTGATGCAAGAATGAGAATTACAAATAAAAAGAGGCGATAACGAGGAGGTCGTTGTATTGAAATAGCCTGCCATCTTGAACGTGACATCAATGCCTCAGTGGACTTGAGCCACTCACAAGGTATAATTATATTTCACATGTTATAATAAATTAGATTCATGGTACCAAATATGTAATTTTCAAAAATATTATGAGATTAAAATTTGATGTAGAAATATTTCATAAATGACTATATTTTTGTTCATGGTCATACGGTGACATATTTGTCATTGAATATTGTCTAAATTTATACAGAGAAACAATCATGAGTTTATACTTATTTTGATCTTATAAAGTATAAATATGTAATGAAGTGTCCCTCATGAATATTTTTATAGATAAGATTTTTGATGTATATTCCCTTCATTAATTCATTTTGATGATTCTGTCCTGATCAAGACTCTAGTTATCAGTAGTAGTATTCTTCTTAGAAGTGTAACATAATTAGTCATATGAAAAAAAATACATATGATACATTCACCGGGATTTTTTTTTTGTTATATATATATAAATTATCAAGAATTGTCAACTAGAATTTTTTCTTAAAATTTTCATGGTTCAACAAAATTAAGAAAGAATAGATTTTATTTTATAATTTAACTTTTATGAAGTGATCAACACCGCACGAGCAATTCTGTTTTCTACCTTTGAATCAGTGTTACTTGGAAGTATTTTTTAAAATTGTAAATTGTATAAACGAAATGAATTGGTATTATGTATTTAAAATGAGTGTTTCATGTATTTTTGTCAAGTATAATTTATTAGTTATGGTAACTAGTGTCGCTCTTCATTTCTTATGGACGTTACTGTTACCATTATTTAAACATTTGCCTGAGATTGAATTTATTGGTAAATAGTATAGCATACAATGCTCCAAAAATGAATAATAGAAAATTATTATTTTTCAATACATGTATTTTTGTTGTACTACTATTCTTTTTGTATAGAAAACTACGTTCCTTAATGTCATCAACAAACATGTGTTGCTTTTTTATTATGATATTTAATTCCATCATCTTTCTAATTTTTGTTTTCACAAATCTTATCAAATCACAACCAAATACGAACTTTTATAAAATATCAAGAAATTGAAAAGATTATTACAGTGGTAAAATTCTTATCAATTGAGAAACAAAACTTTGGACTTCCAATCCTCAACAAAAGCTATTAAAACAACCACAATCTTGATCTTGAAATATATTCTTTCTATCTCATATTAACTGAATTTATAAGGTAATATATACATATTAAGAAAAATATTTAAAGACAAAATTTACATCATACTTTTCACTATTGTCCTTTGTAAAATCATAAATATATAGTGTAATTGATTTCTTGGAAAATATAAAAGTTCAATTAATGCAACGGCAAATATAGAAAAAGTTTCAAACATTCATCTTGAACTTTGAAAAATTCAACTATTTTGAACCTTGAAAAAAGTTTTAAAAATTCAATTATTGTGAGACGGAGGGAGTACTTATTTTGAAAATTTGATGAATGTTTAGATTCCCATTGCAGATAAAGTGATCAACATTAATACTAATAATCTTCAAATTAATTATAATCTACAAGTATTAATGGTAGACAGAAGCAATAATCATTTCTGTCACAAATTTTTAAAATGATTGGACGAAATTATCACAATTTGCTTTTCTTTGTTAACTAAGTTGCACCAATCAAATATTCACATAACAAAACACAGAAATTCAAGAATTCTACTAAAACATTTATAGTTTAATAAGCAAATTTTTATGTTTGTTTACAAGCTTGTAGTTACAATATTTAAATAATTTTAATATATATAAAAAAAATTGAGTGATTCAAATAGCCTGTTAATAGAATAAAAAACGTATTAGTATTAGGGTACAATATAAATTTGCTAAGGAAAAAAATGTCATTTTTAAACAAAATTAAATAAGTACCAAATTTTAAAAGTTCATCCTTAAAAAAATTATATAATGCTAACATCTCATTCTCAAACTAAAAACAATAAGTATTCTATATAATTATATACTTTTCATATTTTCAAAGTGAATATGTAATAATTTTTGTTTTCCCTTTGATTTTGTCTTTATTCAAAATAGTGGCCAAATCATTTGACCTTGGTTATCTATAGACAAAAGATACATATTAATAAGAATACACATTCAACTGGGAAGAAATGGAACTCCCTCTATCATTAGTACCATATTAGTATTTGGTTGTGTATAATGTAAATGAGCACACGAAAAAAACATCGAAATATATTTTTATATATTACAAAATCAAATAGCGAGTGCATTTTTTTCAAGTATTCTTAAAAAGATGGAGAAACAAGTTCACTCACGTATACACATAATGTGCTTAAAATAATTATTTTATTCAGGTGCAATGACTTCGAGTCCACCGATATCAGGAGGTGAACTACCCCAAACAAAACAATCCTAATTGAATACCCTCAAACTAGATTCAGATTTGATCCCTTCAAATCCTGTTTCTATCAAAGATATATAAAGTACATGAATGAAGAACCAACTATTGTGTGAGAGGAGAAACAAGTGAATACATGATCAAGAAGTTTCAATTTGCAATAATATTAGGGAAATTTTTGTTATGGCTGGCCAAAATTAGGAGTGACAATTTCAGCTCATATGAGATGAAATGATTCAATCTAACTCATGTATTTTAATGAATCACATATATTTTTTAAAATGGGTAAATATGAACTAATTTATTTTAAGAGCTCATAGAAATATGATCAAAATAGATAAAATATTAAAATTCATATAAATCTATAAATTCCCAACTCATAATAAAAGAAATTCTTAATTGCACTAAATAAATATATTTATTTAAATATAGAGGGTGGGATTATGAAAAAATTTAATTTTTATTCAGAATTTATTATATCTTTTTAAAAATATTTATGGTGGGTTAGGAGTAGAGTCAAACTTTTTCTAAAGAAAAATAAAAAAATTTTAAAAAGAAAATATTTTTTTTTGGCTACCCCCTGCCCATTTCCCCCTATCCCCATTCCACTCCAATTTTCTTTTAAAGAAAAAATTTAAAAAAATCAAAACAAAAAAGTTAAATTTTTTTCAGCCCTCCCTCATCTCCACCCTACTGTACCTCCACCCTCACCCCCACACCCATCCCAATTTTTTTTAAATAAAATATTTTTAAAAAAATTAAAAAAAATTTGCACCTCCCTCTTCCACCGTATGCCCACACCCATATCATCCACCCCAATTTCTACCCTACCCCCCAGCCCCCCACCCCCCCATAAATTTTAATAAAGAAAAAACTTTAAAAAAAAGTTAAATTTTTTCATCCACCTCTTGCTTCCATCCTACTTCCCACCCCCATCCTAATTTTTTTTCAAGAAAAAAATTTAAAAAAAGATTCATCAACTCTACCCCTATCCCAACCCCAATCCCAATTTCTTTAAATGAAAAAATGATTTGTTTCTTTTAGAAAGCGGGAAAACTACACAAAATTGATACCCTCACCTTTACCCTCAGTCTCGCCTCACTCTCCATCCTCCATCTCCCACCCCACCTTAGTTTTTTGAAAATAAAAACACTTTTTAAAAAAATTAAAACAATATTTTCACGCCCCCTCTTCCACCATACACCCACACCCATATCCCCCACTCCCGATTTCAACCCTACCTCCACCTTAGCATAAATTATTATTAAAGAAAAAAAGTTAAATTTTTTCACTCACTCCCTGTTTCCACTCTAATTTTTTTTAAAAATAAAAAATAATTTCATCACCCCTACCCCGACTCCAATCTCAACACCACCACCACCACCACCACAACAACAACAACATAGCCAATGGAATCCCCCAAGTGGGGTCTAGAGAGGGTAAAAATGTATGTTGACTTTATCACTACCTTATCGAGATAGAGAGGCTGTTTCCGAAAAACTCTCATCTAAAAGATTCAAGCCCCCATAAGTAGAAGGTACTAGATATAAAAAAAGGAACAAAAAGGAAAGGAAGAATTACTAACAATGAAAAGCGAATGATAATCTGTAATATGATAAAAGTAAACAAATACAGGACTAATATATATATGACAATCATAAGATGTAAAGACATCACTACTCCTGCTAACCTACCACATCACAAAGTCATATATCGACTTACTTCTACTAGCCTATAGCCCTCTATCCTAATACTCGACCTCCACTTTTTTCTAGCTAAGGTTGTGTCTTCGGTGAGATAAAGTTTCGCCATATGTTGTCTGATCACCTCCCTGTTAGTGCTAATCTGTTTTGAAAGATAACTACTTTCAGGAAAAACACAAAAGAGGAAATGAAAACATTCTGAGGAAAAGCGATCCACCAGCCTTGACGAAATGGAAAGCAAATCAAGCAAAAAGGAAAACTCAAATTTGGGAATCAATCAAAGAATCTCATTGTGAAAAATTAAATCTAGCTAAGTCAATCAAGGAAAATTAAAAGAAGAAAAAGGAAAAGATGATGCCCAAAAGAGATCTGCGCAGAGAATATGAAGACACAAGATCAATCAAAGATCATCTCCAATCAACAACGATTTAGGAACAGTCAAGAAAGAAAAGGAAAAGATCTCATCACTAAATTAGAATCAATCCAGAAGGATCTGCTCGTTGAGAAGAATCAGGATGATTGGCTTTCCTTGGCCTTACCTTTATTCTTAGAAAGAGGATTCATCATTGCCTCAATCCAAGGATCAAATCTCTTGGGATGCCATCTCTTCAATAAAAAGAGACATCCAGATATCTCATGAAGAATATAAGCATACTGCATTCAAGCAATTCTTAGATACTCTTCATCTTTAGAAAATCATTATAATCTTTAGTTTTTTACTGTGAAAGAAAAAGAGAGAGAAAAGAAGAAAACATTGAAAGAGAGGTATGTATCAAAAGGAAAAAAAAAGTTTGAGTGTAGTTTTAAGTTGAAATTCATGTAACCACCATTCCACTAAAGGCTTGAAGGGATATCCCTTGAAACCCAAGGGAACTGGACCTAGGATTCACATTGAATCTGAATCAGTATAAAAATATTTGGTGTTGAATTTTTCTTTTACGCACTTTACTTTTTTGCTTGCTTACTTAATAGCTTTCGTCGACTATCTAGTATACTAGCTGACTATCTGAAGTATAGGTTTAAGTTAAAAGAAAAATGAAGAAAATTCAATTCACCCCCCTCCCCCCCCTCTTGCACTTTCAATTGGTATCAGAGTCTAGTGTTACGTCCCGCCTAAATTCTGGCCCAAAAACGCGTAGGAACGTGTCCGGCGTGCACCAGAAGACTCCGGAACTCCCTAGAATGATGCAGAAGATTGAAGATCACACTAGAGAGTCCCGAAATGTTCTAGAGAGTTAATCTCTAAGGTCGTAACACTAGTCTCACTATATTTTTCTGTCTAATCACATGTGAGAAAAAAATTATGGCAAATCAAACCATTAGAGCACTATTGCAAGAGGGAGCTTCTCAAACCAGACCTCTTTACTTCAAGAATCTACAAGTAATTTGAAAAGAAAGTTGGATTTTATGAAAGAGGTGTCTGGGAATAAGAAGAAGAAAGGGAGAAAGGGGGTTGGGTAGCGTGGGACCAAATTAAATGATTTGTTAGTTTTATTTTTTTAAAAAGACAGAATACGTATTTAAAATAATTTTAAACATTATTTCATTTTTTTATAATTTTTGGGCCCCAGAGCCGCATGTCATGTTTTAATTGGACATTTTACCATGTTATCGCGAGTGCATCACACACCTCACTTTGTTTTGCTAATTATCAGAAAATGTTTAATAGGAACGACTTTTAAATAGGTAAAAGTGTTCAATAGGTACTAGTCCTAGTTAAGGTGTCTAAGTGAAATATGTGGACAACTTTAAGGGGCTGCATATGACTTAAGCCTTGAAAATATTATGATATGGTTGTTAAAAAGTTTCATGACTTTCGAAAAAATCATATCTTTTTCTAGGTTCACCTAATATAACCTACTAGGTAAAAAAAGAAATATGTCCGTGCAGTCGGCAGAGTGTTCCGGTATACCTTTTATGTTATTTGTATGTATCAGAGATACATAAAACTATTACTCATATTTCATTTTTCAATATTAAATACCATAATTGTTCGAGAATTATGTGGATTTTCTAGAATGGGTTCCCATCATGTGATAAACAAACTTGATTAAAATAGTAACATGTCCTATTATGACAAAGTAGAACCATATTTATATTTAACGAAATCTGAATGTGTTTGGCAGTGTTCGACTATGGTGGAAGCCATGGTGTGAACGTAGTAACTAGGGATGACTATGACAATTGCAACATTGGAAATGCTCTCCTAACTTACACTGGTGGCATTTCAAATGCAAGTGACATGTACTTCCTTTGTCCTACACTTAATCACTGTGACACTGGCATGAAATTAGCAATTAAAGTTCAAGCAACTTCCTCTGGTACCCAGTCCATGCCACCTAATGGTGCCTCTTGGACCTTTGGCAGTATGAGCAAAGTGGCTTTGGGATTTTCAGTTGTGTGGGGTGCCTTGGTTGCATTCATGGGCTAACTCTATTTTCTTTTTTCATAGAGTTATATAACCATTTGTACTAAACATATTGAGATTAACAAAGAAAGTGCAGAGAAAGGATAATCTTGAGAGATACGACTGATTGTCTTGCAAGTATTTTCACCAAATTTCCCATCAATTTCATTTTCTTTGTTTGTAACAAGCTTGGTACAGTTTGACGAGCGTTGGCATAGCATTGTATATAGTATAGTACAAGAAAAACATATATATAATTTGTTGCCTATAGGGCTTAATGAAAATATTAATTTATGCATCTTAGTAATGTAATTATTTCCCACAAAAGAAGAACGGATGGCTAAGTTTAATTTGAAAGGAGGTCCAATTAGATTTATGAAACAATTCGACTTTTGAATGCAACTATTACATTTATCACACTCGTGCAATCAAGAAAAAAAGAATTGAAAAGGAAAAAAAAGCCCCAAAAGTGTCAAAAAAACACGACTTGTAGCAACTTTTAAGCATGAATTTGGGAAATTATTGACTTTTTTAATGAATATTCTCACGTTCCTCCTTTTTCATGCCAGATGGTGTCATTCTCTTATTGCAAGTTAATTTTTGACAAATCAGTCGGAAATGTAATATGGACGCCTAATTAATTATTTTGAGACACTGAATATCCTATTTTTGGTTGTGAATGCACAAATCTTCAACTCCCTTTATGTCACATGGATTCAAATCTGGCACATGATCTTTAGTAGAAGCAAAAGAAAGAAAAGAGAATTTACATGGGTGGTGGATTAGTCCATCTTCTCTTCATCTCAGATTTCCATCGAACCTCTTTCAGTTTGCCATCCGCTTCATAATCTCTTTCCATAACCAGGTTCACTCCTTCATCTGAATACCATCCAACTCCTATACATAGGGTGCCATCCTTGTTCACATCAACATAACTCGTAACGCCTCCTGGTAACCAAAGAACAGTTGCATCCTGCATGTCTAACATTTCTTCTTCTCCAAAGTACACTGGATTTTCTGGGAGGCTTCTCTTCTTCAGGTTTTCTGTGCATAGGTAAACGTAGGGCATCCCATCAGTTGTGTTGTCCTCACCGTAGATAGGCGTTGCACTCATCTCAAACACTTTCCAAGATCCAGTCAGTTCTGATGGTTGGATTCTTCGTCTTTGAGAAAAGGGCTTCACATCCAGCTCCATGTCACTATAATTTATAGGACGACACAAAAGAAATGATCAGGAAATCTAAGAATTCCTCCTTTTCATTATATATGGTCATATTTGACTGAATATGAAGTTTAAAAGCGACCTTTATGCATCAAAAATACTTCTATAACTTATGGTCAGGACATTTCTGTGAGAAAAAGCAGTTTTTTTCAATAAAGGAGAGCATATTTTGTTGGTTACAATAGCATGTTGTCAAGGGTGATATAAAAAGTTTAAAAATAAAAAGTTCCTACATATGAAAAGGAGTCATTCTTTTTTTAACAGACTAAAAAGTCGAGAGCGTCATAAAAAATGGAACTGACGGAGTAGTAATACTGTCATGCACAACAGAGTGTCAACTACAGGCTTTATAAGCATCCATCAAATTAATGTCAAACTGAAAGAAAATGAAGTAACTATGATATTACATAATGAGGTGAGAGACAATTATTGGTCCAGGATCCTACTCCTGTCCGGACAAACCTCTGCCTAATCTGATTCCACAAATGGTGGTCAGTAGCCAAAACGGCGCAGCGGAGTTGGGCACTGAGATATTTGGAGAAAGGAGGAGAAAGGGAGGCGGTTAGGGTTTATTTTGTGAGGCAACTTTCTTTTTTCTTTTTTACCAGTAATAAAAATAGATAATCAATACAATCGTAAAACAAAAAAACAGGGAAAGAACCATTAAGCAAAAAAAATGCGCC
>JAOTQR010000002.1:7679084-7720977 GCA_025774065.1 Solanum ossicruentum
GCTTTTTTTTATTTTCAAATTGGGAGATTTCATTATTAATTAATGATTATATATATTTCACATATAATATTTAAAGTTATTAACTTAAATTTTTTTTTAAAAAAAGACATAAAAATAGTGAAAATGAATGCAAAAAAACGACTTAAACATTAATTATACATAATTCGTAGATAATCTTTAAAGTTATTAGCAAAACGAATAAAGAAAAATCGAAAAAATGATGATAATGAACAAAAAAATAATCTGAATCATCAAAATCAATATAAAAATAAAAATAGAAGTAGCATATGTTCTTTTAATTGTTGACACAAAATATTACTACTATTTGAATAGAATTATTGAATTTTTTTTGATATAAGATAAGCAATTGATTTTTACCTTAATCAAATAACCAAAAAGAACACGTGATAGACGATTAAAAGAGACCACCATAAATTTTTTTACTTAGTTTAATTGTGACTTCTTTAAATAGAATTATGAAATTCATTTTATAAAGGTAAAACTAATTGATTTAGCTCTGTCCCGTAAATTAGAAATTTAATTGTTAGTAGAAAACTTTGACTACTTTTTTAGACCTTTTTGGAACTTTTTCTGCCCCTTTTTTCTGGATGTTTTATACATCTTTTGACCTACTATTTTGAAAGTAAGAACTACTTTTTAATATTAAGTCTATCTTAATTCGAAAAAAATTCTTCCTATAACAATAATTAAAAGAATCTTTTCCATTTTGTTTTTATAGTTAATATTTAATATATATAATTAAAATAATTATACAATAATTGAAAAATGATGAAAAATAGTTTTGTCCAAAAAACATAAAGAAAAAAAATTCAAATGACATTTTTAAAAGTCGTTATACTTTTCCTATAGAATAGGTGATTTGATGACAATGATATAGTATGATAGATTATGACAGCATAGTATACATAAATAGCTACATAACTACTAGCATATGATTGTTTCGACCTAATAATTACAACCCAAGTAACATAATAGTTCTTTATGACTTAACAAAAGAAGTAAATACTATGTCTCCTTTCTTTTTCTATCAATCTCGGATGGAGTCAAATATTCACTATTTTTTAGCTTTGAGGTAAGATGAAATAAAGCAAAATGAGTCTTTAAACTGTCTGTGTTTCTTTTAATTGTGAAGTAACAGTTAGTCAATGCAACTTCATGGATCATCCGGAAACAGTCGAGCTATATTTTTAAACATAGGGATCAGGTTGCATACATCCGATCCCCCTTACCCTGCAATAGGCGGAACTTTTTGAGGCATTGGAGTAATGTTGTTGTTACTATGTCTGCTTTCAAGCGATTTGTAACAAACATCGAAGGAACTGTCCAATCAATAAAAAGATGCTTTCTTTCTAACTTTTGACTTGCTTTAGCTAGCAAGTCCACCACCCAATTTGGAAGTCGGTACTCATCCCTGATTGCGGCGTTCCCCATCTTGTCCAGCTGATCCCTACAAGAACGTAAAATGTTTGTGTAAAATATATGTTCATCATTGTGCAGTAGGTTGATTACCTCGAGTGAGTCAGTAGCTATCTCCAACTGTTTGACCTGCATTTTGTTAGCTAAGTATAGACCATATAGTAATGCAGTTAGCTCAAACTTAAAGAAGACATTACTTTTATTTTTGCACTATAGCCTTTTACACATTCTAGTAAGCAAAATATTCTAAAGTAGAAGGGAAAGGCTTGACTACAGTACATCGATGAAATCATTTGATTAATATTGGTGATCTTCCAACAACTATTGAGTCAGTCTAGATTGTTAAGAGTTAAAAATTGAATTGATTTTTGTCGTCATTTTCAAGGTATTCTGATTTTTTTTTTACCATACATGCATTGAAGACATGAATAATTATTTTTGATTCTCTACACAAAATACATACATCTCTACGTTGATACCTATAGATTATACAATCTTTACATTTTTCCCATCCAAGCATACGATTCTTTCAAATTGTTCTCGTATTTAAAAAAAATAATTAAGTGTTATTTATTCTTGTATTAGTATTGTACTTGTCTGTTAGCAGTGATGCCCCAAGAGATCAAGGTTGTTTGTAGAGTCTCCAGGCATGCTTAGATTTCAGGATGCTTTGGCCAGCGTTCGGGTTATTCAAGACAGGTTGAGGACAACTTAGAGTCGACACCAGAGTTATGCCGACTGCAGGCGCCGATTTTTGTGTTTTGAGGTTGGTGACAGAGTGTTCCTGAGAGTATCGCCCTTAAAGGGGTGATGAGGTTTGACAAATAGGGTAAGCTTAGTCCCCAATATATTGGGCTTTTCTAGATCTTGATGCGAGTGGAGCCAGTTGTATATAAGTTACCCTTGCCTTCAACATATTCAGCTATACACCCAATTTTCTATGTATCGATGTTGTACCATTATATACTAGATGAGTCGCATGTGATTTAGTATGATTTAGTTGAGTTAGATAACTGTCTGACATTTTTTCAGGAGCCGGTAGCCATATTAGCTTGAGATGTCAGGCAATTACGTTCTAGGGATATATCGGTGATTAAAGTCCAGTGGAGCCATCAATAGATTGAGGAGGTTACCTGGGAGATAGAGTGAGACATGCGGGAGCTATACCCCAGTCTATTTGACTCTATAAGTATGTCTTTATTCTTACTTTTGTGGATGAAAGTTCTTTTTGTGAGGGATGTTGTAATGACCCTTTGGGTCATTTATATGCTTACACTCATTTTTCTTTGGTTAGAGCATTTCTACAGTGATCCTAGGACATTTTTAACTTGGTGGCACTAATAGTTCAATCCCCGATCACTCATTTAGAGGTTATGCAGTTCCGCCTATCTTCACGTTGTAATTAACTTATACTTTTGGAATGTATCTAAGCCTTCTTAACACATTAGGGATGATGTTTTATGAATTATTTTAAGTACACAATAGTTGTGTGTAGGTGGTGGGAGTCAAAGAAGTTGCAAAATAAAATTGGGCCTTATCCTAGGCATAGCTAGTGATGCGCTATGTCTGTGTTGTTCAGAGCCAGTAGTCCCTAAGGAGTGACTTGAGGGGCGTAGACCATTGTAAATTGTCTTAGCAGACTTGACTCTGATAGAGTAAAGTCTCAGTTGCTTAATCCTGAGTTAGAGGCTCAATTGATTGTTCCTGAGTAAGAGGTTCAGTTGATTATCAGACCACTTGGTCCTGGCTGACTTTCTCGACCGGAGTCTAGGTCGGAAAGATGCTTGGGCTTAAGCCAGGCATAGTTTGGGGAGTTAGAGGCTCCGTATGTTGAGGTTGTGTTTTGATTGAGATTTCATACATCTCATTACCAATACCTATCCCAACACACCTATACACACCATACTTGTGGTGGGTGTACTTTTTGGGCTTATGAAGGCCCAATTGGCGTATAGGCATAGATATTAGGGCCTTACACCCACATATATCACTATACCCTGGCTATGTGATAGATGTGGCACAGCTTTACATATTCTGAGTTCTGTGTTGGCTACATCCGCGTTTGGTATCCATATGCACTACCTATTTCTAGTCAGTTGGGATCTGTGGGTCTACAAACACATATACCACTTGGATACCACTCCTACTTTTCTGCATATGTTCGTGATGCAGGTCCGAGCACGAGCCACCAACGCTGACTTTGAGATATCATAGCCATTTCAGAAAACTATTGGTGAGCATCAAATAGCTTTTCGGATCTTCTGCAGTCACTTTCTGTCTAGTTGGCTGTCTTTGTATTCAGACCCTAGCTTATGCATATGGTTTTGACTTGTATTTGTACTATTCTAGGTCTGTATATATTTTTATTTTTGGTCTATAATAGCTCTATACAGTTGACTTCTAGGTTTTATGATAGGTTATCTTTGGCTTATGCTATTGTTGCTTAGCTACTGCTACACATAATTTTAGGACAAACACCTTCGAGTATTGGATTGGCTTGCCTGTAGGTGGGCTATAACAGGTACCATCATGACCTAAAATGTCAGGCCATGACCCTTATTAATTCCATACTTTCCCATAGCCTCTAGATATATCCATTAACTATAACGAAAGGAGGGTAGGCTCTAAGCACATAACACACAATATTATTTTTTCAGATATCAATTTCATATTTAATATTATCCATTTCAATTTCAATAATTTTTTACTCACCATGCTTTGTGAGAGATACATACTCCCGAAACCCTGCATTTGACATCTCAGTGATGTCAAAGTTGTCGCATATTAAGTTCTTCTTTAACTCCTGTTCATCTATTTGGTCAGCTCAAAACTTCCTTGTGTTGAAAGATGACTTCTCCTGAGTGGCAGACTCTACTATACTTATTATTTAATTCCAAATTTATTTTTCTTGTTGTAGATGGTTTTCCCCCAATTCCATTGCTCTCATTGATTTTCCATTAGTTTTCAACTTATCAAATTTGATTCCCCCTTACTTCCCTCTTGTATGATGTTTACTTATCTTTCCTTAGTCAAGTCCTCCTGTTGAATCTGATTCCTTGTTGTTTTATAAAATTTTAATACACTCAAAATTGTGATTTTTCTTATCTTTGATGCTCTTGATTGGGGGTTTACCAAAATATCAGTAGTTTATGGCCTCTATTAGCATCTTGTTTGTAAAGATCTCATTTTTATCATTAATAGAGCCTTCAACCCATAACATGTGCAAGTTAGTCAACATGCACCTAGAGAGAAGCAACCATCCAGAGAGTTTGTTCTAGACTTGCAGGATTTGCCATAGTGTTGTATGCATATTTTTGTATGTACTAACATATATGTAGATAAATTCATAGAAAATATTCGTAGAGCTTGCGTTAATCATGACATGTATATCCTAATCAATTACAGTAATTTTGTCTATATCTAGCATATTGCCATTCCATATCATAACAATTCCACTACAGCTCCTATTTTTGGGACTTCAGTCATTTTGCTTAAAGGAAAATCATCAACTAACACATGGTGATTCTAAATTTTTGTTTCCAGCAAGACTATTAATAGTGGTTAGTGTTACTCCAATAGTAATCTAAAGTTTCTTCTAAGGTTAGGATTATTTCCCCCTATAGTTCCATATTATTATGTTTATGGATCTATTGAAGTGGGGTGGGGGTCGGGGTGGGGTGGGGGTGTTATTATAGAAATGTTTCTTATGGATTTTCACATTTAGATTCCATACTATTAGATTTATTACTAGAATATATTTCTCCATCTGAGAGCTGTATGATCATCTGATAACTATTGAGATTTTTAATGGATTAGAAGAACAAATAAAGATGAATTTTTATCGTACTTTTCTTTGGAGATCATTACTTTTATCAGCTTCTTTAACACTATTACTTCGATTTTTATTTCTTGTATTAGTTCTAGCGCTTTTCCTGTTTCCTATGTGTTCGTATTAACTAATCATAAAAAAACTAAGTTAAATTTAAAGGCATACCTTATGTGAGGAGGTTACATTATTTGACATTTATGCTCTCATTCTCTGCATTGGTCTCGGTTGTCCCATAGTTGGGAAGAATCTTGGCATTGCCATTGAAGGGTTTTGGCGCATAGGATTGTACATCCGCTTCCGTAGTATTGGATCATGCAAGAAGGGTAACACCGGGGATTGATAGTTCATTGGCGGTAAAAGAACTGTTGACATCCACACATGGCTATTGTAGGTCTCCACAACTCTTCTGAGACACTATTTGTGCTAGTATGTATAGGTTCTGAATCATCAACTCTTCAAAGTTAGCGATTGTCCCTGGAGTCCCATTTCCACCCAAGATGATGGACTTGTGTTGGGATCTAGAGATGGAGTCATGTAAACAGGGACTATTCTCTCAGATAGCCCATTCACTGGTACTAAGACAATCGGAGAGAAGATAGAGTTTCTTTGGTCTGGATTCATGGTGGATTTGATAAGTAAAGAGAGAATTTGTTGTTTTGGTAAAAGATTTGAATATAAGGATGTTCTGGTTAGTGCTAATTAAAGGTTATAAATCTACGGTGATAGACCTTATCAGAGTAGAGCGATATTTATTGTAGATTCACTATATTTGATCAATCAGATATTATTGGGGTTTATTATGTTTATGGGTTATGTTGAAGTATCAAAGTTGTTGAATTATTTAAATAATTTTTTTTTCTTTTTATATAAGTGGCAAGTTATTTCCATCAATCTCTTTTACTTTTGAGTTTAAAATTTTAAAGAAATTATCAGTTAATATGACATCACGATTGATGATGTCCCTTCTGATGGGAATTTTAGCAAAAAAAGTTTGGGTTTCAATGATGATAGATCCAATCTCATGGTTTTTGTTAGAATTATTTTTTTTTAATGCATTTAAATTTTAGAAGCTTACCCGTTGTGGCATAAAATAATTTGACATTAATGCCTGTAGTTTCTTGGATTGTATAGCGCCGGGTCGTATCGATTGGTTGAAAGGCTTGAAAGAGAACTTTTGGGGGGGATCAAGTTTCTTGAAACGTTGGTACCGAGTTCAAGGGATTAGTGCACCCTTCAAAACAACATAATAATATTCCTTTGGAAACGATGAAGAGCAAAATTCTTGTAATTCGTTCAAGCGGGTTCTCAATTATCGTCACTACCTTTGAATTTTTGCTAAGAAATAGCCTTCCATGCTATAGGGCTTTTCCTGCTATTAGTATGCCCAGCTAACTCTTCCCATCCAGCTTGACTCCAGCAGAGGAGTGAGTGTACTTATTCTTCAATTCCACTGAACCGGTCAATCTTAGACTTACCCGATAGCTTTCTTCGTGCTACCAGGGCAGGTCAGTTTCGTCCTGAATCCGTAACGAATGTATTTGTTTTCAATTGATTTTCCTTCTTACATATACATGCTCGATTGGTCTTAGATTTTTTTCTATTAAAAAATTATTTTCCATTACTCTTTGTTATTGGGCATCTTTGTATACCTGCAATGATTTGGATCTGAATATGAGTGTATATAAATGTATTTTTCTATGTACTTTGATTAATAATACTTGATTTTAGTGTGACCTGTTTTTCTGCATATTGTGTAAAGGACATCCTCTCTTTAGTATAAGATTTCTTACTTTAGGTGGCCTGTGCGGAACTGATAGACTTTTAAGGTATCGTGACACAGATACACACATGCCCATCTTTTAATGTTGATGGACTACACATATCATGTTTAACTATTTTTTTTATTTGTTATTAATTTTTATTTGTATTGGACGATCATAAAACTTCGCAGAAAGTTCAAGTAAACATATCCCTATTGCAGAGTGTGCTTTATTTGCTACAAATGTTGCAAAGTGAGGATGTCATTTTTAATGGATAAACAGAAGTCGCTGATGAATCACAACTGATTCTTTGATGCCAACGACTTATTTTCCTCTTTGAGGAACTTGACAATGTAGTAATCAGAATTGAGATTCTTTAGGATTATTTTCTAGTAGGTCCCATAATAGATTTAATTTTTTTATGTGTTCAAGACTCATCATTTTCTAAAGTAATTTGATAATTATTGAGTAAGATCAAGGTCTATAAATCCTATTTATTTTTTCTGTTGATAATATGATTTGATCTTATCGATGAAGAAATAAAAGTGTACGTCCTTCAATATACGTCCTTGCTTGAGGACTTTCATTATTTAGAGTAGATAAATCTGTCATGACCCAAGACTAAGGCCTGGGGTAACATGATGAATGAGAATTCGAAAGTCTCAACAAGCCTCATAACATACTTAAGCACATCATAGGTTAGGAAGCGCGGAATAAACATTAACAATCAATATTAGGGGTAGAAAAAGCAGGACACGATATATAGAAATAAGGGAATGGAAAGCATAACCTTAAAAATAAGTCTAAGAGACAGAATCTTGGGATTCAAGCTATGGGGACTGAGGAAATGAGAGTTACCATCACTTATCCAAGAATAAACAAGTCTAAGGGGAGGGATTATAGGACTTAAGCTGTAGGAGTAGGGACTTAGGCATTTCACCTTCTCATCAACACATAATGTCAACATTTACATAAGATAGGGCATAAGATTAGCTCCCATAAGCATCAAACATCACAAGGCTCATATAGAGTTTCATGACATCCAACAATGCCTCAAAGTCATAGAAAGGACAGGGACAAGACAGTCTCGGGCGGCAATTGACTCATTTGGACATAAATTGAGCAATGTCCTTCATCCCATTCCACCAATAAATTTCCCTGATGTCTCTATACAGTTTGGTAGTGCCGGGATAGATGGAATATGAAGAGTTATGGGTCTCTTGCATGATCAACTTCTTCAACTCATCATCATTAGGTATGTATATCCTCCCTTGATATCGGAGTGAGAAGACCTCTACCGTTCCATCTTTCACCAAAGTTTTCAACTCAATAAAAGTGGGATCAAAACCTTGCTTGGCCCTAACCTCTTTAATCAAAGAAGATGCTAACCCATGAAGAACCATTGCACTATCATTTCTGGACTCAATCTCACTCCCAGCCTTGCCAACATATGAACATCCTTAACCAACTCCCTTTTTCCATAATCTTCTATATGGGACACACTACCCATGGATATCCTACTAAGGGTGTCACTACCATATTGGCTTTTCAGGGATGGTACTTCACACTCATATCATAATCCTTGAGTAGCTCTAACCACTTTCGTTGTCTTCAATTGAGATTCTTTTAGGTGACTACATGTTGGAGACTCTTGTGGCTAATGAAAACATTCATATGGACTCCATACAAATAATGTCGCCAAATCTTTAAGGCAAACACCACTGCCGCGAGTTCAACGTCATGAGTCGGGTAATTCTTCTCATGCACTTTTAACTGTCTTGAAGTATAGGCAATCACTTTACCATTTTGCATTAGTACGCAAATCAACCCAATCCTTGATACATCACAATACACGACGAATCTATCATTCCCTTTTGGAAATGTCAATATAGGGGCTGAAGTCAACCAATCCTTCAAGGTCTAAAAACTCCTCTCGCATTTGTCCATCTACACAAACATAGCCTTCTTTTGAGTTAGCTTGTTAAGTGGAGATGAAATTGTGGAGAAGTCTTGCCAAAATCATCTATAGTAACCGATTAGACCCAAGAAAGTGCTAATGTCAGTAGGAGTCAATGGCCATAGCCATTTTCTTACTGCCTCTATCTTTTTAGGATCAACTTTGATGCCTTCTCTAGAAGCCACGTGCCCAAGGAAGGAGACCTCATCTAGCCGAAATTCACACTTGTCATTCTTTGCATAGAGCTTATGTTCCCTCAGGGTCTGCAATACTACTCTCAAGTTATCCATGTGCTCTTTCTCACCTCGGGAATAGATAAGAATGTCATCAATAAATATTACAACATACATGTTGAGGTAAGACTTAAACACCCTGTTCATGGGATCCATAAATATCACCAGTGCATTAGTTAGACCAAAGTATATCACCACAAATTCAAAATGACCATACCTAGCCTGGAAAGTTATCTTAGGGATATCACTTTCTCTCACCCTTAATTGGAGATAATTGGATCTCAAATCGATCTTGGAGAAATGAGTGGCCCCTTGTAATTGATAAAACAAATCATCTAACCTTGGGATAGGATACTTATTCTGGATGGTGACTTTATTGGGTTATTGGTAATCAATGCACATACCGAGTGACCCATCCTTCTTTCTTACAAATAACACCAGGGCACCCCATGAAGAATAACTAGGTCTGATGAAGCCCTTCTCCAACAAATCCTTCAGTTGCTCTTTCAACTCCTTCAATTCTATGGAGCCATTCTGTAAAGAGGGCTTGAGATAGGCTGAGTATCGAGCAAAAGATCTATACCAAAGTCTATCTCCATTCGGGAGGGACACTTGAAAACTCATCTGGAAGACATCAAGGAACTCAGTTACAACAGGAACTGACTCAAGAGAAGGGACTTTGGAAGAGACATCAGTTTTGAATTACATTTATGCCTTGAGAGTTTACCCTTAGCTTAACCATCTTTCGAGGACGAATAATCCCAGGGAGGAGATATTGTAACACCTCGAAGTACCCTAGCCTAAGATCGGACTAAAGCATAATATCTTAAGCTACTTTAGCAAAGATCGAGATGGAAAATCAAAACAAGTTCAAAAATAAGTACAAAAATAATTTTGATGGAATTTTCAGTCAAAGATTTCAAAAGATAATTTTTCATGGAAAAATTGCTTAACTAAATGAGTAACATGATAGGCCAAAATAGTTAATTTTACACTTTTATTCATAAAACGCACTCCACGTGTTTGATTTCTATTTTGTTCATAAAACTCATTCCATGAATACGATTTATACTTTTATTCGTAAAATGCATGTCGCCGGTGTGCTGTCAAAATACAACAAATTTGGTGTCTAAAACCTAGGATTTTGTGCGTTCTCAATGCGACTTTTATGGTTTTAATGTATTTTTGTGTTTATTTTTGCAGAAAATATAGGTTGGCTTAAAATTTTGGGAAAGGTTGCAGGTTTTGCTGATTTTCAGGGCATACAGACAATAATGACCTGTTAGTCTTTTCGTGAATTAGTCACCTTATTTTCCTACAAATATCCTTCTTATAAATTTTAAATGAGTAATTTGGACTATTCGATAACTATGATTAATTAAGTTATAGGTAAATCTAGATAACTACTTTGATTGAGGGGTTAAATTGTGTTTATATAATACCTTATACACATTGATATATGTACTTTAGGATAAATTGGTGAATTCTTAGAATTTTGGTATTAGGGAAAAGAATGAATAGAGGAAAAAAGGGAGAAACCTATGAACGACAAAATGGGGGAAAGGATCGGCTTCCAAGTAAGATTTTATGTTAAATTTGATTCTTGCAATGTGTTTCTACATGATAGAATATCAATGGATATTGGATTGTAATACTTTTAATCCTATGCATACTAAGGTAGAAATTGTTATTGACATGCATTGGAATGCGCACAACCAAAACTTATAATTTTTAATATGCTAAAGTGGGTCTGATTTAGAGAACATAAGGAATTGGCTGCACAATATGATTTTGTCAGGAGTGGTATTAGCATTAGAGTTAAGAGTATATAGAGACATAAGAACGTTACAGTAGGTTACTGGAAGGACTTGTCCTTCGAGATTTGTGACAAACAGACTTCTTTAGTCCTTATACATATAACATATGAATTAATTGTTGTAGTATTAGTAATCTCTCCTTCTTTGTCCAGTGCTTTTGGTTCTCCTTCACCTCACGCTTCTGCTTAGTGCTTTTGGTTCTTTGTTTATCTGACTTTAGGTGTATAGATACATATATATAAGAATTGTACTAATATTGGAGAAATTGAAACTTAACCCTAGGCTTGAAATTTTGGAAATTTACTATGAAATTGGTAGTTTTGGGTCTAAGATAGATGTATAGTAATATGGGAATTGTTAGTTTCGAATTCTTATTGTGAATTCTTAATTGATTAGATTGTGGTGCTTCAGATTCTATTCGAAAGGGGAAGGCTCACGCGTTTGATTGATCGTGATTTGAATAAGGCAAGTGGACTTTCAAAACTTTGCAATTCTCGTAGAATTTCCAAATTTCTTTCTTCTATGTGTGATGCATGAAACATTTGTTATATTATAAGAATGGGGTGATTAAGTGTAAATATGAGTTGGTGTGGTTTTATAATACTTGAATTGAAAATGTGGCTAAGTGATGAGAATTCTATTTTGAGATATACTGTTGATGTTGTGCTAAGACCATGTTGTTATGAATTGGTCATTGTATTGAAATTAGTCATTTTCTCATTAATGTGTAAACATGCCTATTTGCATTGATTCTTGTGACAAGTGTTATGTGAACTGAAAAAAAATAAGAATTAAAGAAGATGTATTATTTCGAGTAACATGTCGCACGATGCGACAGATACTATATTTCGAGGGTCGTGTCGCACACCACAACGGATACTATCATTCGAGGGTCGTGTCGCACATCGCAGTAGATATATGGACTAAGAGTCCCCCATGGGTCCCGGACAGAGAGACAACAGGTGTATATCACTAGGACAGATATGCATCATTATGCTTGACATCATTATATAACCATTACACCTTATCTTTGCATATTCTCGTGTGGCATGATGTTCTTACTGTGATTGATTGCATTATCACTTGTGAATTTTGACTTGTGACTTGTGATTTGGGATTGTTGTATATTGAAGCCTTACTTCCACTGTGTATTATATCTTGTTGGGTTGGCTGATTTTCTATGCAGGTTGTAGTTGTATAGGTAGGTTGGAATGAAAGGAGTTGTGTATTCTATTAAACTTACTTTGTTTAGCTAGTTTACTTGCTGGGTACCGTGTTGCTTTTGGTACTCACCCCTTGCTTCCATACTTGTGTAGGTTTTGAGCCTGGACAGTGAGTAGTATTTTCCTTGATCATCCGAGGCTTCCCTGGAGATTTAGAGAGGTAGTTATTGTCATCTGGATGACTCTCTTGTTCCTATTTCTTTAGTGTCTTATTCTATTCGAGAAGAAAGAAACTTTAGACTTGTATTTCTTTGATGTTCTATGTTGCTAATGACTTGTACACGTGACAACCAATCCTTGGGTAGTATTTAAGTTTGTGGAGATTTTCAGTTTTAGTTATCTACCCTATTTAGTTACTTTCGCATGTTATTTCTATTTATCTTTGGGTTAAGGCTGACTTGTCTTGGTGGGATAAGACGAGTGCCATCACACTCATTTTTGGGTCGTGACAAATGGTATGAAAGCCCAAGTTCATAGGTTTCATGTGTACACAAGCCAAGTCTAGTAGAGTCTTGAGGATCGGTATAGAGACGTCTATACTTATCTTCGAGAGGCTATGAAGATTGTTAGGAAATTTTCCTTTGCTTATTCTTTCTCCATCATGCATCATTGATTTGGCATGATTCTTTTTGCTTTATTTCATTCCTTCTCACTTATAGGGATGATTCATGCTTTGTTCTTTACATGGGTTGTATTTGTCTTGAATGTTAGATTTGGTACTAAGGGATAAGTGATATACTTATAAAAATTAAAATGTTCGACAATTAGAAAAGATTGAGTAAGGTGGTGACTTGACGATGCACTTTGACTGAGAAGGTCAAACAATGAATTGAAGGATTTTATGAATGTATCATCCTCTTTGGGTTAGTTATCCAACAATAGAAATAGTATTTCTGTGATATATACGCTATCTAAAGTGGTTCGACAATTGAAAGTGAAAATTTAAAGGGATGGCTAGATAATGAATTTTGTAAATCTGCAAAATTGCTATTACTAGAGTTGTCATAATATGTATGAAATGCTTAGATAATGATAATAATGATGTTGTGCCAATTAAGGTCAGAATCTAATATGATTTCGTAGATTGAGTGGATATTAAGGAGGGTAATGATATGAGTATCATAATGATACTGATGCTTATGTGGTTTGAGTTTTGGATGTGTTATTTTTACTAGTGATTGAATTTATGAAAAAAGTGTATTACTTAGGATAGAGTCATGATGGATTGGGTAATATTTTGCAGCTAGTTGATGGGTATAAGTATGCTAGCTAGTTTGGTACTACTTTCTTGATAGATATGATGTGTTCTAGTGGTGGATCTAATGAAATTTCACGATGCAGTATTAATGGTTTATGAAAATGGATTGTTGATCGTCAAGCGTGAAAAGAACTATTCTAGGAGTTGTTAGTGTATTATGGGCTCATTTAATAAGGTCTATGGTGTATTCATATTTGAGAAAACAACTAGTTTATTACTTTGGATGCTTCAGTTAAGTATTATTTATAAGAAAAATTTTAGTGGTGGATCTTTGGTGGAATGAATGCATTTAAGTTGTCAGGTATATTTGGGAGATTCTAAATGAAGACTAACTAATCCATAATAAGATCCAAGGCAGTGTATCAATATTGAAGTGATAAGTGAATAATATCCGAATGATAAGCATATGGGTAGAGAAAATCTAAATGAATAAATTCAGAAGAAGACAATGGAGAATTTTAGTAGCGGAGAGCATATAAAAACTGGGTTAGTCTTTTGGACTCTGTTGGTATAATAGATTTAAGGTATCATGTCGATGATAAGGTTGGCTTCAAGATGATGACAATGGCTATATATTGAGCATAATGATAATAAAAGTTCGTGATGGATTATGATCAAAATGCAATCATATGAAATGATTTTCGATTAAATGAATTTGGTATGGTAATAATGACCTGTGAATCTTTAAATTTATAAATTAACACTATTTGATGAGTAATATGGTCGTGTGAAAAGATGTATCCTCCGCGAGAGAGGAGAATTAAATTTAGAGACACGTGGTTTAATTTCTTTTGATTTAGTTATAGTGACAGTGTTATGTATCATTGATCTGGGTTATAAAATTGTTGGATGATATTTGAGAAAGAAAAATCTACAAATGTTCGGCTTGAATATGGTGAAAAGCTCCTTTTTTTTTAGTATGGTAATTAGTACATTGAACTTTTTATAAAGGAGATGATAAGGTTGATAAAGAGGAAATCAATAACAAGTTAAGATACATGAATTATAAAGATCTCAAGGTATAAGCTAAAATTGATTGATAAATGAATTGGGGGCACAAGTCAAAATAAAGATTCAAGTTTTTCATTGTTAGCCTACATTTTTATAGTATATTTGTCAAGATATGAATTATTAAGATAAGAAATAATGGATAGCAATGAGTATTCAGCATTTGGAAGTGGTTTGAGCCATAAATTTAGTTTTTTTTTTACTGTTAAAGGGCCTAAAGAAGTGTTCCACTTAAAGTTTCGAGTTAGAGCATAAGGTAGAATGTCATGTATTGTTGGTTAGAGAATAAAGTTGATAAATGAGTTAGTGAAGGAACGAGTATCTGATATATTGAAGAGTTCAGGGGATCTAAAATTTGTGTCATAGGAAGAATCTAAGAAAGGTGAAGGAATAAGACCTCTCGTACAGACCCTTGATTTAGAATTAAAAGTTTTACTAATTTTCGCCTTTGAGCTCAGATACGACCATGAAATGTGTACTTGTTCAACACAGATTTACTAGGATTTTATTAGTGACTCTTATGAAGATTGAGTTTTAATTTGAATGACAAATAAGGGTGTTCGGAATATGCTACATTTTTTGTATTGGTCTAAATTGTTCAATTATGATATACGGTTCTACATGATTATTGAGGATTTTGAGAGGGTTGAAATTACTCTATTAATAGGAAAGTATAGATTATTGTGATGCATTACATAGACCTTTGATGATGACTAGAGGTTATATGCTTATGGTATGTAAAATTATTAAGGTGACCAAGAATCTGTCTAAGTTTTGCCATGAGGTATATGAAGATTTGATGGTAGTTGAAATTTTGTATGTGAGAGATTGCATGAAGTTGACTTTAGTTATAATTAAATAATTTTACCTCAATGAGAAAAGTACTACCAAATTTGAAATTAGTCCTATTAGTCTTAGGCATGACTCGTATCTGACATGGAATGTTTAAAAAAAAGAGAAAGACATATTTTGAAATATTTGGAGGTGACAGTATGTTGCTGATGAGACTTTGATACTAATAATAATTTGAGAGAATGGTAAATGACAAGTATGGCTATGATGTTTTCTTAGTATTAAGAGTATTGTCTTTGATGCAATACTATGAAGAGTATATGGAGTTTGATAAATTAAGTGTGTGTATGATTGTATTGGGGACCAGACAGGTTGGTTGTGAGTAGCAAAAAGAAAAGTTGATTAAAAAAAAGATGGGGTCAGGTGAATGAAAATATTATATAGAGGCACTATGAAAGGAGTATTTTGTATCATTCGACCTTGATTTCGTGTATTTATATGCAACAAACCTACTTAATTATGGGCATGTATTAGAGTATTACTCCATGCCTATTCCCATTTGTATCTTCGTTTTTGTAGATGAATCCTTAGTAGTGGACCGAATGAACTGATCTTGCAATTTTCTCTTAGTAAGATAGAATGCTTGTGCAAACTTGATTATTTCAATTATGACAGATCGATTTAGTATTGTTTAGGATAATGAAAATATATAAATAGTTCTACACACACTTCTTTGCTTATGTGAGTTTATAGAAGAGCTACCACAAATACTTATAGTTGTCTAGCAATCTTAATATTCATCTCATCGTTAAGGTTATGTACTGGCTATGTATGATTGAATGTGAGGCATGTTGGGTGTAGCTCTATCGCTCTTAAGAATTGTTTATAGTCACTACTATGGATCTCGTATTTTTGATAATGTTGTTAGAGTTTCTATATGTTTGAATGTACCATTCGCCAAGTGGTTACTTGATCTTTTCCTTCGTTGGGTTAAAAAGAAAAATTTACTCTCTATGATGAGTATTCAATATCTAAAGATCACACTTTATAAGTTAAGCTCGTGGAAAAATTTGATTGTGAAAATGAAATCCTTACAAGACCCATGATGGTTTATGTATTAAGAATGTGGAATGGTTGATTTAGGTTTGCTTTTGATCATGACCAGTATAGACTTAGAATTTTATCTTGGTTACGTGAGAAAAAAATTCATCCTAATTTTTGAATTATGGTCTAGTGGATTGTAATTTAGATTGGGTTCATGGGTTAGTCTGTGGCTTGAAAATAACTCTAGATTTATAAATATGCCTAGGTTCAATTAATAGTCAATTTTGACGGAATGATCTTAAAGAAGAGCTTAGTGGGAGAGATTAATACTGACACTGGAAAATCATAACTTAGAATTTTGGTAATGTCGACTATTCTTCCCTGTCCTTCTATATGTTCGAGGACGAACATGATTTTTAGTGGTGGATAATGTAATGATCCATTAGGTCATTTCGAGAATTAGTCACCTTATTTTCCTACAAATATCCTACTCGTAATTTTTAAATGAGTAATTTGGACTATTCGATAACTATGATTAATTAAGTTATAGGTAAATCTAGATAACTAATCCAATTGAGGGGTTAAATTATATTTATATAATACATTATACACCTTGATATATGTACTTTAGGATAAATTAGTGAATTCTTAGAATTTGGGTATTGAGGAAAAGAATGAATAGAAGAAAAAAGGAGAAACCTACGAACAACAAAATGGGGGAAAGGATCGGCTTCCAGGTAAGATTTTATGTGAAATTTGATTCTTGCAATGTGTTTCTACATGATGGAATATCAATGGATATTGGATTGTCATACTTTTAATCCTATGCATACTAAGGTAGAAATTGTTATTGACATGCATTGGAATGCGCACAACCAAAACTTATAATTTTTAATATGGTGAAGTGGGTTTGACTTAGAGAACATAAGGAATTGGCTGCACATTATGATTTTGTCAGGAGTGGAATTAGCATTAGAGTTAAGAGTATATATAGGCATAAGAACGTTACAGTAGGTTATTGGAAGGACTTGTCCTTCGAGATTTGTGAAAAATAGACTTCTTTAGTCCTTATACCTATAATATATGAATTAATTGTTGTAGTATTAGTAATCTCTCCTTCTTTGTCCAGTGCTTTTGGTTCTCCTTCACCTCATGCTTCTGCTCAGTGCTTTTGGTTTTTTGTTTATCTGACTTTGGGTGTATATATATATACGTATAAGAATTGTACTAATATTGGAGAAATTAAAACTTAACGCTAGGCTTGAAATTTTGGGAATTTACTTTGAAATTAGTTAGTTTTGGGTCTAAGCTAGACATATAGTAATATGAGAATTCTTAGTTTCGAATTCTTATTGTGAATTCTTAATTGATTAGATTGTGGTGCTTCAGATTCTATTTGAAAGGGGAATGCTCAATTATTTGATTGATCATGATTTGAATAAGGCAAGTGGACTTTCAAAACTTTGCAATTCTCATAGAATTTCCAAATTTTCTTTTTTCTATGTGTGATGCATGAAACATTTGTGATATCATAAGAATGGGGTGATTAAGTGTAAATGTGAGTTGGTGTGATTTTGTAACACTTGAATTGAAAATGTGGCTAAGTGGTGAGAATTCTGTTTTGAGATATACTATTGATATTGTACTAAGACCATGTTGTTGTGAATTGGTCATTGTATTGAAATTAGTCATTTTCTCATTATTGTGTAAACATGCCCATTTGCATTGATTCTTGTGACAAGTGTTATGTGAACTGAAAAAAATAAGAATTAAAGAAAATGTTTTATTTCGAGTAACATGTTGCACGATGCGACAGATACTATATTTCGAGGGTCATGTCGCACATCACGACAGATACTATGATTCAAGGATCGTGTCGTACATCGCAGCAGATATATGGACTAAGAGTCCCCCATGGATCTCGGACCGAGAGACAAGAGGTGTATATCACTAGGACAGACATGCATCATTATGCTTGACATCATTATATAAGCATTGCACCTCATCCTTGCATATTCTCGTGTGGCATGATGTTCTTACTGTGATTGATTGCATTATCACTTATGAGTTTTGACTTATGACTTGTGATTTGGGATTGTGGTATATTGAAACCTTACTTATATTGTGTATCATATCTTGCTGGGTTGGATGATTTTCTATGCAGGTTGTAGTTGTGGAGGTAGGTTGGAATGAAAGGAGTTGTGTATTCTATTGGACTTGCTTTGTTTAGCTAGTTTACTTGCTGGGTACCGTGTTGCTTTTTGTACACACCCTTTACTTCTACACTTGTGTAGGTTCTGAGCCCGGAAAGTGAGCAGTGTTTTCCTTGATTATCCGAGGCTTCCCTAGAGATTTAGAGAGGGAGCTATTATCATTTAGCTTACTCTCTTGTTCTTATTTCTTTAGTGCCTTGTTCTATTCGAGAAGAAAGACACTTTAGACTTGTATTTCCTTGATTTTTTGTATTGCTAGTGACATGTATACGTGACAACCAATCCTTGGGTGATGTTTAAGTTTGTGGAGATTTTCAGTTTTAGTTATCTACATTATTTTGATACTTCTGCATGTTATTTCTATTTATCTTTGGGTTAAGGCTGACTTATCTTGGTGGGGTAAGACGAGTGTCACCACACCCATTTTTGGATTGTGACACAAGCCCTACTGTAAGTCGTAGCTCATGCTATGAGTCATAGATGTGGTCTCATATAAACTTACACTATTCAAAAACAAAATCTGAAGATTTGGAGTTCAGCCATATGATTCCCAGGTACGAGTCGTAGTCCCTTCTATGACTCGTAAAAGGTGGCCTCGTAGCAAATAGCAGTGTTGATCAAGATTGGACCAAGAAATACAAGTGTGGACTATGAGAAGGCACTATGAGTTGTAAGCCAGATTATGACTCATACAGGTGTATCATAGTAGCGAAGTCCAAACTGCAAAGTGCTGATCACGAGAGCCCAACTACGACTCGTAGGGTACACTATGAGTTGTAACTACGAGCTGTAGCAGATGCCGACCAGTATTTTTTATTTAATTTAGGAACTCATTTGTAAATATTATAAACATTATATTTTAGGGTTTTAGCACGAGCTCTTCACAGTTTTTCAGAGTTCTTGAGTCTTGTAGAGAGTTTTAGAGAAAGAATAGTGAGTAAAATTTTAGGATTTTCTTTGAAGACTCAAATTTGGAGATTAGATTCACTTGTGAATTAATTTCATCATTCAAGCTTGTGATTCTAAATATAAAGGTGGTTTTATTGTTCTTCATTCTTCTTGGTAAGCTATCAACTATGTTTTCTTTGTTCATGGTTTGCTTTCTTGCCCAAGTCATGAGTAGCTAAACCCACAACTTGGGGTTGTGGGAATCATAAGTAGCTAACTTAGAAAATCCATTGAGTTGGGTATTTACATGTATTATCCATTTTTCTTCATCTTGCATGTTGTTTAATGGTGGCAAACATTGAACCCCACCTAGTGTCATGATCCCGATAGTGATGAATAGGAAAAGAAAATGGGTAACAGAATTCAATTGATGTCTTCTCATCTAATCAATCAAACCCGACCAAGGAGAGGTTGACTGGAATAACATGTAATGGTTAGTTTGGCACACTATGGTAGCTGGCCAAATGCCATAGTGAAATTCGACCTTCATCTTTAGAAGAGGGTTGCAAGAACCTAAATTACCATCTTGCATGCAATGTCCCAATTGAGGTTGTGTTATCTGGGGGGTGTTTCAGTTAGTGAATAATGGGGAACACAATTTTTCAAGTTGCTCTCCAATTTGATTGTCTCTCTATTTTATTAGTTTAGTTTAATTTTCAATCAATTATTACAAACTCCCTCCTTAAGAATTGAGTTATTTGATATTTGAATTGATTGTTGGTGAGTCAAAGTGCCAAATCCCTGTATTCCCTTGGGATTCGACCCTCACCTTGGTTAGATTTTTTTACTATTGACGATCACTTGGACCTTGAAATAGAGGTGTATCTTGAGCATCGATCAAGAAAAATGGTGTCGTTGCCGGGGAATACGGCAATGCTTTGACTTGGTTTCACTAGTAGTTTAATTCAAGTGTTAATCTATTAATTCTCTTGTACTTTACTTTTTTTTTATTTTTGTTGTTTAGTTTCTTTTGTGGGGTATACTAGGTGTGATGCCCAATACAAGGAGCCAAGGCGGACTCTTAGCTCCAATCAACTTAGAGATCCAACATGTTGCAAAGAGTATGGCCAAAGCAAATGTGAATATTACGGTTGATGAATTCGTGGACCGAAATGATGATGATGTTGGTAGAGAAGATAATCCACCACCAAGGGGAAATAGGCCACAACTCAGGGAGTTCAATGAGAATGCCTATGGATGGAACCAATACCGGTTGAATCCCATGGATATGGATGTCACAAGAGATATAGTGTTGCCACCATTACCGGCTGACACTAAGTTTACGGTGTTAAGTGGATTACTCCAAATGCTTCAGAATTGGTTTGTTTGCGGGGTTACCTTCTGAGGATCCTCATAGCCATCTAAACAATGTGGCTTTTGTGTGCATGAGTGTGATGGGTACGCAAAATCTTTCTATGGATACTATTAGGTTACGGGTGTTCCCTCTATCTCTTAACGGTAATGTAGCAGTTTGTCTATCAGAACTCCCATAGAGTTCAATCACCAGTTGGGAAGAATTGTAAAGAGCCATTTTGGAAAGATACTTTCCAAGGTCTAACCCTCAAACTTAGGGATCAAATCAATAACTTTGAGCAATTGTTGGGTGATTCCATAAGCTCAAACTTAAGGTTTGCCAAGTGCTTGAGAAGTGTTCTAGACCATAAGATCATGGATGATGCCTTAGTGGAGATTTTCTATCGGGCTCTCAATGAGAATAGTCAAGCTTGTGTTGATACCGTTATGGGAGGTATGTTCTTAGATCAACCGTTCACAAAAATAGCAGAAAAAATAGAGTAAGTAGTCAAGACCAAGCGAGCATGGGGAAAAAGGGGAGAGAGATTCTATAAGGAGCTCATGTGCGGTGAATGATAGTTCGGAGAAAGCTAGAATCAACAAGGAGATCATGCAACAATTAGCTCAACTTCGCACGAGTATGGACTTGGTGATTAAGAAAAATCATGAGAGAGTTAATGTAGTAGTCCACCAACCTCCTAGAGCCCGTTATGAAGAACACTATTATGATGAGGATGTTTTCTTTGTTAGAGATCATGCAGTGGGTTTTTGGAACAACTCCCAAGGGTCCAATCCGGACTATTAGCGTCAAGTTTTTGGAAATCAAGGTCAGAACTATAATTGAGATGGTGCTGTTAGAGATAATCGTGGTGGTTATTTTGATATAGATAGGGTTCCTGAAGCTGAGTGGGGTCGAAGAGATGGGTATAGGAATGGTCCGTATGTGCCTCCTCATAATCGTGATGCAGGTTCTAGCAATTCAAGGATAGAAGAGATGTGTGATAGGTTGTTAAGAAAAGTAGAAAACCAAGATGAAACTCTCAAGGGGATGAAGTCCGATATTTCAAGTATCAATCAGAAAATAAAGTCTCATCCGGTGACAATTAAGCAATTAGAACAACAATTTGGTCAAGTATCTACTCAACTAAATCAATGCAAAAAAGGTATATTGCCAAGCAATACGGTCCAAAACTTGAAGAATGAGGGGCATTGTATGGCAATCACGACTAGAGAGGTAAGAGCACTATTGACACTCCTATGCCGATTGAAGTAAAATATGAGCATGAGAAGGAAATTGTAAAAATGGGGTATTGTCGAAAGAGATGATTGTGCAAAGAAAGGGGTAGGTAAAGTAGGCGACAAGTTGAGGAAGTATAAGACTATTTCAAGACCTCCTCCCCCTTTCCCTCAAAGAATTAAGAAGAGGGAGGAGGAAAGCAAGTTCAAGCACTTCCTAGCAATGCTCAAGCAATTATCATAAACATCCCTTTGATTGAAGTCGTAGAGAAGATGTTGGATTATGCAAGGTACATGAAAAACTTGGTTACAAAGAAGCGGATGGTATGTCAAGACCGTTCTAGAAATCCTCAGCATTGTAGTGTCATCACTACCAAGTCATTGGTTTAAAAGCATAAAGACCCAGGCGCTTTCACTATACCATGCACTATTGGAGAGGTGGAACTTTCTAGAGCACTTTGTGATTTGGTTGCTAGTATTAACTTAATGCCACTTGCCATCTTCAAGAAACTCTGCTTGGGAACTCCTACTCCCATAAAGATACTATTATTAATAGAAGATAGAACAATCAAGAAACCTGTGGGAGCACTTTATGATGTTTTGGTAAAGATAGACAAATTTATATTTCTCACAGATTTTGTTATACTTGATTGTGAAGTTGATTTTACAGTTCCTATTATTTGGGGGAGGCCTTTCTTAGATACTGGTCACGCTCTGGTTGACATGGAGAAAGGGCTACTCACATTCAGATTTGGTGAAGAAAAAGTCATGTTTAATGTTTGTCAACAAGCAAGGACGGATTGTGATCTGAGGGTAGTTTCAGTTACAAAGACTGTTGATGATGATGAGTCAGAGGTACCACTTGAGCTACGATTAGGTGTTGACACTTTGGAGGAAGTTTTGATGAACTTTGATAATGATGGTATCCCAAGGAGACATAAATGCTCTAGGGGTGTCAATAAGTGTTAGACGGCAAATAAAGTTGGAGATAGATTTGCATAACTAGGAAATACCATCCACAAAGCCCTCTTTAGAAGTTCCACTGGTGTTAGAGTTGAAAGCACTTCCATCACATTTAAAGTATGCATTCTTGGGAAAGAACAATACTTTGTCGGTCATCATAGCTGTGGATTTAATTGATGAGCAAGCAGATGCCCTACTGACAGTGCTCAAGGAATTTAAAAGGTCGATTGGATGGACTATTGCAGATATTATTGGCATCCCTCCAGAGATATGGACTCACAAAATTCAGTTAGTCAAATACTACAAGCCAAGCAGTAAGCATCAAAGGCGTCTGAACCCTCCTATGCAAGAGGTGGTTCGCAAGGAAATCATCAAATGGTTAGATGCAGAAGTAATCTACCCAATCACTAACAGTGAATGGCTGAGCCTAGTATAGTGTGTTCCAAAGAAAAGGGGTATCATAGTGGTGCCCAATGCTAAATTTGAATTGATTCCTATGAGGCCAGTCACCAGATGGAGGGTGTGTATGGACTATAGAAACATCAACGCCTCAACAGAGAAGGATCATTTCCCTATGTCATTCATGGATCAGACACTCGATAGACTTGCAGAAAAAGGGTGGTACTTTCTCCTTGATAGGTATTTTGGCTATAGTCAGATCATCATTGCCCTAGAAGATCAGGAGAAAACCATTTTTACATGTCCCTATGTCACTTTCGCATTTAAAAGGATGTCATTTGGGTTGTGTAATGCTCCAGTAGCATTCCAAAGGTGCATGATATCCATTTTATCGAATATGGTAGAGAGCACTATTGAGGTCTTCATGGATGATTTCAGCGTGGTTGGACACTCAATTGAGGACTGCTTGGCACACTTGGATGATGTCTTACAAAGATGTATGGAATGTCATTTGGTGCTAAGTTGGGAAAAATGTCATTTCATGATTAAAGAAGGTATTATGTTGGGCTATAAAATATTCGGTAAAGGCATTGAGGTCGACAAGGATAAGGTTGAGGTAATTGAGAAGCTTCCACCACCCATCTCAGTCAAGGGTGTTAGGAGTTTCTTGGGGCATGCAAGATTCTATAGAAGGTTCATAAAAGACTTCTCTAAAATTTTGCACCCATTGTGCAAATTGTTGGAGAAAGATGTCAAGTTCGTGTTTAATGGTGCATGCATGCAAGCCTTTGAAGAGTTGAAAAAGATATTGATCTCAACACCAATTATTGTAGCTCCTGATTGGTCCAAGCTGTTTGAAATCATGTGTAATGCAAGTGGGGTTTCTCTAGGTATGGTATTGGGATAGTGTCAGGAGAAAGTCTTACATCCCATATATTACTCCAACAAATCCCTGAACACCGTTCAAAATAATTACACTGTCACAAAACAAGAGTTGCTTGCATTAGTCTTTACATTCGAAAAATTTTGTTCATATTTATTAGGAGCCAAAGTGATAGTACACACAGACCACTCAACACTGAAGTATTTTATGGTAAAAAAGGATGTAAAACCAAGGTTGATAAGATGGGTACTTCTTTTACAAGAGTTTAACTTCGATGTTATTGACGGAAAAGGGTCAGAAAACCAAGTTATAGATCACCTATCCAGATTAGAAGATGGGACAATGATGCGATTTGATGATAGTCTTGAGATAAATGACTGCTTCCCTGATGAAAGAGTGTTGGCAGCTTCACATGACCTTATACCTTGGTTTACAGATTATGCAAATTATCTGATGAGTGACGTTGTACCTCCTGACTTAAACACGAATCAAAGATGGAAATCTATGCATGAAGTAAGGAAGTTCTTTTGAGATGGCCCATATTTATTTTGTGTATGCGCTGATGGGAGTATCGTTGTTATGTACCTGAGGTGGAAATGATGAGCATACTTGGTGCATGTCACTCATCATTGGTGGGTGGGCATCATATTGGGATTCGAACATCCTATAAGATTTTGCAATGTAGGTATTATTGTCCCACAATCTACCAAGATGCTCATGACTATGCCAAAGCATGTGATAGGCGCCAAAGAGAAGGTAGGGTCAACACAAACATGAGCTCCCTCTAAATCCTATTTTGGTGATTGAGTTGCTTGATGTGTGGGGGATAGATTTCATGGGACCATTTATCAGCTCGCATGGGAACAAGTATATCTTGGTTGTTGTGGATTATGTCTCCAAGTGGGTGGAGGTTGTGGCTCTACCTAACAATGAAAGTAAAAGTATCACAATGTTCCTCAGAAGGAATATCTTCTCTAGATTTAGTACTCCTCGAGCTATTATCAGTGATGGAGGTTCTCATTTTTGCAACAGACTCTTTAAGGCTCTTCTTGAAAATTATGGGGTGAAACATATGGTGGGGACACCTTATCACCCTCAAATGAGTGGGAAAGTGGAGGTGTCTAACAGGGAAATCAACCAAATCTTATCCAAAATGGTAAATGCAAACCGAACAGATTGGTCAAAGAAGCTTGATGACGCACCATGGGCGTGCCGGAATGCATTTAAGACTCCTATTAGCTTATCTCCCTACCAACTTGTATTTGAGAAATCTTGTCATTTGTCTGTGGAGCTTGAACATAAAGCAATGTGCGCATTAAAAAAGTTGAATCTTGATTGGCAACATGTTGTACAATCCAGGTTGAGTAAACTTAATGAGCTTGATGAATTGCAGCTAAGGGCATATGAGAGCTTGGCATTGTAAAGGATGAAATTTCAATATGATCGTTGTATAGAAAGCCATCAGTTTGCACCAGGGGACTTGGTGTTGCTCTATAATTCCAGATTGAGTTTGTTCCCTAGAAAGCTTAAATCTAGATGGATGGGGCCCTTTCGAGTGGAACGTGTCTTCAGTCATGGGGCTATCGAGCTGGAGAAACAAGATGGAGGAACATTCAAAGTCAATAGTCAAAGAGTCAAACTTTACATGGGAGACACGAAGGAGATCAAAATAGTGGAAGAGTAGGACCTTGAAGAGATATGAGGAAGTAAACCTTCCATGTCATGCCGCAATAATAAATCAGGCGTTGCTTGGGAGGCAACCCAAGGTATGACCCCTTATGTTTATTTTGATTTTGTAGTGTAAATTAAAGGCAAAGTACATTCTTTTTGGTAGGGTGTGGGTGGCTATGGACTATGGTGAAGTCTAAGTAGCTTTTAGTCCATAGCTACCCCAAATTTTTGATCCTGAGGTTTTCTTGTCTGTATTCTTTTTTCTCATGAATATTTTATTTTCTAGTTGAACCAGCATATATAGGATGTATTAGATAATATTGGTAATACATGATTGTTAAACTTATGGCCATGTATCTTATTTTTGATGATTTATGAAATATTTTGAAAAACCGGTATCCATCAAAATTTTGTTGATTAGTAGTTATGTTGCAATCATGCATGTTCATTGAATTAGCTCACTTTTGCCTAAATGACTAACCAAATGAAAGAGTTTATCCCTTGTTCCAAATATTTGAGCCTTAAATGTACCTTTTTCTTTCTTAACACCTAATTAGCCTAACCTTGTCTAGTGATATACCTTGATATTAACCATGGTCTATCCTTGAGCATTATGAACCTTGACTTAGGCAAAATGCCTACGTTGAGGGTGCTACCAAAAGTGGCCCTGTTTTAGGGATTGGATATTGTGTACTTCACCGCAGGCTAAAAGCCTAAGCTCAGGGTGGCATATGTTGTAGTATAATAGCAAAAATGAGGTGGTGGGCTGGAAATAAAATAAAGAGTAGAAATTCATGTACCAGGTAAAAGATAAAGAAGAAAGATTAGACTGAGTTGAAAGAGCAAAATGAGTTTGAAAGTAAGGTACATGCTAAATAAATGAAGAGAAAATGCCTGAAAAAGCTTGAAAATGAAAAGAAAGGAGAATAAGCTGAGAATGATTGAGTTGGTGAGGTGAAAATGATTAAAAGCATGGTTCAAGGTTGGCCCTTAGTCACTAATTATCCAAAATGTCATACCAAAGTCTCATGAGTCTACATTGCAAGTTTATATAGTTCTAAAGTGATCCTAGCTCAATTAGTCAACAGTCCTATTTATGAGTATATGGGCAAGCCTATGGTATTGGTCATCATGTATGAACCCCAGTTGTGAGAGTGAATATGCTTGCACAGTCCTATGATCAACTTTTGAAAGCATTATTGAGTGTTAAAAGGGACTTCTTTTATGTAGGGGCATTTACATTACATGGTCAACATTTGGCTTGTTCAGTAAGTGTGATTGTTGATGCTTCTTAATTTGTCATAGTTGGATTATCAAATGTATCAAGATGTTATGGTTTGCTTATTAGCTACATGATCTGATTTTGGAAAAGTTGTTATGGGTACCTGAGTTAGATTTGAGTTTGGTGTATGCCATTGGGTTAGATGCTATGTGTTGCTTTATTATCTTTATAGATTGAGTTATCGCTTGAGGACAAGCAACAATTCTAAGTTGAGGGTGTTGATGCGCTGTCAAAATATAGCACATTTGGTGCCTAAAACATGGGATTTTGTGTGTTCTCAGTGCAACTTTTATGGTTTTTATGTGTTTTTGTGTTTGTTTTTGCAGAAAATATAGATTGATTTAATTTGGAAAAAGTTACAGGTTTTGCTGATTTTCAAGACATACAGGCCCCACTACGAGTTGTAGCTCATGCTACGAGTCATAGAGGTAGTCTCGTATAAACTTACAGTGTTCAAAAATAAAATCTGAAGATTTGGAGTTCAGCCATATGAGTCCCAGGTACGAGTCGTAGTCTCTTCTACAACTCATAAATGGTGGCCTCATAGAAAATAACAGTGTTGATCAAGATTAGACCAAGAAATACAAGTGTGGACTATGAGAAGGCACTACGAGTCATAAACTAGACTATGACTTTTAGAGGTGTACTACAAAAGCCCGACTATAACAATAGGGCACACTACGAGTTGTAACTACGAGCCGTAGCAAACGTCAACTAGTATTTTTTATTTAATTTAGGGGCTCATTTGTAAATATTATAAATAGTATATTTTAGGGTTTTTGCACAAGCTCGTCATAGTTTTTCAGGGTTCTTGAGTCTTGTAGAGAGTTTTAGAGAAAGAATAGTGAGTAGAATTTTAGAGTTTTCTTTAGAGACTCAAATTTGTAGATTAGATTCATTTGTGGATTAATTTCATCATTCAAGCTTGTGATTCTAAATACAAAGGTGGTTTTATTGTTGTTCATTCTTCTTGGGTAAGCTATCAACTATGTTTTCTTCATTCATTATTTGTTTTCTTGCCCAAGTCATGAGTAGCTTAAACCCACAACTTGGGTTTATGGGAATCAGGAGTAGCTAACTTAGAAAACTTGGATTATTTGTACTTCTTGAGTTGGGTATTTGTATGTATCATCCATTTTCCTTCATTTTGCATATTGTTTAATAGTGGCCAACATTGAACCCTGCAGTATCATGATCCCCATCCAGGTAGTGATGAATAGAAAAAAATGGATAATAGAATTTGATTAATGTCTTCTCATCTAATCAACCAAATCCGGCTAAGGAGAGGTTGACTGAGATAATGGGTAATGGTTAGTTTGGCACACTATGGTAGCCGATCAATTGCCATAGTGAAATTCGACCTTCACCTTCAGAAGAGGGCTGGAAGAACCTAAATTACCACGCTGCATGCAACGTCCCAATTGAGGTTGTGCTATCCAGGGTGTTTAAGTTAGTGAATCATGGGGAACACAATTTCTCAAGTTACTCTCTAATTTGATTGTCTCTTTATTTTATTAGTTTATTTTAATTTTCTATCAATCATTGCAAAATCCCCCCCCCCCCTTGAGAATTGAGTTATTTGATATTTGAATTGATTGTTGGTGAATCAAAGTGCCAAAGCCCTATATTCCCTTGGGATTTGACCCTAACCTTGGTTAGGCTTTTTACTATTGACAATCGCTTTGACCTTGAAATAAAGATGTATCTTGAACCTCGATCAAGAAAAATGCAATATATTTTATGTATTTCAAGAAAAAATAAATTGAAATAGAACAAGTCTGTGATCTCAGTAACCATTTCTCAATGGTAAGTGAGGAGCATAAATTGAAATAGAACAAGTCTGTGATCTCAGTAACCATTTCTCAATGGTAAGTGAGGAGCATATTGATCTTTTCTCCACTGTTCCTATGCTCAATCCACATTATTTAGAGATCAACTTTAATTGTATATTAGTTCCTAAATGTTGTTTCCCTCACTTTAATGCTAAAAACTTTGAGGATGGTGAATTCAGGAAAAAAAAAAGGAGAAGTCAGGTTTCAAGCCTAATTATCAATGTGAAGAAATCCTTCATTTCGGGTATGTAAGGCTAACAAAATGTTGCCTGATTTCGTCCACGTGCCCCTTTATCTTTATTGATTTGAGTTGAATTGAGTTTGAGCTTTTGAGTTCCTTAAATTGAATTCTTGAATTATCTATTGTCTTATTGAGTTCCTTGTATGTAAAGATACTTTGATGATATTCATGTGTTGAGTATTTGATTTGGATACATATTCATGTCTTCATTCACATGAACTCTAATTGAGGTTTATATTTTATTTTATGCATGAATTGAGTTATAAAGTCCGAATTACAATTGTTTTGAATGAGATTAGGTTGGGTATGAGTTGAGTTTAGTCATAATTATCTTAAATTTTGAATTGAGTTAATTCTTCATTCTTTGAGTCTTATTAAATGCATTAAGACTATTGCTATTCCTGTACTTTAATGGTTATATTTTTGTGAACCCAAATTGAGTCAATGATCATGATTTTTACTATGCATTATTTTGAAATGAGATTGACGTTTTGTTTGTGTGTACCTTGAGGAAAGATGATTTTCAGCTTATTTGAAACATATTTTACTAAGTCTTAATGAACATGAATTTGAAACATAAACAATGATTTGAGAAAGAGTTTTGGCAAGATGTAAATGAATTTTGAAGCATATTTTAAATGAAAGCATATAATATTTTGAGAAAGGATTTTGATGAGTTTATAAGAGTTTGAAAGTGTATTCTTTTTATTTTAAAAGAAAGATTTGACGATTGACATGAGATTAAATTGATGAAAATCGAATGAGACTACATGAGATGTTTTTGAGTACTTTATTCACTTGATAAATACAACCAAAACAAATTTGATTTTGGAAAGAGTATTAGCATTGATTTGAGTAAGAGTATAATTATCTCAAACTCCATAAACTATGTCACCATTATAGGATGAGAATGGGTCCATACCTCTGAAGTCCTTATAGATGTTTTATTGGATCCATTGATAGTGATGTCCTTTACCTTGGAAAGGTATTGAATGGATGTAGAAATGGTATCATTTTGTTGTATCATTATTTGCTCATAGGTGATTTTTGTTAACTAAAGAAACTCCCACTTAGTTATTGATTTAATTTGGCATGGATTGCATATTCTAGAGTATATTTTTCAAAGAATGGTTTTATCCTTAGACTCGCATGTTTTACAGTGTTGAATTGATTATTGAGTTGAGTATTATGTACTTTCCTTTCAGCTATGTTACATATCATACATTTTATACACTGACGACATTTGGTGCTGCATCATTTGTGATGTAGATACATATTTTAAGAATCCTTAACATGTGCTCTATTGACGATCTATTCCCTCTCAGACATAGTAGTGAGATCTCTTCGCTTTCGGAGGCATTTTGTTTATGTCATTTACTACTTTTGAAGTATTTCTAGTACTTTGAGGTAGCCATGAACCTTCCATTGGCACCATCTAGATTCTTAGAGATAGAGGCTTCATGAACTATGATGGATTAGAGTTGATGTCCTACTTCTTAGACTAGTACTTTTGATTGTCAATTTTTAAATTACTATTTTACCGAGTAGCTGATTGATTAGCTCATTAGAATGTTTTTTTATACTTAAACGAAGTCTTCTATTATGGATTGAATGAGGGATCAAGCCAATTGGTTCGCTTGGGGACTGGTAATGATTTTTGAGTATCAATCACCTCAAGGGTATCTTTTCAAGGTGTAACAAACTTCATCTATAATGACCCAGCATTGTCACACCCCAAAGTCTCGTTAGGGCGGACTGGCACCCGTTGCCGACAAGGCTCAGGAGAACCAACCTATATCTATACGTTTTGTATACATATTATAAGGAATTTCTATGTTTGACATGCTTTTAGGAAGATAAACGGTAATGACAGGCTAAAAGGAGATGCGTATAGCTAGGTCGTTAGGGCCACGGTGTTTAAAGTATGAGACATGACCACACTTTAATTTACATATTCTACAAAGCCTCTAGTCAAGAGTAAGTATCCGTAAATGTTCGGGACAGGCCCCGTCTGAATTAACTGTATAATGCAAACATATAAGCATTAATACACACAAAGCTCCGAAGCAACCTGGAGCTTGGTAACAGCAACTGAATATCCTGAACTCTATTGGGGAGATCTACTAGCACCTGCACCTGCAGCATGAAATGCAGGTCCCCGCAAGGGACTCAGTACGAGATAATGTACTGACTATGTAAGGTAGCAAATACTGTATATGAAGTACAATTCAAATAGAGCAAAAACTTTGGACTATTTCTCGATTTGTGCGTGTCATCCTTGCACAGGGGCCATGCTAATCTTTTCATACGCATTTCATTGTTTATGTAACATATTCTCTTCATTGTCATATTGTTATGCATGATTATTTACATGTCATATGCTGCCTATACAGCCTTATAGCTCCAATATTATGACCACCAAAAGAAAAATCTCAAAGGTAATAAAAAGATAAAGTATACAATTTCTGATAGGTGGTAGCCCGAGGGGTGGAAGTATCACCTAGCTAGGAACGATCCTATCACGGGTGGTGGCCTAAGGGAGTTAAGGAAGAACCTAGCCAGGGACGATCCCATATCCCGAGGGGTGGAAGAATTACCTAGCCAAGGAAACATCTTATTACGGGTGGTAGCCCGAGGGGTTAAGGAATAACCTAGCCTGGGACGATCTCGATACAGTTCACCACTGATCAGTTGGTCATTTGTATTACAGTTATGCACAGATTTTACAGTACAGATTTTATAGTAAAGGTAAAGCAATATAAAGAACATAAAGTATACGATTTCAAAGTATATCTAAAGGTGGTCTCTTATCTTATACCAGTGCATAGTTCTATTTGAATTGTACTTCATATACAGTATTTACTACCTTATATATTCAGTACATTATCTTGTACTGAGTCCCTTGCGGGGGACCTGCATTTCATGCTACATGTGCAGGCGCTAGTAGATCACCCAGTAGAGTTCAGGACATTCAGCTGTTGTTACCAAGCTCCAGGTTGCTTCGGAGCTTTGTGTGTATAAATAACTTATATGTTTGCATTATACAGTTAATTCAAACAGGGCCTGTCCCGAACATTTACGGATACTTACTCTTGACTAGAGGCTTTGTAGAATATGTAAATTAAAGTGTGGTCATGTCTCATACTTTAGACACCGTGGCCCCAACGGCCTAGCTATACGCATCTCCTTTTAGCTTGTCATTACCGTTTATCTTCCTAAAAGCATGTCAAACATAGAAATTCCTTATAATATGTATACAAAGCGCATAGATATAGGTTGATTTTCCCGAGCCTTGTCAGCAACGGGTGCCAGTCCGCCCTAACGAGACTTTAGGGTGTGACAAGCGTGCTAGTGATATTATCCGCTTTGGGCCTAGAACACATGGTTTTAAAATGCATCACTAGTAGGTAAGACATGTTTACTTATATACTTAACATCTCTATTGTATTTTGTCAATATATGGGACTTCTCATCTTAAGATGGACTGTTACATACACCCTCTCTATGGGCTCAATGTCTTCCTTGAGGTTTCTCCTATCATGTGGTATTCACGTAGACTCAGCACTAAGGTTTGCCCCACCTTATCAAAATTTGTCTAAATTTAGTTGAACGCTAGCCCACATCGACAAGGCTGGCACAAGAATAGCTTTGATACCATTTGTAATGACCCACCTCACTAGTGATATTGTCCTTTTTAGGTCTAAGTCCACACATCTTTAAAATGCATTACTAGTAGGTAAGGTATGCTTACTTATGTACCCAGTATCTATCATTTATTTTGTCAATATGGGACTTCTCATCTTAAGTGGGTTGTTGCAGGTAACCTTGGGAATGTCTTGGCACCTTCTTATGAGTTGACAAAGGCTTCATATATAGACTAAATTAGATAGAGTTAGAGTAGAGTTTGTTTTCCTGTTGAGTCAATTTTGTAAACTATTATAATTTATTTGAATTGGAATGTTAAATTATTTTAACGGGAAGAATCTTGTAAACTATTTTATATGAAAATATTAATTCCCACTTGAATATTTCTTGATTACATTGAGTCTTTCACTGCTTGAGAGAGTGAATCGATCTAAATGATTCGTTTGGAAATTAGAAATAATTTTTGAGTGTCGGCCACGCCTAGGGTATCCTCTTGGAACATGATAGAGGATTTTTGGGATTTTATAAATATTCAAGAATAATTTAAGAATATAGTGTTATGTGCTAACCCTAATATATTTAGTGAGGATTCTCTTTGAAACCATGAAAACATAGTTCATGGGAAAAATAAAGTATTCTCACACGTGGAGATAGCCTTACATAACTTAGCGATGAATCTTGAAGAAAAACCTTGAAAGATGAATCCTAGTCTAGGTGTTTCTTGAGTTTTTGAATGTAGAATTATTTTAGAATGAGAGAGTTTAATAATGAAAATTATTTTGTACATATTTAAGCCTATTTTAATAACATTCCAAAAATTTTAGGATAAAAATACCTTTATAAAAATTTAAAATCAACAAAATCTATCAGTCTAACGTCATCTAAATAATGAGTCATCGTTTGATTGACGGGTGGTCGTCCAGATCATCATAGCCAAAAGACAAGCATTCTGCCTCCATGGTGATTAGGTGTATTGTTCTTGTCATAGGTCCAACAAACTCTCACATTTTTATTACAAATTGACAGCTTATAGTGACTCTGGTAATATGATTATAATTTCTTAGTTCGGATTTGGATTGATGAACAATTTTAGTTCAGTAAGAAGATTCACATATATCTTTAATTTGATAGATTACGAGAGACTTAACTCTTTATATTTTAAGAGATATGATATTTTGAAATTGACATTTATATGAAGTCATGCGAAAACTTAGTTGGTAGGAAAGCTTTGAACTTAACTTGGTCTTAGAGGTTCCTTATGACCCAAAATCATATCAAATGCACTTCTCCCACTTGATAATGGACCTTACATAAATAGGTAATATATCACATAATCTGTTAGATTTGCACAACCTATGGATTTACCTAATCGAAGAACCAAGTTTACAGATGTGTTTTCAAAAAGTAAAAATAGATGAGAACACGTAATTTTTACGTGGAAACACCCATCTCACAAAAGGTGAAAAATCAAGACCTGTACCTCTACAGAAATTTTCTTCAACTTCACTAAAACAACGTGAGCCTCAACAACAAAGGATTACAAGTTCCTAGTGTTCTACGAAATAGTGAACTTCAACTAATCCTAACAACACACACAAACCTCCCAAGGTTTATGTTCCCCTAGCCTTCGAGTTGTCCTCAACTTGAAAACCTTTCCTAACTTCAGTTTATAGATTATTGAATTTAGGATTACATCAAGACTTAATGAAAAGGAAAGAACTTCCTAGACTCAACTTAACGAAGAAACAAATCTGACAAGTGTTTCTTCAATGATCAAGACTCTAATTCTCACAACTGCATTTTTTGCTTTTTGTCTCGATGATTAACTCTGAATGTTTTTGCTCTTTTTGATCAAGTTGTTGAGAAGGTCATCTCCAGTTCAAACTCCTCTGTTCTCGCTTCAAGATTCAGTAGAGTTCTTATTCACTTAGAACTCCTTCTTCACCCTAACTTCTTTTTGTAATAGAGTTCTTCATTTATTAGAACTCCTTTTTAACATCAACTCTTTTCATAGAGTTCTTTATTTACTAGAACTCCTTTTCAGCATCAACTCTTTTCTACACCTGTGATTGCTGAACCATCTTCCTAATTTAGTATTGCGATCTTATCTCCAGAAGCTTTATCCACTCTGCATCTTATGGTATTATGTCGCCTCCTCTCTGAGACAGTGCGATGAAAGACCTGATGGATCAACATGTTTTATTGTCCTTTGTCCATCATCAAAGCACTATTGAACTCAACATAATCCAAATTGGTACACTTACAACAAATGATTCGATTCCTTAGAGTAAATTATAATGTATTACACTTTTAATTTCAAATATTCAGAAGCAATTGTTTTATTAGGTCTAAACCAAGTAACATTTGAAATTAAGGGGCCTTTCCAACATTAACTTTTTCACTAGTAGCAACTCTCCATCAAATCCCTTTTTCTAACAATTCTCAACCCCAAATAATACATTTTCACATCCAAGAGGTTGATGAAACTATTATAGCATTCAAGAAAGCAACATTTGAAAAATACTTTTAGAATTCTTGACAAAAACAATTCTAATTTGAGAAATATTCTCCAAACCATTTAATACATTGTTTATTTAGAACCTAACTTTTGGTTCAATAAATTTGTGCAATCTCCTAATAATTTTTTTTAATTGCTCTAAATTCATTAGATGTTACTCCGTTCGTCCTAATTTAGTTATCAAGGTAAGGACTGATACATTGTTTTAGAAAAAAAATAATAAGGTGTGTAATTTGCCTAAAATAACCCTAATAAATATTGTACTTTTTAAAAATTGTATCATAAGAAATAGAGTTTTCACATTTAAGAATGGTAATTACTACCATAAGAAATAGAGTTTTCACATTTAAGGTGACTAATTGTTTCTTGTCTCTTTAAATTGACAACTAATTTAGGATAATTATTTTAGTAATCCTGACAATTAAATTGGGATAATCATTTTAGTAACTCTGACAGCTAAATTGGGACGGAGGAACTATATAAATAGGAAAGTTAATTTTTTACATAAGTCGTTGAAAAGTTAAAAAAAAAGAAAAGTTGAAATATATAATATGAATGTCGCAATTAATACCACTTTTAACATAAATTCTTTTCAATCAAAGTTAAAAAAATTGTGAAAATAAATCTAGAATTAACTAGAATAAATTTAAGAAGGAAAGAAAACTGAAAATTAAGAAAACAGAGGGAATGTGAGCAAGAATTAATATTGCTTCATTAGTTTTTCTTACATTGCATTGCAAAGCTACACATATACAAAGAGGTAGCATGAGATATTTGACTATTTTTTCCTCTTGTAGCAAAGTCATGCTGCAATTATAGCATGCTTTGCCCCACAAGTAATCTTTGATAGCCAAAAACTTGGACAAATTTATATTTACAATATCAAAGTAAAATCACCAACTTTGACATAATAAAGTTGTGGAATATTTTAATTATATAACACTCCCCTAAATTGTCCATGTAAAAGAAAGGTTTTATGTGACCTTAGTACGCATAGCTGCCTCATTAAAAACCTTGCCAGGAAAACCCAATGAGATAAAATCTTAGCTAAGGAAAAATAAGTAAAGTGCGTATTATTTCCCCCCTCCCCCGATGAAAACTTCAACATTTTGGAGACGGCGCATTCCAATCTTGCCTTAACTTCTTGAATGTTGACGTTGGTAATGCCTTAGTGAATACATCTGCAAGATTATCATTTGAACGAATATATTATACAGAGATTTCTCCTTTCTTCTAAAGATCATGTGTGCAAAATAATTTTGGTGAAATGTATTTCGTTCTGTCTCCTTTTATGAAGCTACTTTTCAACTGAGCTATAGACGCGGCGTTATCTTCAAATATGATTGTGGATACTTTGACATCTCTTTTCAGTCCACACTTCTCCTGGATGGAATGTATTATTAATCTCAACCACACACATTCTCTACTTGCTTCATGAATTGCAATTATTTCAGCGTGATTTGAAGAAGTAGTAACAACGAATTGTTTTGTAGATCGCCAGGATATAGTAATTCCTCTGTATGTAAACAGATAGCCTATTTGAGATCGAGCTTTATGTGGATCTGATAAATAACCTGCATCTGCATAACCAACAAGATCTGCACGGTCTTTGTTAGTATAAAACAAGCCCATATCAATTGTACCTTTTAGGTATCCCAAAATGTGCTTTATACCGTTCCAATTCCTTTGCGTTGGGGAAGAACTATATCTTTCTAGCAAATTAACATAAAATGTTATATCAAGTCTAATAGAGTTAGGAAGATACCTAAGTGCTCCAACAGTACTAAGATATGGTACTTCGGGACCAAGGAGTTATTTATCCTCTTCTGGAGGACGGAATGGATCTTTATTCGCTTCAACCGACCTAACAACCATTGGAGTACTTAGCGGATGTGCTTTGTCCATATAGAATCGTTTTAAGATTTTCTTAGTATAGGCAGATTGATGAAAAAAATTTCATCTGCTAAATGTTCAATTTGCAGACCCAGATAAAATTTTGTCTTTCCAAGATCTTTCATCTTAAATTCTTTCCTTAAGTATTCAATTGCCTTTTGGACTTTTTGGGGAGTTCTAATGAAACTTATATCATCAACATAAACAGCTAGTATTACAAATTCTAATCCCGATTTCTTAATGAAAACATATTGACAAATGACATCATTTATATATCCTTTATTTATCAAGTACTCACTTAGGCGATTGTACCACATACATCCTGATTGTTTCAGACCGCATAATGATCTTTCCAATTTGACTGAGAATATTTCTCGAGACTTATTACATGCTTCAGGCAATTTAAATCTTTCTGAAGTTTTTATGTAAATTTTGTTGTCAAGTGAACCATATAGGTAAGTTGTAACTACATCCATTAAATATATTTCAAGATTTTCATGTACAGCTAAACTAATGAGATATCGAAAAGTTATACCATCCATAATAGGTAAATATATTTCTTAGTAATTGACACCGGGCCTTTGTGAGAAGCCTTGTGCAACAAGGCGTGCTTTGTATCTTACGATTTTATTTCGCTTTCGCATAAAAACTCATTTATAGCCAATTCATCTTACACCATCAGATATTTGGACTACAAGTCTAAATACCTCATGCTTAGAGAGAGAATTCAACTCAGATTGAATTGCTTCTTTCCATTTAGGCCAATCATCTCTACGTCGACATTCTTCGACGGATTTAGGCTCACTATCTTCACTCACTTGCATGAGTTTAAGTGCAACATTATATGCAAAAATATTATCCACTGTAGCTTTCGATCAATTTAAATTTATCTGATCAATAAAACTTATTGGAAGTTGTTCATTCAGTTGAGTCTCGAGTTCACTAATTTCTTTAGGAATATCGGGATTTCTCAAGTCTTGACCTTCTTCAGGAAGTTCATAGTATCATCTTTATTATTCTTTACATTTTTCTTTCCAGGATTTTTATCCTTTGAACCCAATGGTCGACCATGCTTCAGGCGTGTTTAGGATTCAGAAGCTGAGATACTAGCAGACGGTTGTTTTGGGATATCAATTTGGATAGGCACATTCATTGCAGGGATATGTGACTTAGTTATCCATTTCAAATCAGTAAATGCATTTGACATTTGATTTGCTATTGTCTGTAAGTAGATGACTTTCTGCATCTCCTATTGACATATACTTGTTCATGGATCAAAATGAGATAGTGATGAGACTTTTCACGCAATTTCTCTAATTTCTTTATGGGGTTCCTTTTCTCTCCCCCTAATTGTGAGAAAATTATTTCATCAAATCGATAATCTGCAAATCTAGCAGTAAATAAATCTCTTGTCAGCGATTCATGATATTAAATTATAGAGGGTGAGTCAAACCCAACATATATACCTAACCTCCATTGAGGGCCCATCTTAGTACGTTGCGGTGGTGCTACAGATATGTATATCGCACAACTAAAAATTCGTAGATGGGCTATATTTGGTTCATGACCAAATACTAATTATGATGGAGAATATTTATTATAATTGGTCTGTTTGAAACGTATAAGTGTTGCTGCATGTAAGATAGCATGACCACACACAGTAGCAGGTAATTTAGATTTCATAAGTAGTAGTCTTGCTATCAACTGTAGGCGATTAATAAATGACTCTGCAAGGCCATTTTGAGTATGAACATGAGCTATCGGATGTTTAATTTTTATCTCAATTGATATACAATAATCATCAAGCTTGGAATGTGAATTCACCAGCATTATCTAGACGAATAGACTTAATTGGATAATCTGGAAATGCACCCTTAATCTTATTATTTGTGTCAATAGTCGTGCAAACGCCAAGTTGCGGGATCATAAAAGGCACACAGGAGACCATCTTGATGATACATCTATTAGAACCATAAAATATCTAAATACTCAACTAGGTGGGTGAATAGGTCCACATATGTCCCCATGTATACATTCCAAAAATTTCGGGGATTCGATGTCGACCTTCAGGGTCGATGGTCTGGCAATGAATTTGCCTTGATAGCAAGCGGCACATGAAAATTCATCATTCATTCGCAAGAATCTCCAAGTTCTTTAGTGGATGACTAGTTGAATTTTCAACAATTCGTCTCATCATTATTGATCCAGAATGACCTACTCAATCATGCCATAGACCAAAAGTTTTTGGATCAGTAAACTTCTGGTTTACGATTGAATGTGCTTCGCTCGCATAAATTTCTGCATAATATAGGCCAGACCATAAAGTCGGCAATCTTTTCGGAATATACTTCTGTCTCGAGACACTCTTTGTTATACCAAGGTATTCAATATTCAATTCATTTAGTGTCTCAACATGATATCCATTTCTGCGAATATCTTTAAAACTTAGTAGATTTATAGAGAACAATACATCTTCTACAATAATTTTTGTCCCCCTATGCAGAAATATAATAGCTCTTCTCGAACCTTCAATTATTTTTGCATTACCAAATATTGTAGTGCTATTTGCATTTCTTCTAAGTAAAGTAGAAAAATATTTCTCATCTTTAAAAATTGCATGAGTCATTTTCCACTTTCAATTACACAAATATAATCGCGATTGATAATTGATCCAAACAAAATTTGACGTATATCCATTCTTCAAAAATAATAAAGTTTATTTAGACTTAATGTGTATTAATAAATAGTCATGCATAAATCTCACATTAATTTATAATTGTTTCAAATAGATATTTAAAATTGATGAGGATTCTATTATTTTACGAACTCATGTTATGAAGAGCATATTTATATGAGAATAGTGATATAATAGGTCCAGAACTAATCCCACATTTATAATAAGATATGGTACAATATTATTTAGTTTACATAAGTCATAAATATACAAATTCATACATAAAAATAGAAGTGAAACAATCAGAGAAGAGTATTTAAATATTATCAGGCTTTTCAATATTCATATTTTCATTAATATGTAAATTTCCTTCTGGGAAATTTAAGTAGTCCGCCACATCCAAATGCATAGATTCAACATTATCATCAGACAAAAAATCCGTCTCCGGATTTTTGGCTTTCTTTAATGATGCCTGATAGAACTGAACAAGACGTTTAGATGACCTGCATATCTTTGACCAGTGTTCCTTTCCTCCACATCTTTGACATATGCTTTCTGAATTTTACCTTTGAAATGCTTCTGGATTTTCTTCCCCTCTTTTATATTGCTGGTCGTACCTCGATGCGATACGACTATCATGAGTTCTTCTTTGATCACGGCCACGGCCATGGCCACAACCATAATTGGAGCCATAATTTCTTTCTCATTGATTATAGTTCGCCTGATTTACTTCAGGGAGTGACGAAGAGCCAACACTCCGACTATCATGATTTTTCGTTAATAAATCATTGTGTCTTTTAGCAATAAAAAGGTTAAAAAGTAATTCAAAATATCTAGTAAATCCTATATTGCGGTATTATTGTTGTAGGAGCATATTCGCAGAGGGAAATATGGAGTATGTCTTTTCAAGCATATCATCTTCAGCTACTTCTTCTCCACACAATTTCAGTTGTGATACAATTCGAAACATTTTAGAATTATATTCAGTTATACTTTTGGAATCTGATAATCTTAGATTTAACCAATCATGATGTGTTTGTGGAAGGACGACCAACTTTAGGTGGTCGTATCTTTCTTTAAGATTCTTTCACAATTTTAACGGATCTTTATTGTTAGATATTGTAATTTCAATCCCTCGTTAAGATGGTGGCAGATAAAAATAAGAGCTTTGGCACGATTTTGATTTAATGCTTTATTGTCATCTTTTATGGTGTTTGTCAGACCCATTGATTCTAAATGTAATTTAGCATCAAGTGCCTATGATGCATAATTAGTTCTAGAAATATTAAGAATAGTAAATTCAACTTTTGAAATGTTAGAAACTTTTAATAAAATGAAATTTTTACCTCCTGTGTTACATGTTTAAAATATCTTGGAATGGGTAGAGCTTCGTGCTGATAGCATCTTGTGAAAATAAATCTAGAATTAACTAGAATAAATTTAAGAAGGAGTGAAAACTAAAAATTAAGAAAACAAAGGGCATGTGAGCAAGAATTAATATTGCTTCCTTAGTTTTTCTTACACTGCATTGCAAAGCTACACACATACAAAGAGGTATTATGAGATATTTGACTATTTTTTCCTCCTGTAGCAAAGTCATGTCGCGGTTATAGCATGTTTTTCCCCACAAGTAAATCTTTGACAACCACAAACTTGGACATATTTATATTTACAATATCACTGTAAAATCACCAACTTTGACATAATAAAGTGTGGACAATTTTAATTATATAACAAAAAAGACTTTTTTCTGCCCTTAGCTCTTTTTGTCCCCTTCCCTTCCTTTCTGTCATATCTGGTTATTTCTGCTTACGGGTTTTGAGATGAGGGTTCCCAGGAAACAG
>JAOTQR010000002.1:7721077-7752706 GCA_025774065.1 Solanum ossicruentum
ATATATATATATATATATATATATATATATATATATATATATATATATATGCAAAGAAAATATCATAAGTTGACAACTAAGATCTCCTCTAAGCGGTTCAAAGTGGCCAACAACAAGCAAAGAGGTAGGATCTATCTTAATAGTCATCACCTACACCAATTCTACAAATCAAGTCCATGATTGCACCAACTAAATGAATTTATAGCTACAACAAGCCTCTCGAATCTCAAAATCTAAAACAAGGAACATTCTCAGCAATCGATTTTACCCCAACACAAAGCCCAAAACAAATGTCTCCAACCTAGATATAGAGTGTAAATAATTCAACCCAAGGCCATGGCGGGCCTCTAAGGTCCTGAGTAATGATTCAAGGCATAACATCGTCAATCAAGCCTACTAGAATCCACAACTAGATATAAAAGGGCACTTGGGGTCTATAACAAGTGACTAAGTCTCAATATATTTTAAGATGACCCACGTGATCCCTAAATAAAACTAATCACCCCACATCGGAGCGTAATTAACTCAACCACTAACTCAATCTAAAGTCCCCAAAAGTCTATCCTAGACTAAGGCTCGACAAAAAATCTTGACAAGTAAGAAAAAATGGAATGGAGGTAATAGTAGGCAAATACAGTTCCAAATGTCAAGAAATATATATTAAACATCATCCAGAAGAGCTCAATCAAAGCGGAGATTTCTGCCTACTTAGAAATCGACCACACGTGCTCCAAATCCACTCTACATGAACTATTTGTGCCTGAAACACCTCCAATTGCCATCACGCTATCAAATTACTAATCTACACAACAAAACAAATATTTTTAATATCAAGAATATAATTTTCAAAGTTAGACCAAATATTGGGTCAAAATGGGACTTTGGGACTCACGATGGAAATCTCAAAAATCAAGTTCGTAATAAGGTTACAAATATAACCTAGAACTTATATCCCAAAATGAGGTACAATTCAAGGCTCGAAAACATCACAACAACAATAAACAAAGAAAACCCAATTTTCCCCAAGAGCTAGAAAAAGACAACAGCTAATTTAACTAAATTACCTCCAACGTACTATTCGATCACACCACAGTTTTTTCCTAAAAAATCCACATATGATAGCCTAGAATTTCTCGGGAAATCACCTCCCAAAGTTTCCCTCAAAATTCGGTCCGAAGATGGCATATAATAGCAACTAAATACAACAGTATACCGCAAATAGAACCCGCACAGCTGAAACCAAGTACACCCTGGCATTCCTTGTGTAAAACCCTATAATTTATACCCAAGAATCTTTGAAAATGGACCCATAATGCTCAAGATATCAATTGTCAAAATTCACCTAAAATCCAATCAAAAGTACCCAAATACAACATCAAAAATCAAGAATCTACCTCATCCAGAAGTCCCAATCTAATTTATGGGCTCACCAATGCGTTCCCTAAAAAATTTCACATGAAATGGACGTTTGAATCATCAAATTTGACCTTGAAATGGCAAAAAAATCATGTCTTGAATATTACCAATTGAGCTTGTCACGACTTGGAAATCAAATACATAAACCATGAAAGAGACTTCCACAATCGCATTGAATAATACCCCATGATCGCAGAGTACAGATGCGGACAACTTCGCTAGAAATACTTCTAAAACCGCGGAGCACAAAGGTCTCAAGCCTACAAGATCATGGTGTCCCCTTCACGAACGCGAAGAATAAAAAAATTTGACCACCACAAATGCAGCCAGCGGATTGCGATCATGGAGAAAAAATTCACTTACACCAGATATTAGCTATAACGTAGATATTGGCCAAGGTTGAAAATTCCGATGGGGTGCCCGAGATTCATTCAAAATCTCGTGTTCACAAATAGACTATGTTATCAGACCAAATTCAACATTTCAGACTTAATGACGTAGTTCAAATTTTCATATACGTCGTTACAACGGAATGTGGGTTCCATTCCCATAGATATTTATACCCAAATTCCATCGAGGGGTTCAAAATAAGTCAGAAAGCCTTGAGAGTTGAACAAAAGGTCATTCCAGACCAAACTCACTATTCTGACGCTAATAGTGTTGTCATAATTATCATTCGAGTGTATTTTTCATGAATGTTGACTAAAGTCAATTCTGGGTCAAATTTCAAAGGCTAAAATGCTAAATGGCCTAAACTCGCACAGAAGACCTAGGTGCTCGAACCAACCATGTTCCTAGCCTAATTTGACCATTCTGGAGCCGGTGGTACTATAACTTCTGTTCCAAGGCCATCTTCTTAGAGTTTGACCAAAGTCAACCATTCAAACTCCAAGAGTTTCAAAATATGAAAATTGACTCTCAAAAACCAAATGAACTACCAGGAAACCGAGCTATTAATGCCAAGGAATCATAAATAAGCTGGTGACACTACGAAAAAGCTCTAAATATTGAAAAGAAAGAGGAGCAGGTAGAATGACCTGGAAGGTCATTACAATATCTTTTATTGAATAAGGGTTTATAAGATGTTATTTATTAATGCGAAGATGTATATAGGTTAATTTAAAATTTTCTCAGGTTATCTATATGAACAAATATTATCTATTATGAAGAGTAGTCTTCCCTTGAGTCGTCCTTGTCCACTCCTAAACTTGAAATTTGAATCTCCTTTGGAGTTTTTTTTTCTCTCTTCTTTCAGTTATTTATTACATAAATTTATTTATGAGTATATATGTTCAACAATATATGTGTTAGTATATGCATAGGAAACATAGTTTAGTATAATTAGTTTTTCTCCTTTAGTTTTTTTTTTTTTTTTTAGATATTGACTTTATTAGTGTTTATTGTGGCTGGGAAAATGGTATGAAAATGGTTCCACTGACTATTTTCTGTGATGGAACAGTTGTGGTTCCCAATATCTCCAACGACAGGGTTTTTATTAATCAAATGCCATTAATTTGTCCCTTTTCACTTTTGAATTGCTTACGCATAATTGTGATTTTTAGATTCTTTGATAATAAAATATTTATACACAAAAGTGGGAATTATGTACAGAGGCATGATTTTTGGACAGAGTCCCAACATACCAATAATAACAATCATAAACGAAGAAAGCTAATCAAGAGCTACAGTTCAAACATAGTAGTGAAGCTTTGCAATTCGGCTTGTTAGATTGTCTTTGAAACTACCTTAGCGAAAAGGAGAGAATGATGCCCAAGGAGAATGCGAACATAATAGCGAAGGAAGAAATGCTAAGATACTGAAAAGACGGAATTAAGCAATTAAAGACAAACAAAAACTTACTTTGATAGTTGAAGAAGTTGGAGTACATACAATAGTTCAATGTATATATATAAGCCCAAATATCAGGCCAGAGTCAGATATTGAGCTTAAACAATATTTAGGTGTGATGTTTGCATTTCAGATTAGGGAAATAGGCCCAAATGAGTGTGTATTTTATTTTAGTAATTATTAAGAAAATATCAGAATTTGTTTTTAAAAAATCATGTTCTTTTGCTTCTCTTGGTTGTCCAAAGTGAATAAATTATACATTAAATATAATACAATTAAAAATATCAACGTAAATTTAAAATGCATTAGGTATATAGATCTCTTGTTTCTATGCTTGCTTTATTTTTATAATGAGGAAATTAATCTCTTGTTTAGCTACGAGTTTTAAAATTAACATTTAGAACATAAAAATTTGAGTTTTTAAAGTCATAGGTTTTTAAATTTGTTGTGTTTGGATATGCAGTTAATAAGAAAATTTTTCTTTTTAAAGTTTTGCGAGTAAAAGTATGGATACTTCTTAAAATTTAAAATTTTTCAGAAGATAAATTTTTAAAATCTAGTAAAACATTTTTGGTCAAACGAATATTTGAAGATATGTTTTAAAAATATTATCCAAAATATATAGTCAAATAGATATTTAATATTAAATTTTAAAAGATGATCCAAAATCTATGATCAAATGCCAACTAAGAATGAGTTTGATAAGGACAAAGATAGTTTTTCATAGTTTTCTATTAATTTTCTATATTTGGTTGATTAGTTTTTTTAAAAAAATATTTTTTCTAGGTAAAACAAATTTTTCTAAAATAGGGGGATAAAATGGACCCTACATAATCGTTAAAAGTATCATTATATTTTATTCATGCTTTTTTGATTCAAACTTCTCATTTTACTCATGCCTATACATACACTACAAACTCTCAGAAAAACCTCATTCAATCTCATCTGTGGCGAGAGAAAGGACAGAACTCAATTTCTTCAACAGTATGCTTAGGGTGGCACTATGTTACCCATTATTAGTCCTATATCTAGGTAATTTGTTTCAATGTGATTTTTTAGCAAATATAATGCCAGATTAATGTTTGGTACATTGAAAATGTTCATTTATTAATCTTTGTATTAATTTTATTAATTAGAATTTATTGTAATTAGAAAAATGACATGAAAGTTGTGCCTCTAACTGTTCTTTATGGTGGAAGGATGGCGATTTTTGATGTCGCCAACGATAAGGTATTGTCAATCAAATGTCATTGATCTTTGATTTGTTTTCTATCACTTTTGAATTGATTAAAAGTAATTATGATTTCTGAATTTGTTACTTATGTAGGTAGAGGATATTCTAATTAAGTTTGCAGAGAAATATAAAAGTATGGAGGTCTTTTCATTAGAAAAACAATTATCGGTGAGAACACGAAGTGGAGGTTTACGTTTTTTCTCCTTGACTTTTGAGAATTTCATGAATGTTTTGTTTATCTCCAAATATTTAACATTGTATTGGTTCATTGCATGTAGATCTATCATTGGCAAGGAGAAATTCTTTGCTTAGATTCATGGAGAAGCGAAAACAGAGGTTCATTTTCCTTATAATTTTTTTTTAAAGTCCAATGCATATCTAAACACAATTTCATACTTTCAAATATTCCTTTCTAACTTCTTGTCCAAACATCACATTTTTACTTTAATATGCCTATTTAACTTTTCAAGTTTAGATTACAATAAGCTTATTTTTAGAAACTCAAGAAGGTAAAGTATCAATTATTTTTCTCAAAATTAATTTTAACTTCAATGAGAAATCAAACAAATTGAAACGACAAAAGTAATTTTAAGAGACATAAAGGGTGAACCTTTACAAAAGCCTACTAATCGTATTTCTATTATCTTGAGTCCTAAGAGAAAAAGTCCTGCCACTTGGTGGTGGAGACAGGATTTACATCAAGAGGTATCAAAATATAAAGTACTATAAAGGTACAAACGGAAGAACTACAAAGTCACAAAGATAACTGGATCGTGGAGATTATTGACGTGGACCACTGATGTTCCTCTTGGATTTTGAAATTGGAGATTTGTTAAATCCCTAAAAGTATATAATTTTTAAAACTAAAATATTAAAGTCAAATAGTCTATTTTAATTTAAGTCAATCATTTAAAAATTAGAGGAAAAAAAGACTTCAGTTATTAAAAATAAAGTAATTAAATGCATCAATTATTGTTTAGAAAATGCTAATTAGAAAATAAAGAAAAAAATGCATTATTATTTTTTTTAAAAAAAAAAGCTATAAATTAAAGAACCTCAGCTTAAAAACATAAATTTAAAAAAATAAAAAAAGTGTTACAAAGTGTTGCAACAACTTGTATATGCTTTTTTATTTAAAACTTTTATATAGATCAAGTTCAAGCTCCAAACATCACTGATCCATTTTTTTCTTTATCTTTTTAATTTGTTTTTAGCTGAAGTTCTTTAATTTTTAGCCTTTTTTTTAAAAAAAAAACTGAAGCATTTTTCTCTTTATTTTTTTAATTAGGTTTTTTAAAAAATAATTGATGCGTTCTTTAACTTTATTTTTAATAACTGAAGCCTTTCTTTTTTCTCTAATTTTTAAATGATTGTCTTAATTTAAAATAGACTATTTAACTTTAAAATTTTAGTTTTAACAATTATATACTTTTAGGGATTTAACAAATCTCCAATAACAAGAACATTAGTGGTCCACGTATCCAACAACTACCATGCTCTAGTTATCTTCGTGACTTTTTAGTTTGTCCGTTCATGATTTTGTAGTACTTTATATTTTGACACCTCTTGATGTAAATCCTGGCTCTGCTACTGCATATATACTATGTCAAGGATGATGATTTATGAAAGACTATTATGAAAGTTTCCTCGTGGATTATTAGAAATTATTTAACGCCACAAAATATGTAATGGAGGCTGGATCCTTATCTTAGAGTTCATGAGAATACAACAGTTTGCTATTAAGAAAATGTACCAGCTTATAGAAGGTTAGTATGTAATGATGGAGGATGTCCCTAGTGAATATTTGTTTCTTTTACTAGTTATAAAGAGAAGGTTATAGATGAGGGATAGACTTGCTAGGTGGATGAGAGATATTTATGTGATCTGTCTAATGTGCAAAATGGTGAGTAATCCATCCAACAGTTATTGTGTAACTGTCTAATAATGACAGAAGCATGCAGAGACAGAAGCATGCAGCAAAAAAAAAAAAAAAATGGAAGTAGCAGGCAAAGAGCTCTTTTCTTTTGATATCTTAAATACATTATTGCTAGAGTCCTTAAATAGAAAATTTTATAACTAAAATAACATGTTTATTCTCTTGAGAAATCTAAATCTAAAAACTGACTGCACCTAAAGACTAGGAAATAACTTATTGACTCCTAAATAGACTCAACAACTAACTACTAGACCCCAAAGCTGATCACGTAGTTAACATTCCTCTCTTAAACTGAAATATCTTTCAGTTTAATTTGCAAACACCAAGTTGATCAGGAAGCTTGAGGAATGACACTGATTTTAGGGGCTTTGTGAACATTTCTGCAACCTGCTCTTCACTTCTGCAATAAATAAGGTTGATCCTTGCATCCTTAGTCAGATCACACAAGAAATGATACTTCACATCTATATGCTTCGTCCATATTCAACTGGATTTTTTGAAAGATTAATCGTCGAAGTATTGTCACAATAAATTTGTGTTGGTCTTTCCTGCTTAAAATGAAGTTCTTCAAGAACATTCCTCAGCCAAACAGCTTAACAAGCACATGATGCTGCAGCTACATACTATGCCTCGGTAGTCGACAGAGTAACAATAGGTTGTTTCTCTGAAGACCAAGAAATAGCTCCAGACCCCAACATAAAAATATAGCCCGATGTGCTTTTTCATTCTTCAAGAATTCCAACATAGTCGCTATCTGTGTAACCAAACAAATCTCCAACTGCTTTCACTCGAATAAAAAATTCCAAAGTCGCTAGTACCCTTCATCGCACGATTCTCTTGGATGATTGTAGATGTGTTTCTTTTGGACTTTCCATGAACATGGTAATGAGACTTACACCGTACTTAATATCAGGCTGGTTGCTGTCAAATACATCAAGCTTCCCACGATTTGCTTGTACAAACTACTGTCCACTTTTCTCCCTTCAGGTTCTTTTACAAGCTTCAAACCCTTGTCCAATGGTGTGCTCACAGAGTTGCAATTTCAGCTGGAATCTGTCCAGAATATCTTGCACATCTTTTGTTTTGAGAGAGAAAAATGCCATAGGCAAATTGATTCACTTCTAGACCAAGAAAATAATACATCATAGCCAAATCCGTCATGTCAAACTCAACCATCATGGACCTTTTAAAATTCTCAATCATAGCAACTTCATTTCATGTATAAATTGAGTCATCCACATATAACACGCCATTAAGACCCCTAAACCTTTCTTTTTTACGAATGCCCTTGAGGAGGCCCCGGCGCAACACCTTTCTCACTCAAAGGATCTATGAAAAGAATGTGTTCCTCTTTCCATCTTTCGGTAGCATAAAGAAAGTAGATTCAAATTGACAATCGCACCGAAAGTATGGTAGAGGTTGGTTGAAGATGATGTTATGTGGCGTTCAAAACCAATCTTGAAGTGAATGAATTATAAAGATCAAGAATGTTCTATATTTCAAGAGCTAGATTAGTTGGCAATGACATGTTACAACCTATAGAATCAAGGTGAAGATTGTGATTCACCCGTAGTGGATAAGGGGGCAAGCGTAGCGCTTATTGTTTAACAGGTACGTAGCCTCTTCTGAGAGGTGAAGAATAGCTATCTTTCAGAAAGAAGAAGAGCGGCAAACCTTTTTAGTACTACCCGACTCGAGGCGAAGAAAGACCCTTTATGTAGTCTATCTAGGGCGATCGATCTACATCTTTCCCCATAGCCCTGGGGCTGTGTCTCGATCTCCTATGTGTATCAGTTCCAAGAGAAAGGAAGGGGCTGATCCAATTTATTATTTTTTGTGCCAGCTCATGATCTAAATGACTCGCACATACACCGTAGTACATGTTCCTCGACGCCCCTTACCGTTCTCGCTCAGTCTTTTAACGGCTGGGAAGGCAGTCGTAGAAATGAAGCATATCGCCATGCCGACCATCAAATACAAGATTGCACCCCTTCTCAAAGATTTGATGGAAAAATCTGATCGCGCTTGCCTGATGCCGGATCACCCAACGAATGGATGATTTCAAAGCGGGTAGGGAGGCAAGAACCATGTTTTCAGAGACCTAACCCAACCCGGTCCGAATCTTATCTGAACTGTGACTTGTTCAGTATTCACTTACATTATCTCGAGTAATCGAATTGCCCGCTTCAGGCTAGAGAGAAGAGAGAATATGGTTCACGAAGCATCTGGCTTATCAGTAATCTCCCATTCCCGTTGTCGAGAGATTTTAATAAAGAGTATGTTCATATGGACACTTTCGGAATCCCTTCTTTGAAAAATAAGCATCAATATTATATACCATGCTCTTGGAGCTTGTTTTAATCTGTATAGAGCCTTTTTCAATCTAAGCACTTTATTCTCAGAACCAAATTTCACATATCCATGAGGTTGTTCAATAAATACCTTTTCTTGAAGTTCACCATGCAGGAAGGCAGATTTCATATCTAACTGGAAGATTTTCTAAGCATTCTGAGCAGCCAAAGCAATCACCAATTTGATGGTATCTAACCGAGCAATAGGAACAAACACTTCTATGTAGTCTACACCATATTCTTGCTTATAGCCTTTTGCTACTAAGCGAGTGTTGAACTTGTCAACCTCTCCATTTTCCTTCAACTTTGTTTTGTAAATCCATTTGACACCAATGGTTTTCTGATTTTCTGGGATATTTGTCAACTCCCAGGTACCATTTTTTTTCAATTGATCTAATCTCCTAATCCATCACTTGCTGCCACTTTGGATCTTTGACGGCATCGGTAAACGATATAGGCTCATAATCTGAAAATAAAGAGAAATGACTGACTGTATTTCTAGATTTTCTGATTCCATATACCTCATAATTTTCCATCCAGCTGGGTGCACCTCTTCTACGTTGAGGACGTTCACTGTTGGGCTGAGCATCACCTGATTCGTGATCAACAACTTCATCAGTTTGTACTGTTGGACTTCCCTTTGAACTGCTCTCATGTGGTGGTTCTGATTCCTTTTCTTTTTCTTCAATCGAAAATGGAATTTGTTGAAATAACTTATTATTGCTCCAATTCCAAGTTGCTTCTTCATCAAAGATAACTTCTCAGCTATGTATCAATTTTCTTCTTAATATGATTGAACAAGCGATAAGCTTTTGATTTGTCACTAAGACCAAGGAAAATGCATTTCTGACCTTTATCATCCAACTTCTTCCTCTCAGCATCTGGAATGTGTGCATATGATATACACCCAAAAATCCAATAAAACTCAACATTTGGTTTTCGCCCCCTCCAAGCTTCATGAGGTGTCAGGTTTTGAATAGAGTTGGTAGGACATTTATTCAATATATGAATGCTCCAACGAACAGCTTCTGCCGAAAAGTCTCTTGGTAAACCACTTCTCTTCAAAATACTATGCACCATATCAAGAGTTGTGCAATTTTTCCTTTCACACACACCATTTTGTTGATGTGTGTAGGTTGCTGTAAGTTGTCTTTTAATTCTATGCTTCTCAAAAAATTCTAAAAATTCTTGTGAGTTGTATTCGCTACCTCAATCAGTCCGTAAGCACTTAATTCGACAACCAACTTCATTTTCAGCAAGGACTTTAAACTTCTTAAAAGTTTCAAATGCTTCAAATTTTTCTTTCAGGAAACATACCCAAGTATTTCTGCTATAATCATCAATGAAGCTAATGAAATAGTGTTTACCTCCATTAGATTAGGACTTAACGGACAACAAATATCTGAGTGCACCAACTCCAGCACCTTCTTTGCCCTCCAAAACTTTCCTGTTGGAAATGGCTCGCAGTATTGCTTGCTAATTTCACATTCTTCACATATTTCATCAGGAGATTCAAGTTTTACCCTGAGATAGGTCATAGTGCCTGCAGAACATAGAGTTGAGGCTTGGTTTCTCATATTTTGTAGTGTAGACCTTCAGTTTATGAGATTCTATCAATTGTAGCTAGGTCTTCTCTAGAATCCCGCGATAGGCCTGACAAGATTAGGGCTATGAGGCCTCGTTCAGTTAGTTAGCGCTGGTCTGCTGAGTGTTAGAGACAGTTTTCAGGTTGTTAGGAACAGGAACACTCATAATAGGTCTCGCAAGAGATCTTAGTAGGGAGCCCTCGAACAAGGTGGTTCTAGCTCATGTTAGGGCTCAAGAGACTCTAATGCACTTCCTATCTACCATGATCACAGTATTATAGGGCATTCAATATCAGGTTGTTATGACTGCGGCAGACATGACCATTGGCACTGAGAGTGCTCTAGGAAGGGTTCAATCCTTCAGGCAGGAGAAATTTGTCCTTTTCAAAGGTGTAGAGATATGAGCCACAGGGCTAGACAATGTCCCCAACATAGTGCAGTTGGGTAATATGCTCAGTCAGAACAATATCATGGGTTCGTGTCGAATTCTACCGGAGATGGTATTCCCAGTGTTGGTGGAGGTAGTTTTGGTATTCAAGTTGAGGTCAATTATGATTCCTCCTATGATCTTGTAGGCCATATAGAGCGCACAGCTCCAGGTATAAAATGTGATTGTGTAAATTCTTTTCTAAATCCTTCCTTGCTTGTATTATATGGTGTTGGGGTCTTCGTACCTAATGGTTCTTACTTGATTTTACACTTATTCTATTAGTGTTGTTTTAGTTTATCTGCACTTGTGTCTAACTTGGGGTTGTAAGTTGATTTCTCTTTTTTGCAGCAGATTGTCTTGGTATTGGATTTATTTATGCTAAAAATAGGTAGAACATTATTTGTGATTTGTGCTTAGTCTACTTGCCCTAGTTGGTTTCTATTTTGGCCTTCGAGATGTGTTAGTATAGAAGGTTGCTCTTGTTATTGTTAGCTGGTGTAAGGTTGTACGCAGTTTGAAACCAAGTGAATTTATTTTTGCCTTATAATCCCCTGCTATTATACATATCACTATACATCATAACTGTAGTTTCTTTTATAATGACCCAGCTTGCAAGTGATATTGCCCATTTTAGGCCGAGGACATCACGAATTTAAAATAATCACTAGTAGGAAAGACTTGTTTACTTATATACTCAGCATCTCTCCTATGTTTTTGCTAATATGGATCTTCTATTTATTGAATAGTTGTTACATTCACCCCCTCTATGGACTCAACGCCCTCGTTGAGGTTTTCCTCACCATATGAGATTTGCCCAGAATCACCACCGAGGTTTGCCTTGTCTCACTGAGATTTTTCTAAATTTAGTTGAACTCTAACCCACATCAACAAGACTAACACAAGAGTGACTCTAAAACCATCTATAATGACCCAACCCACGAGTGATGTTGTCCGATTTGGGCTTAGGCCCTCACGGCTATATACGCGTAATTAGTAAGTAAGGCATGTTAATTTATATACCTAGCATCTCTCTCATATTTTTGCCGTTTGGGACTTTTATCTAAAGATGGGTTGTTACATTTTTTTCATTTCATTTTTTTGTAAAGAATACATCTCCCATATTCATCATCTAAGGACATATGTTTCATTACAGTAGTTATATGACAGGTTGATCTTTTTATCGGAAAACTACATCCTCAAGCTCAAGGTTACAGTTTCTTCACAACAGTACCTTCATTGACTTCGGCTTTACTAATGAATAAATTGGTTTCGATGGAACTATATTGTAAATAGCATTTGCTGCTACAGAATAAATCAATTTCGAAATGGCATAACATGCTCAATAGGACATGAGTTCTAGTATCATAAACATTTTCTCGTAGGAATGCCCGTGAATTTGATCAATCACTTATCATGCTTTGTCAGTAGACATAGATATATGTTCACCTAATGCATATACTTCTGTGTTTTTCTTCTTTAGCATAAGGCTGCCTTCTACTACTAAATCATAAGCATCTAGATTTTTTTATTAATATTAGCAACGAGATCTATTATTGCTTTTTGCATGTCCCCTAAATTTTAATTTAGGTGCAATTAAATTCTCCCAATTTGTGGTCTATCATACTATTTATTATATGAATTGGCAAATGCTCTTCTCCATTATGGATAGCAATAGTATGAATGATCATTGTGGGTACAATGGTAGATACCCGGGACCAAGTTATTACTAATTCTTTTTCTGCTTTTTGCTAAGCTTATCAAAACATTTTTAATCAATGGTTGGCTTCAAAGGGATTTTTTTAGTTAACGTGTCACGATCTTACTCCTATTTTGTCATAAAATTTTGTAAAATGAAGAATTTAATTCGATTTTCTCTCCTATTTACTACAGTGATGAAGAATCAAATTATCACTATATTTATTTCTATTTCTATTTCTTCTTCCAAGTGCATGATAACCCCAAGGGATTAAGGGTTTTCTTTCTACCAATTGAGGTTCTCCCTTTACCACCCCCATGGGGATGGTGTACAGGGTTCATAACTACTCTGCTTACTACATAAACTTAACTAGCCAATACTTAGATCCGATTCTACGGGATTAGAAAACTCATTTGGAGAATTTTTGGCGAAAAACACCAAAAATGGCATAAGTCCGCATCACGGACCCCATGTTTTCGAGGTGAATGTTTTTTCAAATTTCATGAGGGGCATTCCAGACCTTTCCCAACCCCTCCCAAACTCAAAACATGATCTAAATGGGTCATTTGAGCGTAAGAAGGGTTTTAAACCTCATTCTATTTCCTTTCAAAGTTTTTGAAAAAGACTAGGGCTAGAGAGAAGAGAAGAGGAGCGAGGAATTAAGGAGTTCGAGGAGATTTCATTGAGGATTGACTGTCAAAAGCTTTAAACCAGGTATGTAAAGCTAAACTAAAACACGGGAATGTTCTTCCATGTGCCCCATAGATGGTAATAGAGGAATTGAGAGTCCAAGAGTCCCCGTACATGTTTCTTGAATTTTTCTTGAAAATTATATCTATTACATGTATTTTCATATATCAATGATCGTCATAAACTTGTTTTCTTGAATTGAATACTTCTCATGAGACGTTTATAAACCCTATATAATATTTATGAAAGCTTGCATGAATGATCCTAAGGATAAATTCTAGAGCCTTGACTTGAGCAATGTTGATTGAAACCTTGATATGAGTATGAGGTTGAGTTAATTAAGCTTAATGATCCTATGAGTCTTCATAATTGAGTTCTGGAGTTCTATCTAAATGACTTCTTCTAAATGATGATCTGAGTTCTTGAGCTCTTATATGAGAATTGAGTTAATTGAGATGAGTTAAAGTCCCTAAAACTAATAGAGGACTTTAGACTTTGAGTTGATGAGATGATGAGTGCCTTCATGAGGCTAATCGAGATAATCGATAGAGATGAGGAATTTTATGAGCATTGAGTCTTGGGAGGAGTATTGAGCATTGAAATGGGTGAGAGTGAGTCTCACTCGCACTCATTAACTACGTCACAAAAGGTAGGTGAGATTGAACCATTACATCAGATGATTCTCTCTTGAGGTAAAGTCCCTAAAAATAATAGAGGACTTTAGAGGTTAGATTCCTTGTGCATCATAGGCATTCCTTACCTGGCAAGTACAGAAGGTTGTGGAAATATTAGCAGGATTGTTGTACAATCATTGGCTTATAAGTGGTTGTTGTCGGATAAGAGAAACTCCCAGAAAGTTCCCATACTAAGTACTTTGAGTCGAGTTAAGTTGAGTTACATTAAGTTAAGATGGGTTAAGCTAAGTTCCATTAAGCTGAGATGAGTTGAGTTGAGCTCTATTGAGTTGAGTCCGAGTTGATTGATGATGTTTGATTTGATTGATGGGCCACTTGTTTACTCTTTATTCTTGCTTTAGATAGGCATTTGACATTCTGTTTGAGTATGTTCTGAGTTGATGTTATTTTTATATTATTCTGTTTGTTTCTGTATCATTTTACCATTTTACATACTCATACATTCCACGTACTGATGTTGCCTTTGGACTATATCATTCTATGATGTAGAGGTAGGTACTAGAACCGTCAATAAGCACATCGTTGAGGATTTGAGCATCTAGCTGAGTTGGTGAGCCTCCCTTACTTCAGAGGATTGTTATTTTGTTTTTATCTGGCTTATTAGAGTTCAACTTGAGTTAGCTTTGTTATTTTTGAGTTGAGGTAGTCATGGGTCTGTTATTTTGCACCACTTGATAGTGATAGAGGTTTCATAGACTAGAGTTCAGTTTTGATATTGCGACTTGTTGAGCTAGTTTTTTCGTACTAGCTTATATTTGATATGTCACTTGAGATTTATATTGCCCATTCATATTTTTAGTCTTCCACTGAGTTTTCTAAGTTATATTTGAATGAATGAATGTGATGAGGCCAAGTGGTTCACTTGGGGACTAGCAATAGTCTCTGAGTGCCGACCACATCTAGGATATCCTCCCAAGGCGTGATAAACTTGGTATCTGAGTACAAACTTCAAGTGTCCTAGGAAGTCTATGAAGTTATTCCTAGCAGAGTCCTTATTATTAGTGCGAAGAGTTCCACATCCATATAGGGAGGCTATAGGACATTAGGAATTGTCTCACTTCTTTCATGTTCTAAATTATGCGATGGAGTTATACCTATAAAAGTTCTCTTCTAATTCATGCTCTACACATTGCAAAGTTGTGATCATGCCTCCTAGAAGAGCTATCAGAGGTAGATGACATCCCGCCAGGCAGAATGTTGGCCCACCTGAGCCTCAAGGACATGAGGAGCTTGTGGATCCAGCTTTACCTGTTGAGTAAACCCCACAAGCTGAGGTTTCTAATGTGGAGCTTCGCTAGGCTATCCAAACTCTAGCCCAGGTTGTCACAGCACCCATAGAGAGACAAGGAGCAAGTAAACAGGATGCATAGCATACTTCTAGAGTCCGGGAATTCTTGCGGATGAATCCGCCTGCGTTCACAAGGTCTGCATCCACTGAGGATCCTAAGAACTATGCGGAGGAGCTTCAAAAAGTGTTTCAGGTGATGCATGTGACTGACAATGACTAAGTTGAACTGGCTACCTACCATCTCAAGGATATGTCTATGTTATGGTTCAATCAATTTAGGAAGGGTAGAGGAGAGAAAGCCCCATTGCTGACTTGGGAAATGTTCGAGGAAGCTTTCTTAGGGTGCTTCTTTCCAAGAGAACAAAGGGAGGCAAAGGTAAGAGAGTTCTTGAATCTAAAACAGGGCTCTATGACTGTGTAAGAGTACAACTTAAGTTCACTTAACTATTTCTCTATGCTCAGGATATGGTTTCTGACATGAGGGGGAGAATAGGGATGTATGTTGATGGGCTGAATAGAGGGACAAAGAAAGATGGGAGGTGAGCGATACTTGTGAGTGATATGGACAACGAGAGATTGATGACTTATGTGCAACAAGCTGATGAGAAGAGACAACATGACAGAGAAGAGTTCAAAAGTAAGAGGGGTAAGACATCCAGCCATGAGGTTGGAAAGAGAAGGAATGGTAATAGATTCCAATCAGAGCCAACACCACATCTGCTAGTGAACCTGCTCCTAGAACTAGGAATGATCAGAGGTCTCAAAACGTTAGAGCCCATGGATCTCAGTCATAGGCTATTGTGGCTCACGGTTCTTGGGGTAAGCCACCCTGTGATAAGTGTAGCAGATTATACTTGGGTAAATGTCGTGAGAGGAGTGATGCATGCTTCAGATATGGCCAAGTGGGTAACTTCTAGAGAGAGTGTCCAAGGTGGGTTGACCAAACACAATCTTCTACTCCAGCCTCGCTAGATAGAGGAACCTAGAAAAGTACTACGACAGGCGCAAGCGGAGCTGCAAACCATATGTATGCCATGGGTAGTCGCTAAGATCAGGGAAACTCCCTAGATGTTGTGACGGGTATGATTTGAGTCATTACTCTTGATTGTTATGTTTTGACAGATCCTGGTGCCACATTGTCATTTGTAACTCCTTATGTGGCTAGTAGATTTGATAGGACTCTGAGAGTCTTCTTAAACCCTTTGATCTTTCTACTTAAGTGGGTGAGTCTATTCGAGCTAAGAGAATCTATAGATCTTGTGTAGTGTCCATCCATCATAGCGATACTCTGATTGATTTGGTTGAGTTAGAGATGACTGATTTTTATGTGATCCTTGACATTTGGCTTCACTCCTGTTATGTCTCTATTGATTGTAGAGCCCAAACTATTAAGTTCCAATTTTGAACAAAATTAGTTCTACAATGGAGGGGTGATTCTGTTACACATAAGGGAAAGTTTATCTCCTAGTTTAGGGCCAGAAAACTACTTTCCAAAGGTTGTATCTATCATATCGTGTGAGTTATATGTAATGATATTATGTCTCCTACTCTTGAGTTAGTCCCCATTTTGAATAAGTTTCATGAAGTATATCCTGTGAATCTACCTAGAGTCCCTCCTGAGAGGGAGATTGGCTTTGGGATCGATGTTCTTCTTGATACCCAATCTATCTCAATTCCACCTTATAGGATGGCCCCAGCTAAGTTGAAAGAGTAGTTGAGGGATTTTTTAGAGATGGGATTTATCAGACTAAGTATTTCACCTTGGGGTGCCCCTGTGCTATTATTTGTGCAAAATAAGGATGAGTCTCTATGAATGTGTATCGACTATAGACAACAGAATAAGATCACATTAATGAATAAATATGCTCTACCAAGGATAGAGGATTTATTTGACCAATTTTAGGGTGCCTCTTGTTTCTCAAAGATGGACCTCAAATCTTGCTACCATCAATTGAAAGTAAGGGAATGTAATATTCCAAAGATAATCTTTAGAACTAATTATGGCTATTTTGAGTTCTTGTTCATGTCCTTTGGGTCGACGAATACGCCTGCAGCCTTCATGGACTTGATGATAGGGTCTTCAGACAATATCTTGATATATTTGTGATCGTGCTCATCAATGACATTTTGGTGTATTCTAGAGATGAGGAAGAGCATGCCAAACACCTTAGAGTTGTCCTCCAAAGTGTTAGAGACCTTGAGTCGTATGAAAAATTCTTAGAGTGTGAGTGATGGCTTAAGTCAATGGCTTTCCTAGGCCATATTATTTCGGGTGATGGTATTCATGTAGATGCCCAAACGATTGAAACAGTTAAGAACTGGCCCAGACCGGCCTCTCCAACTAATATAAGGAGTTTCTTGGGGTTGGCAGGCTACTACTGCAGATTTGTTGATGGATGTTTTTCCATATCCACACCATCGACTAAATTGACTAATAAAAAGGTCAAGTTTCAGTGGTCTGACAAATGTGAGAAGAGTTTTCTAGAGTTGAAGACTAGACTGACTACTGCACCAGTTTTAACCTTGCTCGATGGGACAGATGACTTTGTAATCTATTATGATGCTTCAAGAATTGGATTGGGTTGTTTGCTGATGCAAAGAGGGAAGGTGATAGCCTATGCTTCCAGACAACTTAAGGTTCATGAGAGGAAGTATTCGACCCAAGACCTTAAGTTGGCATTAATGGTGTTTGCACTTAAAATCTAGCGCCACTACTTATATGGAGTGCATATGGATGTGTTCACTAACACAAGAGCTTACATTATGTCTTCAGTCAGAAAGAGCTCAACTTGGGATAGAGGAGATGGTTGTAGTTGCTCAAGGAATATGACGTGAGCATTCTCTACAACCCAAGTAAAGCTATTGTTGATGCTCTTAGCAGATTGTCAATGGGTAGTACGACACATATTGAGAAGGGAAAGAAGGTGTTAGCTAAGGAAGTGCATCAATTAGCTCAAATGGGAGTTCATCTTGAGGAGAATGATGAGGGTGGAGTCAATGTTCAAAACGGGTCTACTTCGTCCTTAGTATCAGAGATAAGAGAAAACAAAAAGTGATGGTCTTCTCCAAACGGGGAGATGGAGTGTTGAGATACCAGAGTAGATTTTGCGTTCCAGATGTTGATGGTGTCTAAGATAGGATTATGGCTAAAGCCGATAGTTTTGGATATTCCATTCATCCTGGCTCTACCAAGATATACCATGACTTGAGTGAAGTTTATTGGTGGAGTGGAATGATGAGGTATATCGCTCAGTTCGTGTCAAAGTGCTAGAATTGCCAATAAGATAAAGTTGAGCATCAAAGGCCATATGCATTGGCATAGAACTTTGAGATTCCTAAATGGTATTTGGAGATGATCAATATGGACTTCATCGCCAATCTACTAACATCCTAAAAGCAATGTGATTCGATATGGGTGATTATGGGTAGGATGAGCAAATCATGTCACTTTTTAGAAGTCAAGAAAACCAACACTGTGGAGGAGTATGCCAAGTTGTACATCCTTGAGATTGTAAGATTGCATGGAGTTCCTTTGTCCATAATCTTGGACAAAGGAGCTCAATTCAGCTCCCAATTTCGAATATCTTTCTTGAAGGGTTTGGATACTAAAGTTAATGTGAGTACGACCTTTCATCTAAAGACAAATGGCCAGGCAGAGCGTACAATTCAGACATTAGAGGATATGTTGAGTGCCTGTGTCCTTGACTTCAAAGGAAATTGGGATGACCAGCTACCATTTATTGCGTTTATACATAACAATAGTTATCACGCAATCATTCAAATGGCTCCCTATGAAGCTTTGTATGGGAGCAGATACCAATTAGGTGCTTCACCATTGGAGAAACTAAGTTGATTGGAACTGATATTGTCCATCAGTAAATGGAGAAGGTAAAGGTCATCAAAGAGAGGTTAAAGACTGCATTGAGTCACCCGAAGTCTTACATTGATGTGAGAAAAAGAGACATAGAGTTTGAGGTGAATGATTGGGTGTACTTGAAGGTGTCTCCTATGAAGGGTGTCATGAGATTTGGGAAGAAGGGGAAATTGTGTCCTTGCTATAATAGTCCCTATCATATTCTGAAGAAGATTGGGGAGGTTGCTTGTGAGTTAGAGATGCCTTTCTAGTTAGACGCAATTCATCTCATATTCCACGTCTCGATGTTGAAGAAATTCTTAGGAGATCCTACCTTGGTGATCCCTGTTGAGAGCATCGGAGTAAAGGATAGTTTGTCCTATAAGGAGATTCTGATCCAAATGATTGATCACTAGTTCGCAAGTTGAGAACCAAAGAGACTTCCCCAGTCAAAGTCCTGTGGAGAAATCAATTCATCGAGGAAGGCATGTGGGAAGATGAGGAAGAGATGAGAGCTAATTAACTAAATCTATTCCTTCTTGATGATGAGAATGTCGAAGGTAATGTCCTTACCCTTGACTTGAATTAATTGATCTATTCTTGAGTTGATGTGTTTTTTCCTAAGTTTGAGTAGAGTTTGTTGAGGTTGATGAGGAGTCGAGAGTTTGAGTTATTGAGTGACTATTGAGATAAGTCTTGAGTATATTCGTGCCTTGAAGGCCATCTTTACTCATCATTCGAGGACGAATGATCCCAAGGGGGAGATGATGTAAGACCCAGTAAAATTACAAATATACCCCTAGAGGAGAGATGTGCACATAACACGTCTTCCCATGCTCTGATGACAAATCTAAGGCCGGATATGTGATCCACATGAAAAATGAAGTGGGGAAGTGGTCTTGGTTGATTTTGAGAGCAACCAAATCAAATGATAATTTTTTGATGTGAAAATAAATTCCAGTAAGGGTACGCGATAGGTGTACGATGCGCACCTACTCTGAACCAACACTTAACTTTTGTGCAAAAACTTTCAACGGGATTAGAAAAGCTATTCGAAAAATTATTGGCGAGAAATACCAAAATTAAACAAGGTTAGCGCGCGGACCACCCTTGTTCCGAGGAGAACATTTTTTCAAATTTTGTGAGTGGCATTCCATGCCTTTCCCAACCCCTCCTAAGCTCAAAACATGATCTAAATGGGTCATCTTATGTGTTAAAAAAAGTGATTTTATCCCATTCTAAGCCCTTTCTAAGATCTTAAAAAAGACTAGGGCTAAAGATAAGAGAAAAGGAGCGAGGAATGGAGGAGTTCCAGGAGAGTTCCTTGAGGATTGATTGTCAAAAACTTCATACCAGGTAAGTAAGGCTAAAGTAAAGCACGAGATTGTTCTCCCATGTGCCCCATTGATGGTAATATAGGAGTTTAAAGTCCTTAAGTCCCTACACATGTTTCTTGAATATTTTCCTGAACATTATATCTACTATTTGTATTTTCAAATGTTGATGATCATCATGAACTTGTTTACTTGAATTAAATACTTTTCATGAGTTATTGTATAACCCTATATGTTATTTTCTAAAAGCATGCATGAATAAACCTAGAGATGGAGTCTAGAGTCTTGACTTGAGCATGTTGATTGAAACATTGATGTGAGAAGAGAAGATTAGGGCTAGAGTGCAGGGTTTTAAACCCCATTCTAAGTCCTTTCAAAGAACTTGAAAAAGACTAAGGCGAGAGAGAAAGGAAGAGGAGTGAGGAGTTGAGGAGTTCGAGGTGAGTTCCTTGAGGATTAATTGTCAAAAGCTTCACACCAGGTATGTAAGGCTAAACTAAAACATGGGAATTTTATTCCATGTACCCCATGAATGGTAATAGAGGAGTTGAGAGTCCATGAGTCCCCATACACATTTTTTGAATTTCTTCTTGAATGTTTTCTTGAAAATTATATCTAGTACATGTATTTTCATATGTTGATGATCATCATAAACTTGTTTTCTTTATCGAGATACTATATAAACCATATATGATATTTGTGAAAGGTATCATGAATGAACCTAATGATGGAGTCTAGAGCCTTGACTTGAGCATGTTGATTGAAACCTTGATGTGAGTATGAGGTTGAGTTAATTGAGCTTGATGATCCTATGAGTCTTCATAATTGTGTTCTTAAGTTCAATCTAAATGACTTCTTCTAAATGATGATCAGTGTCCTTGAGTTCTTACATGAGAATTGAGTTAATGGATATGAGTTAAAGTCTCTAAGAACAATAGAGTACTTTAGAGTTTGAGTTAATGAAATGATGAGTGCCTCCATGAGGGTAATCAAGATAATCAATTGAGATGAGAATTTTTATGAGCATTGATTCTTGGAGGAGTATAGAGCACCGAAATGGGTAATAGTTAGTCCTACTGGCACTCATTAACTATGTCGCCAAGCATAGGTGAGGATTGAACCATTACATCAGATGGTCCCCTATTGAGGTAAAGTCCTTGAAAGCAATAGAGTACTTTAGAGATTAGATCCCTTGTGGATCATAGGCGTTCCTTACCTCGCAATTATGGAACCGCTATGGAAATATTAGTGATATTGTTGTACAATCAGTAGTTCATAAATGATTGTTGTCGAATAAGAGAAACTCCCAGAAAGTTCCCACACTAAGTACTCTAAGTCGAGTTGAGTTGAGTTGCATTGAGTTCCATTGAGTTGAGTTCCATTGAGTTGAGATGAGTTGAGTCGAGTTCCATTGAGTTGAGTCTGAGTTGATTGATGAGGTTTGATTTGGTTGATTGCTTTAGATAGACATTTGACATTCTATTTGAGTATATTCTGAGTTGATGTTATTTCTATATTATTCAACCTATTTCTGTTTCATTCAACCATTTTACATACTTTACATTCCATGTACTGACGTCCCCTTTGGATTGCATCATTTTATGATGTAAAGGCAGGTATTAGAGATAGTCAACAGGCGTATCGTCAAGGATTTGAGTATTCTGCTGAGTTGGTGAGCCTCTCTTACTTCGAAAGATCATTATTTTGTATTTATCTAGCTTATTAGAGTTCCACTTGAGTTAGCTTTATTATTTTTGACTTAAGGTAGCCATGGGTCTGTCATTGGCTCCACTTGATAGTGATCGAGTCTTCATAGACTAGAGTTGAGTTTTGATGTTGAGACTTGTTAAGCCAATTTCTTTCCTACTAGCCTTTTTATTTGATATGTTATTTGAGATTTAGAATGCCATTCGTATTCTTCGTCTTCTGCTGAGCTTTCTGAGTTATATTTGAATGAATGAATGTGAGGAGCCCATGTGGTTCACTTGGGTACTAGCTATAATCTCTAAGTACCGCTCATGTCTAGGGTACGCTCCGAGGGCATGACATTTTCCTACAACAACCGCTGCTCTAGCTAATTTTCCACCCTTTCCAAGTGTAATTTCTATGTTATGTATGGTTGTGCCTAAGGGCATATAGGTTGAAGTAGATTTTTCTTTTCATTAATCAGAACCTCTTCTCAAACTATACAAGCTTCTTCCAAAGCATACTACTTTCTGGATATGGATGATGATATCTATATATTCAAATCTGCCGAATCACTCATGTTATTATCTTCTACATCTTGGTCTTCCCGTTCTATTATCTAGCTTATGTTCTTCATGTAGCTGTCAGATCGAATGACTCTATAAAATTATGTTTATATTCCATATATTATGGGTAATGAGGAGACATCTCCATTTTTACCTGGAAAATCTTTGGAATTCCCACATCTTAACTTTCAATTCGCCTCTGACTATCAAATGACTTGTGAATAACCCATTCTCCTCTCTTTGAAAGAATGGGCGCTTTCGATTCGGTTGGTTCTTGAAATAATTTTATCTTCTCCATATTACTATATCTCTAGAGTCAATAGTTTGACATAAGGAACTACTTAACTCAATCACTTGTTGTCATTATTCTTCAGTTTTCTATTGTGGTCTATCCGCAGAGGTACTCAAATTCAAATAGTGTTCTATTTTTAGGTTTCCTCAAAAACCTAATTGGCTGTTTCCAATTATATAAATTAATAGTTAAACCGCACCCAAAGGTCAGGCATTTCCCTTTCTATAGGAACTTCTATGACAGAACCAATGGTATCTGCAATTATAGCCCCTCTAGGATGAAAAATATATCTCTTCTCACCATCCTCGTAGGGTATGAAACAAATGTATGCATTTTGATTAGGATCATATTCTATGGTTATGATTCAACTATATATATCTTTTTCATTCCCTCAAAAATTGATTTCATGTGTAGACGCTTATGACTTCCCTCTCTATGCCTTATGGCAATGACTCCTTTGGCACTACGACCATTAGATTTCACTTGAAAGAAAAGAACTGAAATAAAAATACTTAATAGCATCGTGATACATTTACATTAAACTTCTACGTCAAGTACATGCAATGAAACTATAGACGGTCAAGTGAAATCCGATCCATGAAATTATTTGATTTGTAGACAGCGTCATTATGGTAAAGGTCGTAATTCCAGAGGAATCATTATCGCAAGGTATAGAAGGGGAGGTCATAAGTGTCTTAACTATAAAATTTGATTTTATGACAGAAACGACCCAAAAATGTGCTTCGAAAATACCCACTTATGCATGAAAACACTCATACTTAGCCATTTTTCAACTCTATGTCAATCAAAACCCTCATAAAAACCTTTCCAAGACTAAACCAAAGATCTCAATCCAATTTCAAGGATTTCAAGCTTAACTTTGGAACCTATGGATTCTCTTCAAGCTCTAAGTTCTCTTCAAGATCATCTCAAGAAAACCCAAGTTTGAGATGTGTGGGATTCATCAATTGGGTCCTTTCACCCATGGAGCCCAATCTTCCTTTTTATGAAAATTGCATGTTTTCAAGTTGTATTACCTATGAGAATTTCTTATTATGAATTATGAGCATGAATTATGTTGGGGTTTTATATAATATTGATTGATTATGCATGACAATCTATTTCAAGCCTATACCATGATTTGATTATATCTATTGTGACTGTTTGTTTTGATCTATGAAACTGTGACCTATTGTGAGATTAAACGATGGATTTCAAGGTAACCTACATGGGGGTTTTACCTCATGTCGGTGGGTTGATTTTCATTAAGTTTTCTCATCTTATTTCACTCTTGAATTGCATGATTTTGAACTAGTGTCATGAACCCACCAAGTGTTTGATAAAATATCAAGTTAAGAATTCTCAAGTTATTGATGATCTATTTCATCATTTACAAGTCAAGTGACTATATAATGATTAAGGGCTTTCAAGTATGTATTGAATTCATGAAAAGTATCTATGATATTGCAAGTATCAAGTTTATCCCTGTTTCAAGATTTTTACCTCTTGCAAGCCATTTATATTAAAGCAAAGGGTTCATGTATAATTATGATCTACTCTCATATTTCAAGTTAGGCCACCATTAGATGTCAAACATGTTTATGAGCTACTCAGGTCATGTTCTTAGAAGCTATTCATGTTATGGTTAAAGTATAATTATTTCAAGTATTCCATGGGATTAGACTTAGCACTGATGGTTTAGATATTGGCGCGGACTATCTTCAAGGGTCCATACTCCTTTCCTCAAACTATGTGCCAACATAGGATTATATTTTACCCTTTCTATACTAGTGGATCTATTTAGTGCACTTTATCATGAAATCCACCTCGAAATGGAATGGGTTCCCGTAAGGAGGGGGGGTTACTTCTTCGAAATAGGACGGCCGCTCGTAAGGTGAAGTATGGTTTACCTTGACATGTAGACTTCGTCTTTTCTGATGACGGATAATCATCGTGGTTCCAAGTTGTAGCTCTCTTGGTCTTACTTTTTTCGGTTAGGGTCTCTTCCCACAGATGTATTATGTTATATGCAAGTTGAATGATTTACAAGCACGTATTACTTCTCGAATTGATCATGCATGCCATATTAAGATTACACTTATCTATTGCTTATTATTATGCATTTTGACTATATTGTCTTATGTCTTGTTCATTGCATCCTACATACTTAGTATATTCAAATATACTAACGCATACTATATGCCTACATAATATTACCATGTAGGGACCAGAGCACCATTTGATCATCCTCCACGTGGCTAGTACGATCTTTTGAAGCAATCTATGGTGAGTCCTCAAGTCCGAGGACACTATATTTATTACTCATGTTATTTGAGACTTGTTTATGTTGAACATTTGCTACTATGAGGGTGAGCCCAGAAAGTGTCTTGGCCCTCGCCCCATTCCATATTAGATGTGTTCTTGGATATTATGACGTACTTATGCTTGAGTTTGAATCTTTAATGCTTTAATGATTATCAAAGGCTTCCCTTAGTACCGCTTCCCTTTTTATTATACCTCTATTTGTAATTTACATTGCTTTCGCGACTTAGGATATGTGATTGATATGCTGAGAGGCTTATTTGGGTCTCTTTCGATTCCCCCTCACGTCTCACATCTTCGCCCTAGGCTTGGGTCATGACAAACTTGGTATCAGATCACTAGGTAGTTAACGGTCCTCGGAATCTTACACGCCGCATTGATTAGAGTCTTATTCATGGTTGTGAAGTGAACCACAACTATGAATGGGAGGCTATGAGACGTTTTAGGAAATTTTTCACTTTTTCATGGTCTATACATGCTTTAGATGTAAGTGTAAGGCTTTTCCCCCTAAGGAATTCTTTTTCCTGTTCTCGATCATGTCGATTCCAAGAGGGAGACTAAGGAGAGCCCAGGGTTGACCGGCTTCTCCCACTTCTCAAGCTCCTCCAGGTGGAGGGGTAGGTCAAGATGAGTTTCGAGATACTATTGCAATGTTGGTTTATGCTATGACCAACCAAATCAATCAAGTGGCCCAAGCCCCTCATGCTCACACTCCGACTTCTAGGGTGAGGAATTTCACTAGAATGAACCCACTGGAGTTCCATGGATCCAAGACGGATGAGGATCCCCAAGAGTTCATAGTTTAGGTGTACTAAGTGCTATCCATCATAGGGGTCAATTCGGAGGAAAAGGCATAGTTGGTGGCCTGCCAACTCAAAGGGGTGGCTAAATGTGGTTTACATTGTGGAAATTAGAGAAGGGGAATGATGATGCTATCCCTTGGGAAGAGCTCAAAGCCGAATTTCTCAACTGGTTCTTTCCTATCAAGCTAAGGGAGGAAAAGATGATGAAGTTTATGAACCTTAAGCAAGATTCCATGAGTGGGGAAGTATGCCCTCAAGTTCAACCAACTCTCTAAGTATGCTCCATAATTGGTTGCCGAGCCTATATCAAAGATGAACAAATTTGTGTTGGAAGTGTCCGACTTGGTAAGGAGTGTCGTACTGCTATGCTAGTAGGTGATATGGATTTGTCTGGCCTTGGGACATATGCTGACTAACTAGAGGGGCAAAATCTTAGAAATGGAAGAAGTGGTGAGTCCAAGAGGGCTCGCTTTGAAGGTGGTTTCCAAGGATCTAAGTGTCGACCATTTCCACAAGGCCACAAGTTTTAAGGCCAAGGGTCATCCAATGCTACTACCAAGAGGTTTGCCAACGACAGGGTGAATAACCAAAGATTCCAAGGCGGTAATGGAGGAATGACAAAACCTAGATACCCAAGGTGTGAAAAGAATCATAGTGGTCCATGTTTGAGGAATTTTAATGCTTGCTTTGGTTGTGGTAAGATGGGTCACAAGGTTAATGATTGTCCTCATGCTCAAAACAAAGGTAGACATGGTCATCCACAAGGCCAAGGTACAAATACTGGTCAAAAGGGAAGAGGAGGCCAACAAGGGGCTGCTCCAAGGCAAAATAGATTCTATGCTCTTCAAGGGAGACAAGGGGTGAATAAGGTGCCCGATGTCGTCACCGGTATGTTAAAGGTTTTTTATTTTGTTGTGTATAAATTGATAGAATAGGGTGCCACTTATTCTTTTATTAATCTTTTTGTTTCCAAAAAGCTTCATTTTAGTCCCGAATTGTTGTGTGAACCTTATGAATTGTCTACCTCCGTTGGTGAGTCTATTGTTGCTATATGAGTCTATAGAAATTTTCCTATGTTCATATTGCATAAAGTCTTGCCTTGTGATTTTGTTGAATTAGATATAATGGATTTTTATGTCATTCTTGTAATGGATTGGTTGCATGCATATTATGCTTCTATTAATTGTAGAACCCATAGGGTTTAATTCCAATTCCCTAGTGAGCCCATCCTTGAGTGGGAAAGTCATGATGTGGTGGTCAAGGGTAGATTCATTTCTTGTATTAAAGCCCAAAAGTTGATTTCTAAGGGTTGTCTCTATCATCTTGCAAGGGTTAGGGATGTTGTATCCTAAGTCCCTCCTATTGAATCGGTTCCGGTGGTTAATGAGTTTCTTGATATCTTTCCTAATGAGTTTCCCGGTGTTCCTCCCTAAAGGGAAATAAATTTTTTTTAGACCTTCTTCCCGATACACAACCCATTTCTATTCACCCTTACTGTATGGCCTCGACGAAATTGATGAAGCGGAAGGAGCAACTGAGGGATTTATTGTAAAAGGGTTTCATAAGGCCTAGTAAGTCACCTTGGGGTGCACCGGTGTTGTTTTTGAAGAAAAATTATGGTTCTCTTAGAATATGCATTGATTACCTGCAACTTAATAAAGTCACTATAAAGAATAAGTACCCTTTACCAAGGATTGATGACGTTTTTGATCAACTTCAAGGGGCTAGTCAGTTTTGTAAGATTAATCTTCGGTCTGGGTATCACCAAATGAAAGTAAGAGAGTGTGACATTTCGAAGAGGGCTTTCTGAACTGCGTTTGGGCACTTTGAGTTTGTGGGTATGTCCTTTGGGTTGACTAATGCACCAGTTATATTTATGTATATCATGAATAGGGTCTTTAAACCTACCTTGACTTGTTTGTGGATGTTTTTATTGATGATATCTTAATTTACTCCCATAGTGAGGAGGAGCATGTTAATCACTTGAGGGTGGTGTTGCAAATCTTGAGGGAGGAGAGGTTGTATGCTAAATAGGAAAAATGTGAGTTTTTGTTGAAAGAGTTTTCTTTTCTTAGGCATGTGGTGTTGGGTGATGGCATTAATGTAGATCCTAATAAGACATAGGTGATTAGAAATTGGCCTAGACCTTTGACTCCATCGGACATTAGGAGTTTCTTGGGTTGGCGGGTTATTGTCAGAGGTTTGTGAATGGCTTCTCTTCCATTGCTTCTCCTATAACTAAGTTGACACAAAAGAAGGCAAAATTCATGTAGACCGATGAATATGAGATGTGTTTGCAAACTTTGAAAGATAAGCTTGTGTTCGCTCCCATTTGTCTCTACCGGAAGGGTTAGAAGGATTTGTGGTGTATTGTGATACCTCAAGAATTGGTTTGGATTGTGTTTTTATGCAACATGGTAAGGTGATAGCACATGCCTCTAGGAAACTTAAGGTGCATGAGAAGAATTATCCCACCCAAAATCTTGAATTGGCAACTGTGGTATTTGCTTTGAAAATTTGGCGTCTCTACTTGTATGGGATTCATGTTGATGTGTTTACAGACCACAAGAGTCTCCAATATGTGTTTACCCAAAAAGATCTTAACTTGAGACAAAAAAGGTGGTTAGAGCTCCTTAAAGATTATGATATGAGTATGCATTATCACCCCGACAAAGCTAATGTTGTGGTCGATGCTCTAAGTAGGGTATCTATGGGTAGTCTAGCTCATGTTGATGATGGTGGCAAGGAGGTGGCTAGAGAGGTTCACTGGTTGGCTAGATTAGGGGTTAGGTTGGATGGAGTTGATAATGGTGGTGTAGTGTTGGTTGATGGCTCTAAATCTTTCTTGATTGAGGAGGTAAAGACAAAACAACATCTTAACCCTGCCTTGGTAGAGTTGAAGGACCTAGTGAGAGATGGTAAAGTGGAAGTTTTCTCCCAATGGGGAGATGGTGTCATTAGGTACCAAGATAGATTGTGTTGCCAAATGTGGATGACTTGAAAGAGTTGATATTGAAGGAGGCACATAATTCATCCTATTTCATTCATTCCAGTTCTACAAAGATGTATAGAGACTTGGGGGAGGTTTATTGGTGGGGTGGCATGAAGAGAGACATTGCCAAGTTCATATTCGGATGTCACAATTGACAAGAAGTGAAAGCCAGACATCAAAGGCTAGATGCCCTAGCCTAAGAGATAGAGAGTCCTACTTAGAAGTGGGAAGAGATCAATATGGATTTTTTGGTTGGGTTTCCTAAGACTAGGAAACATTTTGACTCTATTTGGGTTGTTGTGGATAGAATGACAAAGTCGGCTCACTTCTTACGGGTCAAAACTACTTACGGTGCCGAGGATTATGCCAAATTGTACAATCATGAGTTGTTAATATTGCATGGGGTGCCATTGTCTATTATCTCAAATCAGGGTGCTCAATTCACTTCCCTTTTGGAGGTCATTTCAAAGGGGTCTCTGTACCAAGGTTAAGTTTAGCATGGTTTTTCATCCTCAAATGGATGGTCAAGCCGAGTGGACTATCCAAACTATTGAGGATATGCTTAGTTTTGGAGTTGAAGGGTAGTTGGGATGATGATCTTCCATTCACTAAGTTTTCTTACAACAATAGCTACCACTCAAGCATTGGTATGACTCCCTTTAGAGCTCTTTATGGTAGGCATTGTTGATCACCATTAGGTGGTTTGAAGTGGGGGAAATGGCTTTGATAGGTCCAGATTGGGTCATGGAAGACCTGGAGAAGCTGAGATTGATAAGGGAGAGATTGTAAACAGCCCAAAGTGGGAAAAAGTCCTATTCTGATGTGAGGAGAAGAGAAGAGATCTTAAGTTTTAGTTTCATGATTGGGTCTATTTGAAAGTCTCACCCATGAAGGGTGTGGTCCGGTTTAGCAAGAAGGGGAAATTGAGTTGAAGATTTTTGGGTCCTTATAAAGTTTTGAGGAGAGTTGGTAAGGTTGTATATGAGTTGGAGTCTCCTCCAGTGTTCCATATGTCCATGTTGAGGAAGTGTGTGGGTCACCCAAGTGATATAGTGCCCTTGGATTTGTGGGTGTCGTAGGAGATAATTTGACCTATGAGGAGGTCTCATTGGAAATTTTGTAAAGACAAGTGAAGAGGTTGAGAAATAAAGATGTAGTTTCCATCAAGGTCCTATGGAGGAACCAATAAGTTGAAAATGCCACATGGGAAGCCGAGGTGTACATGAAAAAGCGATATTCATATATCTTCTACTCTACTCAAACCGAAGGTACTGATTTAAGTCCCCTATATAATTTCAAGTCTTAAGATTCAGCCCTCATGTCATTTTGCGTGCATTCATGTTCATGGTAACAAGTTTATGATATTTTTGACATTCATGTTGAAAATGATGTTTAAATGTGTTTGTTGCATTCATGTTGGGATGAAATCTTATGATTACTTTTCTTATGCACATTTCTTTGACATTCGAGGACTAATGTTCCCAAGGGGGAGACATTAAAACGCCCCAAAAATGTGCATTGAAAATGCCCACTTATGCGTGAAAACACCTATACTTAGCCATTTTTTAACTCTATATCACTCAAAACCCTCATAAAAACCTCTCCGAGACTTAACCAAATATCTCACTCCAATTTCAAGGATTTGTAGATTAACTTTGGAACCTAAGGATTCTCTTCAAGCTCTATGTTCTCTTCAAGCTCATCTCAAGAAAACCCAAGTTTGAGGTATGTGGATTTCATCCATTGGGTCCTTTCACCCATGGAGCCCAATCTTCCTTTTTTTGAAAATTGCATGTTTTCAAGTTGTATTACCTATGAATATTTCTTATAATGAATTATGAGCATGAATTATGTTTGATTTTTATTAAATATTGATAGATTATGCATGACTATCTAATTTTACATTATACCATATGATTATATCTATTGAGACTATGCTTGTTTTGAGCTATGAAACTATGATCTATTATAAGATTTGATGTTGGATTTCAACATACCCTATATGGGGGTTATACTACTTGTTGGTGGGTTGATTTGCATTAAGTTTTCTCATCTTATTTTACTCTAGAATTGCATGATTTTGAACTAGCATCATGAACCCACCAAGTGTTTGATGAATTGGTGGGTTGATTTGCATTAAGTTTTCTCATCTTATTTCACTCTCGAATTGCATGATTTTGAACTAGTATCATGAACTCACCAAGTGTTTGATGAGATGTCAAGTTTTGAATTCTCAAGTTATTGATGATCTATTTCATTATTTACAAATCAAGTGACTATATGATGATTAAGGGTTTCAAGTATGTATTGAAATCATGAAAAGTATCTATAATGTTGCAAGTATCAAGTTTAGCCCTATTTCAAGATTTTTACCTCTTGTGAGCCATTCATGGTAAAGCAAGGGTTCATGCATGATTATGATCTACTCTCATATTTCAAGTTAGGCTCACCATTAGAGGTCGAGCATGTTTAAGAGCTCTCAAAAGTCTACTCAAAGACCATTGCTAGCCCAATAACATTTTTAGTAGCGAAACTATCTTTGTCAACAAATTTTAGAAGAATAAGGAGGTTTCCAAATCAACTTTTACTTTTAATATTTCAAGTTTGGTAC
>JAOTQR010000002.1:7760647-7774721 GCA_025774065.1 Solanum ossicruentum
GAAACTACTCAATCACTGGAAATGATCCGTTAGAGCAAAATCAAATGCAATCACGTTTTAGAAGTCAAGAACGACTCGATTCTTTCATAATTAATGCAAGTATAATAATACAAGTATTATTAATATAATAATTAATATTATTCTTATACACTTATCTAACGATATCTAAGAGTTTAAAGGATTAAGTTATTAAATAAACTACATGAAACTATTCAATACATAAGAGAATTTGCAACCCTTCACTGTTTAAAAATGAAAGTACTATTACTATGAGAAAGTGACCCAACAATCATCCATCCACCAGCATGTATAGCACAGCATTTTAAATGCAATCATTAACTGTAGAAGTCATTTGTTTGGAAATAATTTATTCCATGATTAATTATTTTGAAATAAGTTATTTCTCTATGTATATGGGATAACTCATCTCATCATTATGGTATAAATGATGGATAAGTTATTCCAAACTTGATAATCAAACAAGATTTTAAAATTTTATTCCTTCACTATATTTTGCCATGACTATTTAGTTTTATCCTTCATGCCAAACGACCCTTAAAGGCAGTCCAAGGGCGAGATATCTAGGGAATGAATCGCTTTTACTCCCCTTTCAAAATAAGTGTTGTTTCTGCTTCTCATTTTATTTCAAAATAAATGATACTTTTCTATTCATTTTTATTTGTTCATTATTGTAAAACAAATTTTTATTTTTACATATCATTTTTTTATGTTTCAAAAATAATTATTTTTTTCTTTATTTTATCCTTCATTTTCAAATTATCTTTTAAAACTTAATAAGTACCAAACATCAATTAATAATGATAATGTGGTTAAATAATTATATAAATCATTTTTTTTAATGGGTGTGTAAGTTAAAATGTGACAAGTAAACGTGAACGATAGAAGTTTTGCACATAATTAAGAAGGCATGAATAATCTTCTTCTAGATTTATCCTTAATTAAAGAAGGAAGTTTTGCGCAACAAAAAAACTACTAAAGGCTTGTTTGGAATGTCACCTTGTTAATTGAATTTGGTGTAATAACATTATCTGACATGTTTGGTTAGGCAGGCAATTACTTGGTCAGTAAGTAATTTGATGTAATTGGAAGGGTGTGATTATACTCTCCAATTCATAGGGAGAGACTGTTAATTGCAAGTAATTACATGGTGTAATTACATATTAATTTCTTTTTAATTTCTTTCTTCTATTTTTTTTTGTTTTAATTTATGTTTTCTTTCTATTATTTTAAATTCTTTTTGTTTTTTTATTATTTAATTTTTAAAAAATATATTTCATTTTATAATATTTATTTTTAATTTCATTCTCATTGTCAACACATGAGTCCATGCAATCTTTTTATTTATGTGATTTTATTAATATTCTAATTTTTAAATTAAAATTGAATGCATTTTTGAATAAACTTAGGTTTTCTTTAAATCATATATTTAGATACGTTATAGTGGAAGAGAGGGAGCACTTGTTAGGATGAGCAAATTGGCATTTGAAATGCCTCACTACAAGTAACTTCATTATGCCAGCTCCCACTACATCAACCACAGAAACTAGCGCAAGGGAAACTGTGCTTCAAACAACAACATTACCCCAATACCTCAAAGGCTCCCGCTCATTACGGGGTAAAGGGGGGTCGGATGTACGCAGCCTGACCCCTATGTTTAAAAACATAGCGCGACTGTTTCCGGAAGGGAAACTGTGCTTCATCATCTATATTTGTTTTTATGCTTATGCACACTCAAAATTCCTCTGCAGTTAAAAATATACAAACCAAAAGGGGTGATACTCTCCAATGAAAGCAATCAGGTACATAAGCAATGTACTCGCAGCATCAGCTCTCACACCAGACAACAAATTCCTATCAGCTATATTCATTTTCCCTAGTCTAAACCAATTTCACTAGTAAATATTCATCTTAATCTTAATCGATCCATTAACTTAGTAAAAAGGTGCACTCTTATTGAGTTCTGAGATAGTGGTCCAACAGTAACTTTCCCATGCTAATATCAAACACAACTAGATAGACAGCGTCCACAAAATCCTTCATCATAGTATAACTTGAGTTTATGGGATCATTTTCTTTCGAAATAATCACGCAGCAGACCTCCACTAGTCCAGCAAATTTTGAAAAGAAACCACTAGATAATATTACACGCTGACACCAAAAATCAAAAGATCTAAGTTTGATGTATATAGCTCAAATTCTCTTACATCAAAGAGGCACATCTGTCTCTTTGCCCAATTAAAATCCAACATGTTTCAAGAGCAATACAACCTCTAATGCTAAATTCTCTAGCCCTACATATACAAAGTAACAGATAACTCCATCTCTCCAAGGGGCATGTCAATGCAAAGGGCTTCCACATCAACACATCCAACTGCAGGTGCTTTTGTCAACTCAATCTGTACCATAAATAAGATGGTGGATAACCAAATGCACCACATCTCCAAACACAGCTCTTGCAGAAAAGAAAGTAATACAACCCTTCTCCATGCCTCAATAAATGGGGGGCAAGGGTGTATATAGGATACAAGGAGAGCATGACTGCCAAATGAAGCACAAATGGTTGGTAACAAGAAGTGACATACCTTAGTAGTAAGATCCAGAACCACCACTTCCCATATAACCACTGCCACCCATACCACGACTAGAATAAACCGAGGAGCCGACCTGAATATTCATCAGAGAAGAACAGGAACGACACAATTATTATCAGATAAAACACTAAATCTTCCAATAGATATCAACAAGGTAGAAGCATACATCACCGCCACGAGACATGTAATTGCCAACATAGCTGGACGAATACATTCCACCTACATCACTTCCCCCATAGGAGCCTACAAACCAAAACAAATATTAAGACAGCTTTCTCCGAACATACATATATACAACAACAATTGTTAAGAAAAAATAACAAGATTTTGCAATGAAAAGAACATACCTCCACCATAGCCCATACCCTGACGACTGTTGTACATCCCATGAGAATCTTGCCTAGAAATGGAGCTCCTGTTGCTGCCATACCCAAGATTTGATCTCCCAAGTCTGCTAATATGTACATCAGGCAAGTCAATCAACATAGAACCAAAGATCACAAAAAAAGGAAGAAAAATGACTGAGCAATAATTGCAAGGCACCTGTCACCATATGCATCTCCATACTGGGAGCCACTTCCACTACCTAGTTCATAATCTAAACGAGCACGCGAATGCCGCACTCCTGCCTCAGTGTAGTGCGGATGAACATCATCCTGGCATGTACAGGAGACAGGTAATTAGTTCACATCTTCTTGGCCAACAACATACCCAATGAAATCCCACAAGTGGGTCATATATTCATTGGCAGATCAAGGAAATATCTAAGCATAATATATGGTGAAGATAACTCACCACTGCAGTGTATGGACGTTTCGAACCAGACACAGAATCATATTCACGGCCACGTCCCTCACGGTAAGATGGAGGGGGTCTTTCAAACCGTTGCCCATATCCATCATCAACATAAGCTCTCCTTGCTGCAGAAGTACCTCTAGGTAATTCAGGGTAACCAGAGCCACGAGAAGAATATTCATCCCTATAGGATGCACGTCTGTCAGAATGAACCCTTGATGGATACTCAGCTACTGCCCTGCTTCTAGGAGGAGAGATTTCCTCGCGCCGTCCATACTCCCTCTTCAAGCTACTCTTTGGATACGAGGGAACTGCAATTGGTCATTAGTCATCTGGTCATTTATAAAATAAAGTAATTTTGAACCAGTAGATTTTAACAAAAGATGGAAATCACACCATACCAGGTGGTCTCCGGTCATATGACCTCCTGGGGGGTGACGCCATGGATCTGCCCCTAGGAGGCAAAGCCATCACTGCATGTCTATCTCTCAGTGCCGCAGGTCGTTTGAAACCACGACCAACTAGAGGAGGCACATGTGTACTAACTCTAGTCCCTCGAATAGAGCGACTATATGGCATTGTACGACCCCAAGGGGCATGGGAACCACTCATAGGCATACGCCAAGGTCGGAACTCTCCTCGTCCACCATATTTCCCTCTACCCATATGAGGGGGTCTTGATAGTCTGACCCTTACTTTTACCTGAAATATACAACAATAAGAAAACATTCACAAAGATTCACATATATTCAGAGACACTTAAAAGACGGTAAAAGGACCTTGTTATCTCCTACACCCAATTCCTCATTATTAATGCTTTTAGCACATGTAACTGCAGCCTCATGAGTGTCAAAGGTGACAAATCCAAAGTCCTTTCTCTTAGCTGAAGGCCTATTTCTGGCAAGCTCAACTTTTCTAATCTTTCCATATTCTTTAAGAAGCTCCCGTACATGGTCCTCGTTCCAGGATACAGCAAGACCATCAATAAACACTGTTTTAACCTGAACTCAAGAAATATTCCCCCACAGTTAAATCTTGATTTATCTCAAAAGGAAAAAAAAAAAGAAACAAGAACAACATAGCCAGGGTAATCCCACAGCCACAATTGGGGACCAGGGAGGTTGTGAAGGCAGAGAGGACGTTGCCAAAAGACCCTCCACTCAAGTAAAAACATCCTAAGCAATTATAAAAAAGAAAAGGCCATGATAAAAATGATATAAAAACGAATAGTACCAAGAGCAAATATACAAACTGAAGCAAGGAAAACAACAGGTGATAAAAAGATCACAGAATAAGATAATAGAAAGCAATATTACGAGAAAAACTAAATGATCCACTACCTAAACCTCCTATCAAGGATTATATCCTCGGTAAACTGCAGGTCTGTCATGTCATGTCTAATCAGCTCTCCCCAATATTTCTCTGACCTACCTATAACTCTCCTCACACCCACCCCACCATAGCCAACCTCTCACACCTCATCTGCAGTCAAATAACCGATGGCTTCCTGAAAATTGACTCAAAGTACTCCAAAAGCAAGCAACAAAGTCATCAAAAAAGAACTAATACAGAGAGAAAATAACCAAACTACCCAGATGAAAAATCAACCAAAGGGGAGAGACGAAATTTGAACAGCTAGCACCTATCCATAAATTTAACTGATTGAGAAAGGAAAATCTAAAATACATACACTGTCCTTACTTATTCTTCTGTTCTTCACAGTAGAAGAGGCTAAAAGAGCCGGGGATAAAGAGTAAACAATTAAAGGACAATGTAAGCAGGGAGACTATGTAAGCAGAGATAAAAAACAAACCATCCAATTATATTCAAGAACATAATTTGACTCTGAAGACAACTGTGAAATATTTGGTTACCTCCAAATAAGCTAAGGAGCATCAAGCACCACAACAAATGCCTCCATTTGGCAATATACTATAACTCTACGTATACAGAACCATTGTCCCTGTTTTTTAAAACATAGATATAGGTTCAGAGAGTTTACCTGTGACATCATTTCATCCCCAGGATCAATGAATGAATCCTCAAAAGAAACCTTTGCCGGCCTATCAACTCCAAATACAACATCTCTCTTGTGTAACCGCTTAAAAGCATCCATGGCCTCTGAACGTGAAGAGAACTCCAAGAAAGCAAAACCTCGATTCATTCCCTCATTATTAGTGTCTTCAACCAACGTTAAATCCTCAACATTGTCAACACCATAATGCTTCAGCTTGTCTTTTAACTGGAGAGAAAGTAAACATCAATGACTAGTAAATCAGCTCTTCAAAAGAGAGAATCATGTTTGTTGACGATATGGATCTGTCTAGCCTACTTACAGCTTCTTTGGTCCAGGTCTTGCATATATTACCCAAAAACAGAGTATCATTGTCTTGACTTGGAGAAACGCCACACTTTTTGCCATTGACCTGGAAATTCCATTGTCAAGAAAATACCTTCTGCGAGGAATTAAAATCAGTCACATGAAAACCACAGAACAAAGAAAATACCACTGGATTTTTCAGCTCAGTACAAGCTCTTTTTGCTTGTTCAACAGTTGCAAATCGCAGGAACGCAAATCCTTTATTCTTCTTTGTCTGAGAATTCATCAGAAGCCTCACTTCAGTAATCTCACCAACTTTACTGAAGACCTTCATCAGATCCTCCTCAGTAGCATCCTTGTCCAGACCACCAACAAATATTTCAAATTCCTTCCGCTTACGCCTTTCTTCAACAACTTCATGATGTTCTTCCTCCTCTGCTGCATCAACCATCTCAGCATGCTCATTTTCTTCATCACCCTCATTTTCCTCATGAACATGTTCAACATCCTCTTCCACCATATCACCCTCTTCCTCTCCACCAACATCTGCCTCTTCAGGTTCTTCCTCTATTTCATTTCCCTCTTCCCGAACACCATCATGTTCAGTCCCATTCTCATCATAATAAACTGCGCCATACTCCTCAGGTTCATATTCAGGGTCATTATCCTCCAAATCTAATCGCTCACCCTTTTCATAGTGATCGACTGACTCTTTCAAATTGTGCTTCTCTGCCATGAGAAAAAAATTAACCTCCAAGGCCAGTAAATGGAGAAAATAAATACTCTTATCCAAGTATGACATAATTTCTTGCAAGTTGTAAAAGCTGTCAAAAATGTCCAATTCTATAGTGACTTAACTGATCATCAGGAGAAAGATTAAAGTTAAAAGATTTGGCAGAACAGAACATGTGCCAGCAACTGTAATCTTTCCTTCTTCCTTCACCCCTTATTGAAGAATAAGGGACCCTTCATCCATCCCAGTTAAGCCTCACCTTTTTCATTATGTCAGTGTTTTTCCCACAAAGGTGGTCTTGGGACCAACTTGTGAGCTACTAGATGCAACGCATACACTTCAACCATCATCTTAGAGATGCCTCACTTTTATATTTTCCTTCTAATTGAAGCTTGAAACCGCATACACACATATATTTTCATTAACTCAAAGTTAGCTGGCCATATGATTTAAGTGATGCTCACAGCTCGCCCTTACCAACCAAGATATAATTACACTATCCTATCATAACCACGTTCTCTTGGGATAATATTTTTTAAGAGATAATTTCAGAGACCTCCCTTGAGGTTTTGGCTTATAACACATCCCTTCCTTGTGGTATCAAATATTATTTGTTTGGAAATAAGTGTAACAAAAGTATTCTATTTTCTGAATAGACAAAATTACCCTTTCTTTGTCCAACTTTAATGTCCGCTTTTATAATAACTTTTTGTACTCAATCTTTTTTTTCCCTTCAAAATTACTTGATTATGGAAGCTTGGTCATCTTTAATTTTATAATTGATAAACAAATATCTAATAGAAGAAGCAGTAAATGATCAGCTAGAGTAAAGATATTGAAGTCAAACTCATGATATTTCAGTGTGACTTCACAATATCGCAAGAGCAAATTGTTTTGCTTTTAAGATGATAATAAAATAGGAAATAATAAGACAACTACTACTTGCTCTTTATAACATTATCAAAAATTTTCATTTTCTTGTTTCTTTCCAGTGATAGGGTTCGAGAAACATAAAATAAAATATAGTGTTTTTTCATCCATAGAATACTCAACAATAGCTCGAATTGATTTAAATTGACCTTAAAATTTTAAAAGGTACTTATTTTTTTCCACAGAAAGGATGTATACATATGAGTGTGTGTGTGTGTGAGCGAAAAATGTAACAGAACACCACGCGGTAACATTGTACCAATAGTTAACGTGGAATGGGTAAATTTGTCCATTTCAGAATATAAAATAGTTTTTTACACCTATTATCAAAGAAGGGAGATACATGTAATGCTTGGTACCACATGGGAGTAGGGGCAGACTCACATATGGCCTTCCCGGTGCTCGAGCACCCATTAACCTTGTATCGAACTATAATATATATATATATATAGAAATTAAGAAGAATAGCATAAAATTGAACACCATGCACCCACAATATAAACGGCTTGATTAGAGCTGTGGCTGATTGTGTATGCTTAAGGTCATTGGATAGCTTTCTGCGTCTGAGTTTGATTCCTAGTCAGCAAATTTTTAAAAATTTTAAAAACCAACTCCTCTCCTTATTTATTATTGTATTCACTAAGACTTTCTTTTATATTTTCCTCCCTTGCTCCCTATGTTGACTGTTTTCTTTTCCTCTTTCACTCACTGTCGTTTTGCTACTTTTCCTAAAATAGAGTTTATACAAAAAAAACTTTTCTTTTTTCCTTTATTTGATTGTAGTTTTTCTTATAGATTGCTTATGCTATCATGTTCAAAATATGATTCATCTTTTTTATGACAAGTGTTAAATTTGTGCACTTACATTTTTCAGTGGTAGCTAAGCAGGGTCAAAGCTAGGTAGAAAAGAAATTACACTATATATAAATGGTTATGTACGTGTGCGTGTGATGTTTTGTGTGCATGTGTGATGTTTCATCTCTGCCACTGTAGCTAAGAGAGCACCCACGACCTTAGAATCCTAGAAACACCACTGCATGGGAGAATAAACCCAAATCTCAAGGGATGTCTCTAAAATTCTATTTCTATGTAGACCCATAAGTATTTTTTGACAATGCTTTAATTAAGCTAAAGAGCTCAGATTATTTACATAGCAATTGTCAGCAGTTATACGCGCATAAACACAGGTAAATAAGCAGAACAGGTATTAATTCAAGAAATTGTATTTACAACTACAAGATTATTTTCTTTTTCTTGTCAGTATTATTAAATTTGACATACAAAGCAGCAAACAAAACCGGCTAAACAAGCAAAAACTGTTCTAGTTCAAGAAAATTCTTTGCAAAAACAGTACTTACTCTTTTCTGAAGCCGCGGCGTTCTCCGCAGCTTTCGCATTCAAGGCAGTTTCATCCCGTTCCTCAGGCTCCGGTTGCACGGTTTTCTCGTCAGGCTTTTCTTCAGCGACCTCCTCCACCTTCAATTCTTGATTGAGCTCCACCGCCTTATCCTTGTTCTCCTCTTTGTCCTCTACCTTCATAGATTCCTCTAAATTTACAGGCTTTGCTGCAGACTTTGGCGTCGCACGAGGTGTACGGCCACCTCTTTTGGATCCAGATCCTGTAGATGTCTTTCTCGCTGCTTTTGGAGGCATGGTTTCAAGAATTTGATCAGAAAAGATCTGAAAAGTTAACCTATTTTCTTCTGCTTGAAAACCCTAGTTTTGCTAAGTTGGGAGGCTTCGAGCGTGTTTAATGGTTTGGTAGGGAAAAAAACATCTGCGTGTATATTGAAACAACACGACCAACCCCAACATATATATGTATATATATTATTTATTTTTTTGAGAAAATTAAGTTTATGCATCTTTAAAGCAAAATATTTACCATCATATAGCTTTTTTACATTTTATACTTTTCTACTATTTTTTCTAATACTATTAAATTCATATCATAATATTAAAATTCACACATAAAATAACATGCTTGACATCAACATCCATCTTGTATGATATACAACAGAGTATCACAAAGGATTAAGTTCAGTTTTATATGATGTCGATATGGTATCAATATACCAATACAGTATCACAAAGAATATATTTTTTACTAATTTAGAATTTAATAGATAAGTTTGTAACTTTAATAATTTTTTTTATTTGTTTCTTATTTATCTATTTTTTTAAATAATCCTATATGATGCCAATTGGATATCAATATACTGATATGCCCAAATTTACACTCCAAAAGGAATAGTAAAACGGGCGTTGATCAAATATAGAACTCAACAAGAGTTACGGTCGATCCCACAGGGAATGCGTGAGAATAAATCTATTAGCATCCTTTTTTAGATGCAATAGCTATACATAAAGTAAATGGGGGATTTTGGTTTTTGTAGACTAAATTATTCAAGAAAAGTAATGAAAGAGTACAAAGACTACTGGATTTCGAACAATTAATGTGAAGCTAGGATTGTGTTCCCCATGATGTCGATTATGATAGTCGAGTTTATGTGGTAGACCTATTCATGATTACGTACACAAGATCTAACAAGTTATGTAACACCTAATTCACCTTTCGGTCCTTCTTAGATGCATTTCATTCATCACCTTTCGATCTCAGAACGTATACTTTTTAACCCTTGTTATAGACCCCAGAATACTCCACCTTCCGGTCTTAAGTACTTAGACTAGATTAAAAACCCTGAATTTCTGTTGTAGAACTCTTTTCCTAATCACTACACCCCTTTCAGACATGTAACAAATACAGGCTTACCCTAATGCGTCGACTCATAAGGAGGAAGTTAAAGTGAAGAATACTACGATATATACGATAATCAATCCCGAGATTCACCCTAAATTCATCTATCTTATTCATTTGTCATAGTTTCCACAACCCTAATTGTAGGTTTAGCCTGGCATATTCGAGAAAGATCGCCCACAACAATATGAAGAATTCATTATAAAGAACTTACTATTGAAGAAGTACTGAATCCACGGATTACAATCTCAAGTAAGATAATTGAAATCCACGAGTTCAATGAAATTGAAAGCAAAATAGTGTTCTTCTCACGTTCTCTGTCTCCAACAGTCCAACACTATGTAAAAATGAAATAAAAATAATATGCTTATACAAGGAAAACCTAATCCAACTTAAAATAGGAAAAATAACATCAGCATGGATATAGGCCACTACACAGCCCGCGAGACACTAGATGGACCGTGAACAAGTCCATGTGGCAACATTAGTCTACAAAATTTCATCCTATATTCACGCACAACGACACGGCTCATGTGAGGGTCAATGACCCATGAACTTGTCTGTTACCCTTTCCTTTGTTTTTTCGCCGCTAGAATTTTACTTGTCAGTGTCACGACCTACGTCACGGCCCGTGGTTGGTCACACGGCCTGTGGTTGGCCCCGCCTCACTCCACTTGTATGAATTTTGAAATTTTCGATGGTGACTCTTCAGCTTCACGTCACTTTGATGCCGCATGACACAATCTGTGTCGATGTCCATGGCTCGTGAGAGCAACCGTGGGACATGCCTTTGTCAGTTTTTCTCCAACTCCTTGGCCATGCCTTCCGCCCATGTTCATCACTCCAAGTGTAAGGCCATGGTGGGCCTCACAGCTCGTGAAGGCACGTGTGGTCCTTCACTTTGTTCAATTCTTGCTTCCTTCACCTGGGCCTCATCCACGTGGCCTTTCACGGTCCATGTGATGCTACATCGGGCTAGGAGGCCTCTTAATACCAGCACTTGAGCTCATTTTCATTAATTTTCTTGTATTTCACCCATTTCTCCATGCCTTAACCATTTTTCTTGAAAAATAACAAAAACACCTATCAAAACAACAAGTTTGCTTGAGAACATGCAAAAATCCTTCGTTTAAAGCATTACAAGAGTCATACTTCTACGACTCATCAACACCTTCAAAGTAGAATGATTGCTTGTCCTCAAGCAATAACGACTCAAACTAACAAACCATAAATACAAGTGCTTACTTAGAACTATGGATAACCCCACAATTTTAACACATATGCCCCGATAACATGCTTAAGAATGTGCTCATACCCCAAACGGACCCACAAAGATTAAGGTAAACATCATACATGCATGATCAACCAACATAAGTTCGGCAATAAAGATAACCCAGTCAATTTACCAGCCAATTATTGCAAAGATAGTGCCCTTACTACAAAGAAGTATAACTCACGAAATAAGAATGTAAAATAGAAACTGGAATGTAGACACTCACTCTCACAAGTGACTTTCAGTGGACACACAAGTTTCGACTATATGTTTGCCCTTTTTTCACCACCTTAACTCTCGAATGACCTTTCTAGGATTACATTAGAACTTTTGCAGCTTGTAGAGTAGGCTCAGGCTTGGATGAGGTATATTTAGGACTAAAGTGACTAATAGGCCGCTCCAAGACACTTACTTTGACTCAGTCATTTGCATTTCGGTCTTTAACCCTTATTTCCTCTATTTTTCTAACTTTCTTTAGTGTGGGAAGTGACTTCTGTGTTCATTCACTCATTTTCTTTCTTTTCTTTTTTGATCTTTAGTTTTGCTCATGGTCACACCCCACTTTCTTTTCTCGTGTTAACGCTTGATTCTTTTCCACACTCATTTTTCTATTTTTCCTACAATAGTCATCCTCAACTTAAGTTTTTGACTTGAATTAAGGTTCACAATATCTTTCTAAAGGACTAGGGACAGTATAAGCCACTCTCAACTTAGGCTTTTGGCCTAGGCGAAGGTTCACAATGTCCTCGGAGAGACGAGGGCCAAAGTAAAGATCAGCAGATAGATATGGAAGGTGAATTAGGTGATTACAAAGGAAAGGTCTATTTAGGCTCAACTTTTGGTTCAAAAGGGACCATTTTATTTAGTTGGTCAAATTTAGGCTAAGTGACTAGTCAAAAAAGGTCTAAGATCACATCCTAATTCGGCCATTCAATTGTTTCGGTAGAACTAACAAGGCAAGTTCTATCTTACAAGTGCATCAACTGAATGATGCAAATAAGCTCACACATATGACATATCTTCTACACTAGTTAGTACTAACCAACATAGTCATGCTTCATTCATCAAGATACCAACCATACACACACCATGCTTACCAAAAATCATACAAGTTAGTCAAGATGGGATGCATGCACATATAACCATTTTGCAACATTGTCAACTAGGGGCATTTTTCACAAATCAACACATTATTTTTTCCAAATCAACACATGGGTTACCCTAGACTTCTCTGAACATTTGTATCTACACAAACATCACAACCTAATACATGTCAGTTCTACTAGATACTACGTTTGAGAGAAAAGAAACATGGCAAGAAAAACTCTCAAGTGGCAGGATGCTCCACCCCCTCCAAAAAGATGGTGTAGTGTCCCCACTACACCATAGCAAGAAATAAAGTACACAAAAGGGAGTAGACCATACCTAGGACGCCCTAAGTGTTAGTCTTATTACCATCAGGATCAGACCTGTCGGTGGGATCTCTGTTATCATAGGTCGCACCCGGTCCAAAGGTGCTCCCGGGGGCTCCTACCTTTGTTGCCTCTAATGCCAGCCGCTCCTTTTCCTCTTGTTTGGCCGCTGCTCGGTGCTGGGCTCTCATGGCCTCGCACATCTGCCTCTCTTCCTCTTTCTGCAGATCAGGTAGAGGACTACTTCGATGGCTACGTCTATTGCCCTTATCCTTCCTCTTGGTCTCCTTTGTGGGTGATACAGGTGCAATATATGGGGCGGGTGGAGCGCCCCATGTTGCATCTAGAATAGGTGCCACGAGAGCATTGAAAAGGTTCATCCAAGATTCCAAATTTGAGCCTTCATGTCATGCACTGCTTGCACAATATTCTTTATCTCTTCCCCATACATACTCTCGAACATATCGTGGAAGTATCCCTCTAAAGTGTTGACATGAATTTGTAAGTTGCTGATTTGGCCCAACAGCTTAGCCCGAAGTTGTTCCATAGCTTGTTGTACATGAGAATGGACCACATGCAGCATCCTTTCGACGATCTGATCAGCAATGGCCCATGTCTGTCACTAGTATGCCATCACCCTAACAAGGAACTCATAAGGAACATACATATACCCTTGTTGCATCGGAGGTACTGCACCACTGCCCTCGAGCTGCTCAGGAGCCTCGTTTGACTGTGGGGCAGTGGTAGAACCCTCAAATGACAAGAGTTGCTGCGGGGCCGCTTAGGGAAAATTTGCAGGACCCCCCAGCAGGCGTGTTCTAACCCGCAACAGAGGATTTTGGATGTCTTTAATTAGTGCAATGTTTACCAAACTGGGCCATCTTTTTGTCCAGAAAATATGTAGTAGGGACACCGACCCATTTGGAAAGTGTACGAATCAGGCATGGGAAAGGCATGCCAGCTCTATCAGATAAAGCTCGGTCCCGCATCAGTGTTAGACCCCGTATTTCTTGAAATTAAGGATAATTATCCAATTGGGAAACTTTGTTGTGAATGTCATGTAGTTGGAACTTAAGTATATTTCCGGTGCACGATTAGAGTATCAAGTGAATTTGGTGTGCATAATGAAATTTGAGTTGAAAGTCCTCAATTGAATCAAAATAGAAAAGTTTGGGACCTAATTGATAAATAAGCTAAGTTGGAGCCCTTATGTTGCAATTTTGGAAAAATTGGGAGTCTAT
>JAOTQR010000002.1:7793223-7810911 GCA_025774065.1 Solanum ossicruentum
ATAATAATAATAATAATAATAATAATAATAATAATAATAATAATAATAATAATAATAATAATAATAATAATAATTGATGATTATTTCCATTTTGTATATAGGTAGATGTGGCTTTCTATATATACACGTATTCATCCATAACAGTTATTTATACTTTGAGATTGAGTTGTAGTAGCTGATCTGATGGAGAACCAAGTTGACATAGAGAATGATGGAGGGATGATTGTGGAAGAGAAATTTGATTTGGAGAGAAATTATTCCACAATTTCAGAGAGTGGTAGTATAAGAGAACCTTTGCTCAAATCCAAGAGCAGAGTCAACAACACCTCCCAAATCGCTATTGTTGGAGCCAATGTTTATCCTATTGAAAGCCTTGACTACGAGTATGAATCATTACTAGTTCTACTTCTTCTTGTTTTCCAACTTGTTCTTACGGAGATTCAACTATTGGGGAATTCTCTTCGTTCAACTCTATATCTTCCTCTAACCCCTCTTTTGATGATAAAAATAGTTTCTTTTGCTATGTTATTATTGAAGCTGCAGGAAATTAATAGAAGAAAAAAGAAAATGAATTATGGTAAAAAGTCGATCTGATCTGGAGACCCTGACACTCATCCTTTTCAAAGCCAATCATATTTCTCTTGCTTAATTTTTAATCTCATTTTGCAGTCAACCAGAACCGGTAAGTTTTATCTATCCAGTGTACCAGTTTGATCTTGGAATTTACATTTTGCAGGATTATAGAAAATGACCTTTTCAAACAAGACTGGAGATCTAGGAAAAAGGTTCAGATATTTCAATATATATTTCTCAAATGGACTCTTGTGCTCCTCATTGGATTGAGTACTGGACTTGTTGGTTTCTTTAATAACATAGGGGTGGAAAATATTGCTGGTTTCAAGCTTCTTCTGACTAGCAACTTAATGCTTGAGGAAAAGTAAGTTCCACATTAATCAAGATATAGGTGTTGACTTTGAATTACTCTCTTCAATTTATTATGTTATCAAGTTATTTTAATTCCAGAGCAGGTATTTCCAGGCATTTGCTGCTTTTGCAGGTTGCAATGTGGTTCTTGCAACTTGTGCCGCAGCACTCTGTGCGTTTATTGCACCTGCAGCTGCAGGATCTGGTATACCTGAAGTAAAAGCATATCTAAATGGTATTGATGCTCATTCCATTTTGGCTCCAAGTACATTACTTGTCAAGGTCGGTTTCACACTCCTTTTCTTTCTCGTGTATGTTTTGTTGTTCACCCCATGTTCATATCTAAGAAGCACAATTCTATTGAATTGAACTTGCAGCAGTTACAGTTATGATTTCAATTAAAAATATTTGATTCAGGAATGACTAAGACTCAGATTTGACATGCTTTATGTGAGCCGAGGGTCTCACTAAAACCACCTCTACCTTCTCAAGGTAGGGGTAAGGTTGCATACATATCACCACCCCAGACACCATTTGTAAGATTACATTGGGTATGTTGTATGTTGTTATATTAACACTCAGATAGCCATGCTTATTTTTGCGAACTCAGTTGAGTTCATCCTTGATTGTTTTTACCCTTACTATGGACATCAAATGAAGTAATTATTTTAAAGAAAAATTATATAGTAAAAACATGTCGATTCACATTCTTTGTTGTGTTTTAGAAACTTCCAAACATTGTTTGGATTGGTTTAGATACCTTTAGCTTTATTACAGTACATTTGACATGGTAATTCATGCATGTTACCATTTCACTTGTTTGTTCTTTGGTTTGGTTTCTCAAACTTCCATCTTACATGAACTCTGGAGGTGTAGTTTATCATCTTTTTTGCTGTATATCAACAGTCTGGCATTCCCATCACAGTCATCATGTACTGTGAAATGATAAGTTACAAACCGAAGTAGTTAGCCCCTAGATCACATTAAATGATTCTTAGGGTATATTTATTTTTTTCTTATAGTTCTATGGAATGTAATTTATCTCACCTTCATGATTTATTATAATGTTGATTGGTTCATTTGCTGAAGGTCATTCTCGAAATCAATTATTCTGACATATTGCATTCTGCAGATCTTTGGATCCATTTTGGGCGTTTCTGCTGGATTTGTTGTTGGGAAGGAAGGACCCATGGTCCATACTGGGGCTTGCATAGCAAACTTACTTGGACAGGGGGGTTCCCGCAAGTATCATTTAACTTGGAAATGGCTAAGATATTTCAAAAACGACCGCGATCGTAGGGATTTGATCACTTGTGGTGCTGCTGCTGGTGTTGCAGCTGCTTTTCGTGCCCCAGTTGGAGGAGTTCTTTTTGCTCTCGAGGAAGTGGCATCATGGTCTCTCTCTGTCTCTCACATACACACACAAAATCACACAGAGTTTCACACGCATAATAAAGATGCTGAATACTTGCTTGCATTCATATAGAAAAGATTGTATCTCATAATGTTCAATGATTCTATACTTCTATTTCATGTTTTAGGTGGCGAAGTGCTTTACTTTGGAGGACTTTCTTCTCAACTGCCATTGTTGCTATGGTTCTCAGATCCCTCATACAATTCTGTCGCAGTGGGAACTGTGGACTATTTGGGCAAGGAGGTTTGATAATGTTTGATGTCAATTCAGCAGTATCTAATTACAACACAATAGATGTATTGGCTCTTATCTTAATTGGAGTACTTGGAGGTCTTCTGGGAAGCCTTTATAACTATCTTGTCGATAAGGTCCTTCGGACTTATGCCGTCATTAATGAGTAAGTCTTTTAAAACCCTTTTGCCAATGCTATATGTTTAGTTACTTCTCTCTCAGTTGTTAGCTATTGGAGGCATAGGTGCATGTTTAAGTCGGACGAGTAATAATTTTGAGAAGTAGGCAAGGTTTTGCTGGAGCATTTTTCACTTCTTTTGATGTTAGATTTGTTTTTTGTTTTTTGATTTTCTTTCGTTTATATATTGGACTTCCAGGTAGATGAATGTGACTGATCCTTACTGATTATGTGGATAGCATTGTAATTCATCAGGATATTTCATCAAGGCATGTGAACATAGTTCAAAAAAGTTCATCTTAAATGGGTCCTTTACCTATTGCCACCAAGACTTATTTGATCAGTGTTTTTCCTTTCAAGTTATTTGGTACTTGTAAAAGATTGACTATGTATTTGTTGGTTTATTTATTTATTTTATGATGCCATCTCAATGGTAAGTAACGTGTACTGTTCCACAAGTAGAATTTTCTTGGCGTGTAAACTGTGGTTGTCTCCGGCTATGTTTTTCAACTTAGTCTTGGAAACAAAAGTAACTATTATGATATTCTTTTTGCCTGGTTTTTCATTAGCTAATTTGTTGGCTGTGATTTACAGGAGAGGTCCTGCTTTCAAAATCTTGCTTGTCATGAGTGTTTCTATCCTGACTTCTTGTTGCTCTTATGGCCTACCATGGCTGGCAAGCTGCATTCCGTGTCCTGTAGGCTTGGAAGAAAAATGCCCAACTATAGGTCGCTCTGGAAACTACAAAAATTTCCAGTGTCCAGCAGGGCATTACAATGATCTCGCATCACTCTTTCTGAACACCAATGATGATGCCATCCGCAATTTGTTTAGTTCAAATAATTCCAATGAATTTCACATCTCTACACTTCTAATCTTCTTTGCTGGGGTATATTGCCTTGGTATTATTACCTATGGAATTGCTATTCCTTCTGGACTCTTCATTCCTGTCATACTTGCTGGGGCCTCTTATGGGCGTATTTTTGGTAGAGCCTTGGGTTCGTTGTCCAATCTTAATGTTGGTCTGTTTTCGCTACTTGGTGCTGCCTCTTTCCTTGGTGGTACCATGAGAATGACAGTATCAATATGTGTCATTCTCCTTGAGCTTACAAACAATCTGCTAATGCTTCCATTGGTGATGCTTGTTCTCCTCATATCAAAAACTGTGGCTGATATTTTCAACAAGGGTGTCTATGACCAAATTGTGAAAATGAAAGGCTTGCCTTTCTTAGAAGCACATGCTGAACCATATATGAGGCATTTGGTTGCTGGAGATGTCTGTTCTGGGCCATTATTGTCATTTTCAGGTGTGGAGAAGGTGGGGAACATAGTACATGCTTTGAAGTATACTAGGCATCATGGCTTTCCTGTGATTGATGAGCCACCTTTCTCAGAGACACCAGAGTTATGTGGGCTCGTTCTACGGTCACATTTACTTGTTTTGCTCAATGGAAAGAAGTTCACAAAACAACGTGTATTGAGTGGCTCCAATATTTTGAGGAGGTTTCATGCATTTGATTTTGCTAAGCCAGGATCAGGTAAGGGGCTTAAGTTTGAGGATCTCTTCATCCCGCAGGAGGAGATGGAAATGTATGTTGATCTCCATCCAATAACAAATACATCCCCATACACAGTAGTGGAGACCATGTCTCTTGCCAAAGCTGCAATTCTTTTCCGACAACTTGGTCTTAGACACTTGTGCGTTGTCCCAAAGAAAACTGGGGTAAGTCCCGCTCTCCTCTTCTCCACTCTCCACCTCACCCTATTGCTTGTTTCTTTTGCCATTTCTTATTCATTTTTAGAAGTTCATTTTATGATAACACTCTTTTCACATCTGTTTAATACATAACGAAAATGATCTGCGTCACAAGTTTGATGGGAACTAGGATCTTTAGGCCCATTTCAATGGATTGGAACTTCTTTTAGTAAACTTTGAAGCTGTAAAGATTTTCAAAACCATCTAATGCTATGAAATTCAAATGGCATGTAAATCGTAAATCTAAAGTATTTGAAATCAATTGAAAATGATCTTAAAAAGCTTAGATGTTGATTGCATAAGTTGGATCTCACTAAATTGTATCAGTAAATTGTAGGCGCCTATACATCAGTTATTCTGCATTATACTATACAATGATGTCCTGAAAATATAGCTGTTCTAAATTTGCAGAGGGCTCCAATCGTCGGAATCTTAACAAGGCATGACTTCATGCATGAGCATATATCTAACCTCTACCCGCATCTTGTTCCCCACAAGTAGCCAGAGAAGTTTGCTCGTTCCATAGGCAAATAAGAAGCCTGTTGTGCATTACTATTCCTTATTTTTTATATTTCAAGAATTACTTTCATTGTAATTCTTTTGGTTTGATTTATGTAAAAACTCAAAATGCGCTGATTTTTCCATATCAAGCTTCTGGTCTTGCTTAGGGATGGAAAATGGGTCGGTTGTGCTGAAGTTGGGTGGTTCAAGATGAGTTGAATCAACAGATGGACCAATGTCCAACCTCGCCCAAAGCTCGCTTGGGCTAAGACGGACCGAGTCAAGATGGCTAAATGATTGGTCAGAGTTCAACTTGTTCAATTTGATGCAGTCTTTTTTTTTTTTTCCTATTTTTATGAGATATTGTTCTTTTTATCTCAATTTATGTAATATCGTTTGATTTGACACAGTTTATGAAAAAATTGTGGCTATAAATAATTTCACTAAAGGTAAAGGAGGAATTTTAAAGTTAAATTGTTTCTAATTATGAAAAGCTGATGCTACTAAAAGGAAAAGTGCCACATAAATTGCAAAATGAGTAAAAACTTCTCTTAATCAAATATTTACAAACAAGTCTTCATAAATATTACTCTTTGTGTTTCAATTTGTTTGCCTTATTTTTTTTGTTTTTTCTTTTTTTGAATAATGGCTTCTTTTGGGCATCTGTGGACTAAAACATTTCACATGGCATGTTTAAGATTATAAGACTAAAGGGTATTTAGGTATATTCAACATATACTGAGAGCTTCTCGAGAGGAGTAATCCTCTCGAGAAGCTCTCAGTATTTTGCTACCTTGATGACTTAAACCCTCAATTTCAAGGTTGGTGGTGGACGATGTGTACCATTCAAGCAATTCCTTAAGGCTACAAGTGTCACACTCTGATCATACACCTTGGATGTAGCCGATATTCAAAAATTATTACTAGTCACAAGCGAGCCTTTTGACCTGGCTAACTTACTCAGTGGAAGATTCAACTCTGTAAAATGTTATTCCAAGTGGGCAACTCAATAGCATCAGTAGAAATTAAGTAATAGACTTAAAATAAGTATAATGCAACTTAGTTTCGTAAACTCAATGATGGAATTATAGTTTTAAAATCAACTCAGAATTAAAGAAATATATTGACTCCACTTTATCTATGAAACCTTTAACTATTCATAAGAAGGTGTTGAGACAAGCCCATGCCTACCTTAAAAGAACTACTAAATAATGAAAAGATAATTGAAATAAAGGGGTTTTCTTTGAATGCAAGAAGAGGTCGCAACAAAGCTAGAAGAAAATTGATCTTCACTAATATGCCTGTTGAGAATCTCTAACACTTGTATCTGCAACATAAAAGATGCAAATGACGTTATTACGTGGGATATACGGTATGTAAAATAATTGAAAGGAAACATGCTTAGAAATCCTCAATACAATTAAAATTGGAATTACTCAACTTAATAAAACATGCAAGATTATGGATAAGTTAATGCTTTAATAAAGGAATAATTATTGATAAATCTAATGCTCTCTTTTCTAAACCCTAATATTGCCGCTGTCATCAGCACACAGTATTTGCATGGTTAGTTTGGCCATCGACCCACCCCCTCCAGGGGCTGGTCAACCATCGCAATCGTATGCGAGTATCTTGAAACTTCCTGCACCCTCTACCAAGCCTGTACCACTCAAGCCTGTATCTTATCTGCATGGGGAGCCCATGGTCATATGGGATCAAACGAAGGTTGACCAGATGATTGTTAATGAAAGCCTCCAATTTGCTGTCATAGGGAAATTCTCCTACGGCTGGCCAGAAATTCAAGGCTTGAAGAAGATCATTCCCAGGCAATGTGAACTGGAAGGGGACTGTACAATAGGTTTGCTTAATAATCGATATACTTAATAAGGGCGACGTTACTTGAGGATTATGTCTACCTGTTGTTGAAGCCGACGTTTTATATTCCGTATCATGGGAGATCATATCCAATGCGAACATTGAAGTAGGACCCAATGTTTAATCCGGAGGAAGAAACATCGATTGCAATTGCTTGGATCTCTTTCCCCTCCCTCCCTCCAATTTCTTTGGAGAAGAAGTCATCTTCTCCCTCGCTGCAGCTGTTGGTAAACCACTTCAAGTAGATCTAGCCACTATAAAACAAGACTAGACCCAGCTGTGCTAGAGTCAAAGTAGAGGTGGATTTGCTGGGTGAGTTCCCTAAGAGAATAAAGATAGGAATCAAGAAAGGGGCTAGTGAAGTATTAGAGAAGTGGATTCGTATCAAGTATACGTTCCCAAAATACTGTGCAAATTGCAATATCCAGGAGCATGCAGAGGAGAATTGTTATATTAAGCACCCGAAATTATATAAGAAGCAAGATAAGGAATCCTAAGAATAGGAGTCTGACATAGGAGAGGGGAATAAACAAAAGTAGGATAATGGGGGTGTGGAAAAGACACAAAATAAGGATGGTAAGACCCAGACGGAGGATGGAAAAAGAGGGGAAATCAGCAAGGTGAGTTTAAACAGCAAAATCGAAAGAATGGGGGAAGGAAGATACATCAACAAAATTTATAGCATAGAAGAGACCTATAGATTCAGAACAAGTTTGATGCATTGGCAAGTGCTGAAGGAGGAGTTGCTCCTACGGAGGACCAAGGGGTCAAAGGATAGGAACCAAATAATCATGCCACCAAACAAGGAGTAGAGGGGAACTTACAGAATAGGTAGCCCATCGATAACAGTTTCAATAGCCCTGAAGCACCCACATGAGGTCAGACACCCAAAGAATAGGATCCTAACAACCAAACAATAGGTAGAGGAAAATTTCAAGAAATAGGCTGCAAATCAATCAACTACTAATTCACCTGAAGAAAATAGTGAGAGAACTGTTACTAACTCAGAGATACAAGCATGCTTGGGGAAAAAATGTACAATCATCTGTAGGGTAGTAGACATCAACAATTCTAACATCTCTCAAAGGGCTGATAATTTTCAGCAACAAGAGGAGGCTTGAAGGAAGTCACATCTGCAGGCAAGAAAGAGCAAGTGGGGGAACCAGACCCTCATTTGGAGGAAGATGGGTTAGACTCTAATTTAATGCATGTGACAAAAACTGGTGATTTATCCCCTAGACAAGCACAAAATCTAATAGCTAAGAGAGGAAAATCTGGTATACCTCTACAAGTACAAACAAGGAGAAACAATGGGAGGACTAAGAGTTGTGATCAATGATTGATAAGGCCCTTTTTTTGGAATATTAGATCAATTAATACACAATAAGCATTTAGTAGATTAATTGATCTACCCAAAAAACACAAATATTCATTTATTGCGTTGATAGAATCATTCCAGGTACCAGCAATGATTGATTATTACAAAATGAGATTGGGTTTTGATAATGCTTTTGTGAATAGATCAGGGACGATTTGGATCTTCTGGAATCAACTGTGGGAAGGATCAGTGGTGAGTGATTCCTGGCAGCAGGTTACTATGAAATTCACAGTAGGGGCCAAAGATTTTTTAATCACTTCTCTTTATGCAAAGTGCTCAGCTTTAGAAAGGTTAGAGTTATGGGATGAGTTAGAAGACTTTGATGCTAATAACTGCTCCTGGATGGTTGGGGGAGATTTTAATGTAATCATAACTGAAGAAGAGAAGCTAGGAGACTTGGAGTTCACTCAGGGGGAAGCTATGGATTTTGCATAATGTATTAATGCTTGTGCACTAGTAGACGTCAAATTCTCAGGCAGTATCTATACTTGGTGGAATGGTAGCGCTAATGCGGAAAGTGTCTTCAAAAGGCTGGATAGGGTGTTGGTAAATGCAGAATGCTAGGATTGTTGTCCAGTCATTGAAGCACAACACTTGATCAGATAGGGGTCAAGTCATGCTCCTATCCATGTTGAGTGTTACATGGAAGGAATTGAAATTGTGAAGCCTTTCGGATTCCTTAACTTTTGGTGCAACAAAAATATATTTTTAGAGATAGTCAAGATGAATTGGTAGGTCGACTTTTCTGGAGAACCCTTTTTAGTACTGTATGCAAAACTGAAAAAGATGAAAAGGGTGCTGGCAGAGTGGAGTAAGGCAAGTTATGGAAACATTTTCAATAAAAAGGCTACTTTAGAAGATATTGTTAGGCTAAAGAAAGCTTGAAGATTGACCCTTCTTCAGAGAATAGAGTAGAGTTGAAAAAATCTGAGGTTGAGTTGAAGAAGTATTTGAAGATAGAAGAAGAACATTGGAGGCAAAAAGCTGGAATGAAATGGTTTATACATAGAGATAAAAATACCAAATTCTTTCATTCCTATGTACGAGGTAAAAGAAGGAAGCTGCAACTATCTGAAATTATTATTGAGCAAGGGGTTATGCTTAATAATACTGTGGAGATAGGAAAGGCAGCAGTAGAGTGCTTCTCTAAGCAGTTTCAGGAGGAACACTATGTTCAAAATTTTAATATGCTAAAGCACATCCCAAGTATGATATTTGCTGAAGATAATCTTAAAATTGAGAGGGTTACAGAAATGGAGTAGGTTATATAGCTGTATTTGAGCTAAGTGGTAGTAGTGTGGCAGGGCCAGATAGTTTCACAGGGCTGTTTTTCCAACATTGATGGGAGATAGTGGGCCAGGATGTGTGTAAGGCGGTGCAAGCCTTCTTTTGTGGTCATGAGCTTCCTAGACATGTCACTCACATAAGTTTGGTCCTCATTCCTAAAAAGGAGAACCCCAAATCTTCTCGGATCTCAGGCCTATTAGTCTGAATTCTTTTATTAACAAGATTATTTCCAGAGTTATTCACAATAGACTGACTGACATTCTTCCTTAGATTATATCCCTAAATCAGTAAGGCTTTGTGAAGGGAGAAGCATTATAGAAAATGTACTCTTGGCACAGGAGATTATCAGGGATATGAATAAAAGGAAAGCAAATGTGAACATTGTTGTGAAGTTGGACATGGCAAAGGCTTATGGTAGAGTTTCTTGGGTTTTCTAACTAAAGTGCTAAGGAGGTTTGGTTTCTCTGAAAGACTGATTGATATGGTTTGGAGGCTCATTTGCAATAACTGGTATTCCATACTAGTTAATGGACAATCATATGGTTTCTTCAGGTCTTTTATAGGATTGAAGCAAGGGGATCCTCTCTTTCTAACATTATTCATAATAGCAGCAGAAGTTTTGTCTAGGGGGCTAAACAGTCATCTCAATGATCCTAATTTCGTTGGATATGGGCTCCCTAAGTGGAGTCCATAGATTAATCACTTGGCATATGCTGATGATACTATCCTATTTTTCTCAGGTGATAGGGGTTCTGTGATTAAAATGATGCATGTTCTTAGTAGCTATGAGAAGATCTCTGGTAAACTTATTAATAAATCAAAGAGCTTTTTTACCTTCATGAAAATACTCCTCTGATTTATTCAATAAGAATCAGAAAACTGACAGGGATAAGGCAAGACAATTTTCCTTTCACATATTTGGGATGTTCACTATTCTATGGGAGAAAGAAGAATGCTTATTTTGAGGAGGTGATTAGAAAGATCTCCGGAAGAATACTGTCCTGGCAGAATAAGTGTCTTTCCTTTGAGGGTAAATTGATTCTTATAAAGTATGTTCTTCAGTTCATGTCTATTTCTCTCTTATCTGCATGAACCCCACTAAAGCTGTATTGAAAAGGATACACCTAAGCTTTGCTAAGTTTTTCTGGGATAACACCATAAATGAAAGGAGGAAGCATTGGGCCTCTTGGGATAATCTATGTTACCCTGTAGAGGAAGGAGTATTGGGCGTTAGATCTTTATTTGATGTCAACGAAGAACTCATGGCTAAACTTTGGTGGAACTTTAGAACTGAAATAGGTACATTATGGGGAACCTATATGGGCAATAAATCTTGCAAAAAGTTACACCCTGTTTTAGCTAATGGTATTGGGGCTTCACATGTTTGGAGAAGTATGATTGATATCAGGAAAGAGGTGGAACTGTATATTTGGTAGCAGATTAAAGCAGGAGATTCTAGTTTCTGGTTTGATAATTGGACTAGGCTAGGAGCTCTATACTATGTGGAGGGTGACATAACAAGGGAGGAGGAGATATAGGTTAAGAGTCTGATTGAGCACAATAATTGGAGGGTGGCTGAATTAAACTCACTCATTTCTGAAGAGGTGGCTACTTATATCTACTCAGATATTCCCTCAGAGACTGATGAGGATAATTATAAGGTCTGGCGGATGGGAAGCTCTAATGGAAGTTTCTCAGTTAACTCAGCATACCCGATTATCAGAAACAGAAGGACCAAGGTTGAATGGCATGATCTGATATGGTCCAAATATCTACCCCACAAAATATCATTCTTCTTTTGGACAATTCTCAATAGGAAAATTCCCACAGATGACATCCAGAAATCTATGGGAATATCTATTGTCTCCAAGTATGGATGTTGTGAAGTAGGAGTGCAAGGATCACTGTTTCTAACTGCTCATGTAGCTACTAAGTGATGGGAGCATTTTGCTATTTGTGCAGGGTACAAATTGGAAAGCAGAAATGTGAAAGGGGATGTCACCACCTGGTGGCAATTTGTAGCAGGGCAGATCAGTACTTAATGTGGTCCATCTATAATTATCTGGGAGCTATGGAAGAGAAGGAACTCAATCAGGCATGGTAAAAAGGTGATTTGTAAGGCTGTTATTCACAAGGTCATGAAGACCTTGCATCAGGTAATCTCCACAGTATTTCCACAATGTAATATCTTACCTAGAAATTAGGTGGAGTGTCTGGATCTAATTCATGCATATAGGCCAAAGTTGTGTCACAAGATAGTCAAGTGGGATGTTCCAGGACCAGGATGGATCAAATGTAATGCGGATGGTGCTTGTAAAGGCAATCCTGGTCCTGCTTAATATGGCTTTTCTATTAGAGACCGAAATGAAAACCTGCTATATGCGGAGGCAAAGGTGAGGCAAATAGCTTAATTGCAGAAGCTTCTGCAATATGGAATGCTTTATGATACTGTAAATCACAAGGATTCCAGTGTGTGATTTTAGAAACTGACTCTTTTAGTCTGTATAAAATCACAAGAAAGGAATGAAGGGTACCATGGGAGGTCATTAAAATGATGGAGAAAATTTGGAAAATCATAGACTGTTCTATCGTGATAATCAAACATGTCTACAGGGAAGCTAATAAGTTAGCAGACAACATAGCAAACTCAGCATTTCACACTAGTCATAAGCAGCAATTCAGAACATTTATGGATCTACCAAGTTTAGCTAGGAGAATACTAAACATAGATAAGCACCAGATCCCGTCAATTAGAATATCAACAAAGTCACAACACCAAAATAAACAGGGCATATGCTAGCAACAATGACATCACAAACTGTATTGGCAAGCACATTTACAAAGCAACAGAGAAGAAGCCTGTATATTGGTCTAACTAGCCTAGGTTATACCGCCCTCAAAATGTTCAGATCCAACAAAAGGAAGCACAAGGAGCCAGCAAGGGATATCAACATGCGTGATCGGTCAGAATACACCAGTAGTTGCATGAGTAACCCATTTCCTCGTCTGGACTCTGAAATGGAAATAAAGTTAATGAAGAGGAGTCGACTAGGAAGAGAAGATGTTAAGGTTTGGACTTACATGGATGCTTCTGAAGAAGAACCCCTGACCCTTGTCTCTACCACACAAACCTCCCACCGACGAAGATACCTACAAGGACCCACTAAAGATAAGCTCTATTGGAAAGGATGGAGATATAGCCAACTAAACCAGCGTTAGCTTTTGTTAGCAACAAGATTCAACAATATAGGAGTATGGATGAAGATAGTTTGTAACCCACAACATTAGCAAAAAGTAAGACCGACAGACCAGACATGGAAGCATCTTCAACGGCAAAAAATAGGTGAAGATGTGCTGATAGGAAACTAGAGGCTCTTAGGGCAACACTTCTTAGTTATAGCTATTTTGAGGACTGGATGTATTTTCCTTTTTTGGATCATCATGTAATGGCTATTTAAGCCCAAAATTATTTCCTCTTTAATAATAAAATCGGGTCCAGGACCCAAAGTTAATTAAAAAAGTTAATGCTTTACTAGTACGAGTGACTAAATGCAACTCAGTAAAATATTAATACTTACTATTTGAAGAGTTTTTCTAATCGGCAACCTTTTACCTATGAGTTAGCTATGATACAACGAATTACTGTCATTGCCACAGTTATCCAATACCTTTCTAGGGTAATGACACAACGTCATTGGATCCATAAAAAATAACAAGTGCTCTTTTGGGACAAGTGAGGAGTCTCCTAAATCAACGACACAATCTTATTCTATGCTGGAAACGTAGTATATGCAGTTTGAGTTGACTGAACTTTTACCCAAATTAGTGCTCAATATTACTCCCAAAATTAACTCATTATGCTCATATACATTGTGTAATACTCCAAAACTTTTTTAAGTCAAATTAAGGAGAAAAATACTGTAATACCCCTCATATGCTTCGGAATGCCTTAAAAGTGTATTTTTTAAATATCTCAAAAATCATGCATGATTTCAAAAATTTGACTTCATATTCTTGTTTAGGGGGCAAAATTGAGTGGGAAAAGGGTAACCCCCGAATTTTAGAAGACCCATTGTGAAAAATAATTTTCTCACCGGGGGCAGAAAGTGGTGTGCATCCACGCCTCAGGAGTGATGCGGCCTGGGCGCGGACATGCTAAGTTTTGTGCCCTATTTTGCTTGTTTGACCAAGCCCATTTATATGTGAAACCTTCATTCTTTGGCCATTGTTCAACTCTAAGTCACTCAAAAACCCTCTCTAAACCTCTCCAAAACCTTATCAAATCCCCATTTAAATTCAAGGATCTTAAGAACAACTTTGGATTTCAAGAACCCAACACAAACATCAAGTTTTCCTCAATTCAATTCCAAGAAATTTTAAGGTTAAGGTATGTGGGTTTTATTCATGGGTTCCCTTCATACATGAAGCCAAATGTTTTCTCCTTACAATTTACATGATTTTAATGTTGAATGCTCCATGGATAAACTTTATTATGCATTATATGTGCGGTTTGGAGTTGAATTTTTCAAGTGTTGAATAAGTATACATGAATATCTATTGAAGGCTTATTCCATGAGTTGATTGATATATATTGAAGCTATGCATGATGTGAACGCTGTAAACTATGAAAGAATTTGTGGATTTTAGTTGGATTTCATGATACCCAAAATGAGGGTTTTACTACAATGTAGGTGGGTTTAATTGAATGATTTCTAAATCAATTGATTTTACTCCTCTCTTTTTTTTACACTCTTGAATTGCATGTTTTTAAGCTTATGTGCATAATACCCACCAAGTTTTGGCTAAAGTAATTGATAAACTCCTATGTTGATGAATGCCCTATTGTAAGATATGTAAATTATGAATGTTATGAACGCTGAGGGGATAATATTTGTGCTATGAGCTCATGAGAATGTTATGAGTGATATAAAGCCCTTCTTAATACTTTGATATGATGGTTTGATAAGCTATTCTTATATTATCTACCGAAAAGGCAATGGTGTAGGGGAAAATAATTCAAAACTCCTGCCGAAAAGATTGTATCATAAGGTAAGGACACCTCTCCTACCGAAAAAATTGTATCGTAAGGTAAGGACATCTCTCTTACCAAAAAGATTGTATCGTAAGGTAAGGACATCTCTTAATTCCCACCAAAGAGATTGTATCGCAAGGCACGGGCCATCTTATACTACCTACCGAAAAGACTATGTCATAAGGTAGGGATATTGATGACCTCTCCGAAAAGGTTATATCATAAGATGAATGGGTAGTTTATTTGGCCATTCTCATGCATGTTTGTGAAAGGTATTGAGCATATTTTTCATATGAAGTTTATACCTCTTTGTTATGATCATGTGTCTCGATTATTATAGCATACCTCGGTTGTTTCATTGTACCCCGCATACTTAATATATTCCAAATACTAATACATACTCTATGCCTACATGATATTACTATGTAGGGACCGGAGCTCCCGTTGATCATCCTCTTCCACGTGACTAGTTGATTTACTTGAAGAATCCTTTAGTGATTCCTCAATTTCGAGGACAATACCTACTTTTCATTCATGCTTGTTAAGACCTGTTGATACTTTTGGATGCTTATCATTTGAGGGTGAACCCGGGAAGTGTCTTGGCCCCCGCTTCATTCTATGTAGAGGTGTCGTTGGATATTATGGTTGTTTACACTTTGAGCTTGACTCTTCTTATACTATTATCATTATGAAATACTTCTCTTAGTCCCTCTTCCTTTTTTATTAATGTCACTTGTTGTGCTTTATTTTGCTTCCGCGATCAAGGATGTGCGAATGATATGCTAAGAGGCTTGTTTGGGGTTCCTTCGGGTTCTCTATTTGCTATGTAACATCTAGGTCCTAAGCTTGGGTCATGAAAAATACAAAATATATTTTGATGCATTACTCTATAGGCGTATATACGGACCACAAATGGTTCTATGGGCCGTAGAAACTAGTCATGGGAGGCCTCTATGTATACTGACCCTCCAGGTCATTTCTGTATTTCTACAACTTTTCTGTTGGTTTGAGCTTCTATATGGTGACCTCGTACCTATAATGGTATCTTGGGACCGTTGGAATAGTTTCCTGTGGTTTTGGTTGAGAGTGAGAAACTAGTGCTGCACAATCGCGACACGCAGGCTCGTGAAGACGGAGTCAATGGTCAAATAGTCCACAAACACCGCCAGGGCTCACGCAAATATGGTGGTCAACCTGCTTGACTTTCCGCGATCACGACCCTAGGTCCACGAATACAGTGCCCAAGGAGGTGGCCATTGCAAATGCAAAAGGGTTCCCACGAATTCAAAGGATTCTTGGTGCATCAGATATCAACAAAAACAACAAGGCCCAAAATCTTATAATAGACCCTCGAAATTCATTTGAAAGCCTATACACACAAATCACATATATTACCCTACTAAATTCAACATTCTGGACTCATGGAATCGTCAAAAATTAAATTCGAGGTCTCCTTGACTCGAAATTCGATTAGTCGCAACTAGGGCAACTGAGGCCCTGGAAATACCAAAACAATAACGAAACACTAAAAAAATATACTAAAGCATATTATAGAACTAAAATCACCTTCCGAAACTGGTGGAACCATTAGAAAGCCAATCTAAGCACTCAAACTCAAAATGTTGATCAAAGTCAAATCTAAGTCAAAGTTTAACTAAATTTCCAACTTTGGACTACGAAATACACGTAACACCTCTAAATCTGATTCCGTCAACCATCCTAAACTAATTTTCACATTCCACAACCGATGGAATTGATGAAATTCTGTTCCGAAACTTGATTCTCTAAATGACTCCAAAACTAAAAATTAAGCAACTTAAGCCTTCAAAACTGACCTCTTCAGCAAGAACTTAACTTTTCACAAAATTTTCAAATACGTCAACTTTCAAAACAATCATTTAAGACTCAAGCAACTATTGGGAGGGGTAAAAGGACAACTATTTAAAAAGATAAAAGGGTCATTACACAGATTGTATTAAAATGCTTTCTAATGCTTATGATATCAAACTTTGAAAATTCATTGTTGTATCTCAAGTTTTTCTTTCTTTATGGCTTGAGTCCATTCTAGAAGTCTTGTATCTGTATTTACGTTTCTCCCTGCACAAAATTTGAGATAATACTTGAATTGGATTCTCCAGCAGACAAATTGAGTCGGATTTGGATTGTGTTTCATCATGATATCAATTTTTGAGTTGTGACGATATATACCCCATGTTACACAATTGTTTCACATATACTCTTTTTCTTTTTTAACAACGAAATTTTTTTAATTTTTTATTTTTTCATTTAAAAAATTCATGATCGTGTTTATTTTTTGTCTTTTTTGATTCATCAGTTAATTTGAATTTATTATTAATGATCTAATTTATTTTTAACTAACTTTCTTATAAAATCTATTATATATATGCTGATTTATTTGCAGATAAAAAAATATTTATAATATATTCAACAAAATGTTTTAAATTTTTTTCTTACATAACTCTTTTTTTATTTACATGTTTTTTCCCCATATCTTTACACTAAAGAATGAAATAAAAATACAATAAGGAATCTAAATAATGATGATAAACAAAAGTTAAAAATCATATGTGAAAAAGGATTATTTATACCCTTAAAAATATTTTTTAAATATTAAAATAAAAAATAAATCAAAAATTGATTTATTCCGCTTTCTCTTATTTTGTCACGATCCAAGATCGGATTGCAACTAAAGTGAATAAAGTAAAGCGAAAACAACCACAACATTTAAATGAAAATCCCAAAACCTGGAGTCATGAGTACAAGAGCATTTAGAGTAGTACGAAAGAGTCAATATATCTGTCTCAAATGAAAATACAACTCTGATAATGTCTAATACGATGTCTGAAATGGAAAGCTACAATAAAGAAAATCTCAAAGATCCACGATGACTCAAAGTCTGAGCCTCACCGCTAAGATCTAGATAGATAGAGAATAACTCTGCAAGAATGAATCAGCTACCCTGTATGGGTCCCTGTGCTCGATCTGCAGGGAGGAAACAGAGTAGGGGTGAATAAATCAAAATGTACCTAGCAGGTTCAACCTTTTCATGTAAGTGAAATCAAATAAGTATGTAATATTTAAGAGGCTCTAC